>CM041789.1:53605545-53762492 GCA_023375725.1 Nephotettix cincticeps | reverse complement strand
AGTTGATGAGAGCTGAGAAGTAAATTCTTGAAATTTCTCGTTGTGTATATTTTTTAGCAACCTTTTTAGTTGTTGTGCTGCTCGATTAAAATTGGTTTTGTCCCTTTGCAACCTTGAGTTTTGCCAAATCCTGCGAAGACGTCGCTTTTCTGCTATTTTTCTATTTATCTCCACTGGATATCTTATTTGAGGAACTACTGTTTTTTTATATATGGAGTTGCTTGCCAAGCAGAATCTTGAATTACATTATTCAAGTGTTCAACAGCCAAGTCCAGGTCTTCTGGGGATTTCAGACAAATTCGTAAGTTGATGTTTTGGTCAACTAAATCACGAAAATAATCCCAATCAGTATTCTTGTTACACAATAAGGGAGGAGACGGTCGCAAAACAACAGTCGAAGACACAGTTAAAAGAATGGGCGAGTGGTCAGAGGAAAGGTCAAGAGATTGTTCCACAAGGAAATTATTTCTGGTAAGCCCTTTGTTACAAAGAAGTCTAAAAGGTCAGGAATCTTTTGTCGGTCAGAGGGCCAATAGGTTGGTTCGCCTGCTGATAAGTGATCAAGGTTTTGATCGTTAAGAGAACGTAAAAGCTGGCGGCCTCTAGGATTTGCCAAACGAGAACCCCATGTAGGATGTTTAGCATTATAATCACCACCTGAAATAAATCGGTGACCCAAGGTACCAAAGAAGTCGTTGAACTGTAGATGAGTTATGTTGTGCCTGGGTGGACAGTAGACAGCGCTGATAGAGAGTGGGCCCGTAGGAAATTCAACTTCAACAGATGTGCATTGAATATGGTCAAATTGGTATTTCGGCCGTTCTTGGTGTTTGATATTATTTTTAATCAGAACAGCACTTCCAGCATGAGCTCTATTGTCAGGATGATTAGTGTTGTACAAGGTGAAATTAGGGATGTTAAAATTCAAATTCGTAAAATGCGTTTCAGAAATAAGAACTATATCTAAATTGTGTTTAGTAATAAAGAACTTCAATTCTTGACAATGTTGTGCCAAGCCGTTAGCGTTCCATAAAGCTATTTTTAAGAAATGATTCATAATTACTTAAGCTTTTGGAGGACAGTGGTGAGAAGGGTTAGCAAAGCCCCTATTTGTTGTGATTGTTGCATGAAAAGTTTTTCAAACTTGTCAAAGAAATTAGTGATTGTTTGTGTTAAGCTATCATTTGAGGATACATCTCGGTGTGGAGTAACTGACGTGTGCATATCTGCAGTGTTAGTAGGATTAGTCACGTTGTTAGCACTTACTTCAGCACTGCTGGTTGCTTCAGCATATGACACCCCAGGTCGACGAAAACTGGGAGAACCCGGCCTTTGTTTGGGCATGGTAGGTCTTTCCCTCAGTGGAGGAAATGCGCGGTTTTGGATTTCCTTAAAAACTGTACATCCTTTATAATTCGCTGGATGATTCCCCCCACACAAGGCACACACAGCTGGAGTTGAATTATCCTTTGTACAATTGGCAGTATCGTGGTCTTTTCCACATTTTACACAGCGGAAGGGATGTTTACAGTAACCTTTGGTATGTCCGTACTGCTGACACCGTTTACATTGGACTATGTCCTTTTTCTTATAAGGAGCCTCAAATGTTACCTTAGCATGTAACAAGTACTGCACATTGAAAATGCCCTTGTTGTTAGAACTTGGTTCTAAATCGATGAAAAACATTGACAATGGTTATTTAGTTATTTTATGAAAAACGTTGGTAACATTCCTCACAGTGTGACCTAGTTGAGCCAACGCCTCCTTTAAATCGTTCGTGTTAACCGAGTAATGCATGTGTTTCAAGACTACTCTGTAAGCACGTTCCTGTTTGAGTTGAAACGTATGAAAACTCACATTAGCTTCATTTAATTTCCTGACAAGTTTCCTATAAATATCGGCCGACTGCGGAAGAACTTTAACTGAGTTTTGGTTTATACATTTATAAGTGAAGTCACCAGTCATTACAACCAGTGAGTATATAGGGTTACCCAATATACTCACTGTTACAACTGATTCAAAAGACTGGATCATTGCCGGGACATTACCAACATTGGGTATAAAAATTGGCGGAGGCTTTGGTTCACGATTTTGGACAATTTGGACATTGTCTAATTGGTTACCGTCCATGGAGTCGGTGTCACTAATCGCGTCAAACCTATTATTAGTGGGAACCGAGAATGTAGATTCGTTTCTATGAATTTTCTTGAAGGTATGGCCATTGCTAGTGGCAGCATAACTTTGTCTTTTGCTGTTGACTGACGTGACAGTTTGCCACCCACACTGTAATCTTGACTGGCTTTAGTATTTAGTTTGTCGTTAGAGTTCAAACTATAATTATGATCATTAGCAGTAGCATTAACACTAGGATCATCTACAAGGGAATGCAATTTCGCAGAAGTAGACTCCATTATGTCATGTCAATAGAGAGTACCTGGTGACCGAGCTTTGCTCGGATAGAATAAGACATGTATTTTACAAGTTAGTTAGCAAAATTAAAACAAATTTACTGCTCAATGAAAACACTTATGTGGTTTAAATAAAACCGTTTTAATACCCCTTAATTAATATGGCATAAATACTGAATAAATATAGCCCTCGGGTGGGGATCGATCACGCGACCTTGCATACGTGAGATCTAAGCGGTTAAGCTACGGCGTCAGCCGATTTCGCGTCGTCGTTTAGGAGTATTTGGCCAACCTCAATTAATTGTTTTAGCTAACCTTATACTGAATTTAAATGTCCATACTGTTTGTTATTATTATCCTGTGATCAACTGATTTTGTTAGAAACGGAATGAGGATTGAAAAGCAAAAGATAAATTTAATTTACACCAATTATTTGGTTTGTTACAGTAGCTTCAAGCAATACAACGAATACGTTTTCTATCAAAATACGGAAGATTTTGGAAATACTCTTTCCTGCTTTTATTTCGCACAGTTATGTTACCCTAAAGTTTTTACAAATTGTTTAGTAACCTGATAATTTTACATTTATTACATACATAAAATAAATATTTATAAAAAACCTCTATTCACATATTGTTCTTTGCCGTCTTCAATCAAGAACTGTCAAACGTTTATAAACAGCTGTTTTGATTTGCATTGTTTACATTTGATTCTCCATAAGCGTAATGTTAAATTTTTTGATTTTAAACTTAATATTACAGTAAAACAAGAATTTTCCTGGACATTAGACCTATCTAGAACTTATTTTCTACTCGGAAATTAGTTATTTCCAAAATTTAAAGAAATTCCTCGGTGCCGTTTTCGAGATCCGTGTGCAAATATATATATATATATATATATAGTACCTGGTGACCGAGCTTTGCTCGTATAGAATAAGACATTTATTATAAAAATTAATTACAAAAATTAAAACACATTTATTACTCAATGAAAACATTTATGTGGATGGAACTCGCGGCCTATAGTTCTTGAGGCCGATACGCTACAACTCGGCTACGACGTTAGTCAATTGAGCGATGTCGTTTAACGTCTTTTAGCCAAAGCCGATCATTTACTGTTTTATTATCCATACCATTATTATTAGCCTGTGATCAACTGATTTTGTTATAAACGGAATGAGAATTGAAAAGCAAAAGAGAAATTTAATTTACATCAATTAATTGGTTTGTTACAGTGGCTTCAAGCAATACAACGAATACGTTTTCTATCAAAACACGGAAGATTTTGGAAATACTTTTTCCTGTTTTTATTTCGCACAGCTATGTTATCCTTAAGTTTTTACAAATTGTTTAGTAACCTGATAATTTTGAATTAATTAAATTCATAAAATAAATATTAATGCATAACCTCTATATTGTTCCCTGCAGTCTTCAATCATGCAATGGTTATTATTATTGCTTTGATCAAACTCGTTCTAAGCTATGGTTCGTAGAGCCATATGATCCCAAAAACAATAACTCTTGCTCTCGTCTGATCTGGCGGTATTGCCAACGGACTCTCATCCGTACACAAATGGCTGGAAACAAGTTGATATTCCACAAAATCCCGAAGATTGTAAATAAACGTGTAAAGAAAAAAAACCCTGCTCAGTGAAGTAAACCCCTCGTTATAATACAATACTTGACGAATGCTTTAAAAACTTAACAGATGTTTGATCGTTTGAATACGGACAAAATAGACTAGATACAAGTTATGGAATTCCTAGATAAATTTTCTTTATTTCGCAATTTTGTTCAGATTGACCCGACTCCAAGATTTCAATAGTAAGGTATAAACTTAACTTAACTAACAAAGTGATAAGTGTTGTAGTTTTCCATTTGAATATATAGTTTCATATTGATATATTTCTCAAAAACAATAAAATATATGTTTTTTTCTGAAATATGGAATGTTATGTTTTTTAAAGAATGCTATGGTGGACATTTTACTGGATTTTAAGCTTTACAGTTTGCATCACGTTAATAATTATGTATACTTAACTTAACTAACAAAGTGATAAGTGTTTTAGTTTTCCATTTGAATATATAGTTTCATCTCTATATATAAAATTAAATATATGTATGTATGTCCTTTATGCGTTGCCAAACTACTCATCCAATCGCTATGAAATTTTAGGAAGTTGCTCTGCATGTGTCCGGGAAGGTTTTAGTGAAAAAATATTTTCGAAACCCCCATAAGTTTCCATTTTATGGCGTTTTAAATTTCTAATGTTAACCTTATGGAGAGTAAGTTTGTTTACAAATTGTCTACAATGAAAACATTTGATTTCTTAGCTACAGCTGATTGGTTTAATTTCCATTAGCAATATGCTTTATCTAATGCCATCTGAATCATTCATTAATGTAAAACTATGAAGTAAATGTGTACTGTAAAAAATGAACAGCTTTATTCACCACGTTAATAGTTTACGGTTTTGGGGGATTATGTATTTATATTTTTATTTTCTATCTGATTAAAATCACGTGTTTATATGATAATTAAAATGTTTATATTAATACGTTTATTATAATAATCAGCTGTTGTATATATTTCCTATAAAAGCCGTATTACAGTTAGGTTTGGTTTGGGTTTGGATTCGATTTGAAAATTGTGAATTAATCCACTCAGATTTATTTGTTTTATAGGAATGTTATTAATATGTCTTATCGTTTCAGTATTGTTATTCTCTATGCCGCAATCCAGGATATATAACCTTTCACAATGAAGCCGTATTACTATTCGACTTCAGAACATGGCCAAACTTAAAGTTAACATGTATTTACTGTCAAGCGTTACGAAGTTCGCCGGGTCAGCTAGTAACAGATAAATGATTATCAGTGAAAATAAAAAGTACCTCCGTCGCAGCAGACCTGCATACTCAGCGAATTTCCAAATCAATAATTTAATATATGACAAATTCTATAAAAATATGTCCATAAACATGAGAATTATTTGCCTATTCTCCATAAGATAAACATAGGAAAGAGTGTGCAGGTTAGCTGCTGTGAGGAACACTGAAAGAAGTCATTTCTACCATGAATAATTTTTATCTTAAAATTTATACCAACTTTCATCAACATCTGTCCATAATTTTTTTTTTATACCAGTATATTTATTTACAATCTGTTACATCAAATTATAACAATAAGTAAATAAGATAAAATACGAAATTGACATTAGTTGTTAGTGACAAACCAGTGAATGAACTAACAGTATTATAATTTAGATACAGCTATTTGAATCGATCACTTAGATTTGTAAAATCGTGCCTTTTCAGCCGGTATACCGTCTCACTGTTGTCCAAAAGGTTCACAGCTAAGTAATTTGGATGGTTGTTGAGTTTTTTTTCATACTTATCACTGAATTTTGAGATTTCTTCACGAACAAAAGGAATTTTGAGATCACGATGAATAACTTGATTTGAAACATACCAAGGGGCTTGAACAATATTCCTAATAGTTTTTGACTGGTATCTTTGAATTATGTCAATATTAGTGTTGGAAGCGGTTCCCCATAGCTGGATGCCATATGTCCATGTTGGTTTCAATATTGTTTTATACACTAAAATTTTGTTTTCAACTGATAATTTTGAGTATTTTCCGATGAGCCAATTTAATTTTTTAGTTTTTAAATTTAAATTCAGTCTTTTATTCCAAATATGATGATGCCAGGTAAGTCGAATGTCCAGGTGGATACCCAGGTATTTCACAACTTCTACTTGAGGGATTGCAGCATTGTTTAAAAA
Source organism: Nephotettix cincticeps (assembly GCA_023375725.1). Lineage (NCBI taxonomy): Eukaryota > Metazoa > Arthropoda > Insecta > Hemiptera > Cicadellidae > Nephotettix > Nephotettix cincticeps. Next base: position 53,756,300 of record CM041789.1, on the reverse strand, counting down.
GACTTGAGGACAGACCTCACGCCTTAGTGTGAAAGTTACATGAGCTGACTTTCCTTCGTTAACTTTGATTCTCCATCTCTTGAGCCAGTCTGATATACTGTTTAAAGTTTGTTGAAGAATTTGGGAGGCAGAAATAGCGTTTTGATGTGATGCCAATATTGCTGTATCATCTGCAAAAGTAGCAACGACCACTCTTGGGTTTATTGGAAGATCTGCTGTGTACAGTATATATAATACAGGTCCGAGAACACTTCCTTGAGGAACTCCAGATTCAATCCTACAGAAGCTAGAACGTGCATCCTGAAATTTTATTTGAAAAAACCTACCATTTAAATATGATTTAAATAGGTTGTAGAAAGGGTGAGGGAGCAAAGATTTTATTTTATAAAGTAGACCATCGTGCCATACTTTATCAAATGCCTGACTAATATCCAAGAAAGCAGCCGAGCAAAATTGTTTCTTCTCCAAGTCTTGTTTAATTACATTCGCTACTCTGTGAACTTGTTCAACCGTTGAGTGTTCTCTTCTGAACCCAAACTGGTGGCTCAGAATTAAATTGTTATCACTAATTATAGGCAGTAAACGCTTTAGTAATAGCTTTTCAAATACTTTAGAGATAACAGGAAGAAGACTTATAGGTCTGTAAGATGACACTTCATGAGGAGGTTTGCCAGGCTTAGGAACCACGACAATCTGAGATATTTTCCACTGACTCGGAAAGTATTCCAATCGTAAAACAGCGTTGAATATCAACATCAACATAAAAAATGCTCTGCCAGGAAGCTCTTTGAGGATCTTACCAGTTATCAAATCATAGCCAGGAGATTTCCTTTCGTGGAGCTCCTTCTGGACGACAGATCTTAGTTCATCGATAGTAACAGGTTGGATTGGGAGGTCCATTTGTGTTGGGGCTTCAAGAAGTACGTTTACTTCATCACTGATGTCAACTCCTGTGTAATTAGGTTTAAATACGTCTTTAAAGTGATTTGAAAATGTCCATAAATAAAAATGTTTGCCTATTCCCTATATGATTAATATGGGAAAAGAGTATGCCAGGTTTGCTGCCATGATAAACACATAAACTATGAATTTTAAGCATAAATGGATAGATCTCAAGCACATGAAACTAAATATCAAGTTTTATCCAAAAATATTGATTTATACGGTATGGGAAATATTAATTTTTCCCTATCCTCCATAAAATTAACATTGGAGCCCCACAATACAACGTACTGTGTTTAGATTTTATAATATCTCGGTAACCGTTGGAGATAGAGAAAAACTTTAAGAAACTTAATTGTGTATTTTTTTAAGCTGATTCCAATGGTGAAATATAAAATTAGAAAATTTTTTAAATTACATGTGAAAAACGCAAAAAATCTGATTTGGGGGTACAAAACCCCCCCAAACTACCCGTTCCCATTGACCAATATGTCTGGTTCACGAACTCGACCGAGCATTTGTTGGAATACACGTCTCTACCAAATTTGGTCTCGATCCGACCATTTTTACGAGAGTTATCGTGTTCACAGACATATATATATATATATATATATATATTTTAACCACTATTGTTTTTGGTCTCTAGGCACCTAAAGAAGAAAAAATAACATGGTCCCGGGCTTAAGTCTTACCATGAGACCTACAGTAATAGCTTCTTCCCTATGGGAAATTCGCTAAAAGTATTTGTGATAAAGACTATCATCTTCATCATTCATCGACAACTTATTGGATTGAAGACGGCAGGTAACTGCAACCTTTAAATAAGTTTATTATATCAATCAAATAAAACACTGTTCATACTAGCAAATTGGATATGTCGTAGCCCTGAGGGGGGGTGTTGGCAATTTGAGCGACAAAAATTAGAAACAGTGACGTCATTTGGTTAGTAGCGTATTACGGTCAGTGATGTCATAGTTCGGTTATAAGATAAGAACAGCTGTTTAGATTAACTGAGCACGTTCCTTTTAGATATATCCATGATCTAACCTATTTCTCAGAGGGAAGTAAATAAAACATTTTGACTTGGGTATGTCTATTGTACTCACTGATATGTCTTAGTTCTAAGGGGGGTGTTGGCAATTTGAACGATCAAATTTAGAATTAGTGTCGTTATTTGATTAGTAGGGTCATATGAATTGAATTGTATTGTGAATTAATTGTAAACAACTTAATATAACATTTAGTTAAGATCACAACCTTCTCGTTGTTTTTTCTTCCCTCCAAATAACCTTTCCATTCCTCGTCTCGGACCAATAAATGGGTTGTCCTGCGTCAAAGTCTTTCAAGTGAACATGAACCGGCAACCTTCTTCCTTTAGGTTTGTTGTTCTTGCCATTTCGTACATTTCTGTTTTAATAAATTCAATTGGTTTCTGAACTTTCTACCAAGGAAAAGTCCTGCTGGTGATACATCTGTCGCTATGTGGGATGTTAACCTATATTTGAAAAGTATATTTAGGTAAGCTTCTATTCCTTTCGGAGAAACTTCTTGATGAAGCTTTTTAAGGTACTCTTCATGGTTCCTACATATTTTTCAACCTGGCCGTTTGATAATGGGTGCTTAACGGGGGTGGTCACATGTTCTAAACCGAACGGTTTGCAAAAAGATAAGAAACCTGAGCCAGTGAAACCAGGTCCATTATCTGAAACAATGGTTTTAGGTAAAACAGCGGCATATCAGGCGTTTGAGCTGCTTAACAGTTGTAGCTTATCAGTTATCAGTTCTGTAGACACAGAAGTCATAATAATTATTTCAGCCCAACCAGAAAAAGCGTCAACCACTAATAGGAATGTTTTACCAAGAAATGGACCGGCAAAATCCACATATGTAAACGTGTTCAAGGCGCCTTCAGAGCAGCCAAGGTACAAGAAACTTCTTTTGTGATTGTTTTGGAGAGTATGAGTTGCATGCAGAGCACGACTGGGCCATATTTTCAATAGACTTGTCTATTTTTGGCCACCAAATATATTCGCTAGCCAAGTACTTCATCTTTACCATTCCCTGGTGAGTATAATGCAGATCCTTAAAACCCCCATGCCTAAATTCGCTGGGGATGACAGTCCTTATACCCTACATGATTCATTCTTTGTATGTAATGATAGCTCATTTTGCTTATCTGCGTAAGGTTTCAACTCTGCAAATCCATTTTGCTTGGCCAACCTTCCTAGCACGTATTGTTTAATCTGACCAAAAGTAGGATCGATTGATGTTTCTTCATTGATTTCTTTAGCAGTTATCGGAAGAGATTCAATGCTTCCTGAAAATATTAACCCAACAACAGTGCTATAACCACCATCAAAATCATCGTTCCTATTGAAGATAAACAGCTTAAACCCTAACTTTCTCAAAAAGCTTGGTACATATTCTATAGTGAAACTGAAATTTATTAATAAGAACAATGCCCACCTCTATAGTCTACATGAAGTGTTCGTTGGTACCTACTCTCTTAGTTGATCCAAATATGGACAATAATGGTCTGTGGTCTGTTTGAATCTGGAAAGAAGTGCCCCACAGGTAAATACGGAACTTTTTACCTTGTATATCAATGACAAGGCTTCTCGATCGATTTGCAAATAATTCTGTTCCGCTTTAGTAAGAGTCTTAGATGCATAAGCGAATGGTTTCTCTTTCCCATTGGGATATCAATGAAAAATGGCACGCCAATCTCAACTGACAATGTATCCGCTGCCACAATTATCGGTAAGTTCTTGTTAAATGAAATCAAAATGGGAGGAGAAACTAATCTTGAGAGCAAAACTTTAGGGTACTAAATTGTGTAGTGTTTTCAGCTGATTCTAAAGTTAAACAGTCACATTTAAATTTAAAAAGTATTAGGTATGAAAAATGCAAAAAAAACTATTTTTGGAGTACAAAACCTCTCCAAACTAACCGTTCCGCTTGACCAGTATATCTGGATTACAAACTCATCCGAGTAAATGTAGGAATACACAACTCTACCAAAATTGGTTTTGATCGGACCATTTTTACTTGAGTTATTGTGTTGTGACAAATATATATTTATAAATATGAAATTTTTAACGACTATTAGTTTTTGGCCTCTGGGCACCCGGCAAATGGTCCCGGGCTTAAGTCTTGCCATGAGAGCCTACGGCAATAGCTTCTTCTCTATGGGAAATTCGCTAAAGAAATATGAAGAGTTCCGCAATGGGTCTTTCGGCACTTAAGAAAAGTAGAGCTTGCGTCCCGCTACAGGCTTCAGTGCGTGGCAGTCAAAGGGCTAAAATTTCTTTGTACATTTTTGGTATAAAAAGTAAAACCCCAAATAATTTTCTTCAACGCTAACCTGCTTGTACGCAGTAAGAGGGTCTATATCCTGGTAAAGGTGCCTGGGTCCCTTGTTGAAGTAGTTCTGATGACCTTTGACCTCTGCCCCACGTAGGGTTGAGCCGTATAGAATATGGGTAGTGTGTAGAGTACCTGCGTGGCTGCGGTCGTAGCACAGAGTCACCAGAGGATGCCATCCTTCTACCTGAGGAATATCAGTCACTTCCGTTTAGCAAACCGAATAGGATGTGCAGCAAAATGGAATAAAATTACTCATATGGAATGGTAGGGAAATTATAACTTGGAAGCTTTGACTGAGACAGTGGTGCCAGCTACTTCCAGCTACTCGGATGTCACAAATTGTGGATAGTTATGAGTGGTGAATGTGATATTCCCTTGTGTGGATTAAGTTCCGCACTTTGAATACTACATCTACTTTGAATACTCAAAATTAGACCAGTTCGCAATTCAGGTGAAAGACTGTAGGTCACTCAGACACCATTGGCTGTTGGGCTATTAATTAACAATTCTGTCTACGGACCATGTCAGCCTTAGTCAGTACAAGATCGTGCCACAATCATCTTACATTCATTTCTCATTCATATAATATAGCTTATCAAAAGCTAATAGTAATAATGATAGAAATAATAGTCTGATAAGACCCGCCCCTGATGATCATCAGTGGCACATAAAGATTTTATTTTGTAGGCTATTTACCAGGAAGGGCACACTACCGAGGGATTCCTTAATTAATTATGATCTTTAAATACTAAAAACTTCACTTACTTCAAACCCTAGTTGGATTTCTTTCCCCATATAATTTCCACAATCATTATTTGTCTCCTTTAGTGTTGTAAACGCTTTCTTTTTGCATTCCAGGTCTGAAGAAGGGATCTCCCTGTCTCTCAACTGAAGAGTCTTGTCCCTCACGCAAGTTGACATTGCCGACTGTGCTGTAAATCCCTTGATCTCATTTCCATTCCCAGGGCAAGCAACATACAGCTCATCCCCCTTGCCCAGCTTAAACACTCCTTCTTCATTGACCAGCTCTGGCATTGCCAACTCGAACCCAGATTTCGTCTTAGCAAGAAATACAGGCTCGTGACCATGATTTAAGTCCAAGTTCAAATTTAAACTGCAACCTAAAAAATATGGTGTATTAAAATATAACAAATTACAATAGCATTAAATGTAAGTTGTATAACACCTTAATTGTAATTTAATATAAAAAATAAGGGGCCTGGGTGAAATTGCAGTCTAAATCGCCAGTCTACAGAGTTTCAGATTGTGAGTTCAAATCGCATCTGTGTATAACAAAAATGCAATTTCCCCTCAGGGTTCACTCAGCCCCCTAATGTAATTACTAAAAAAGGAAGCTATGACCTCACTAGCACACCTTGGTATAGCAAGATAAGATTAATTGATTAGATTATTGAAATGACGACCATACCAAAAGGTAGGTATTTTAAGTCAAGTAAGAATGAGAAACAAGTGTAGGATGATTGATAACAAGCTATAGTAGCACTAACACTGTGAAAAACGTGCTACGCTGACCACATTGCACTAAAAGGCAGGCAGGAAAAATTCCTGTAAGAAATGTAAAGACCACAGTATTTATTTAATTATTTTAATAGTCATACTTATAGAATATAATTAAATAATGTTTTAGCATATTGTGACTGGGACGGTGATATGTCCTGTAATCCAGCTACTGTACATGATAGTCGCTGGATGTAGTATTCTCTTGTGTGGATTAACACTTACACTATTGAATACTATGTTAATCCGCAAAGACCTTCCTCATAATTAGACCAGTTTGTAATTCAGGAGCAGTAGTTCGGACACAACTTTAAACTGTAGGTCCCTTAGATATACCTGGGATATATTGACTGTTGGGCTATTAATTAACAGTTCTGTCTAAGGAACATGTCATCCTTAGTCAGTAACAAGACTACAAGATCACGCCACAATCATCTTACACTCATTTTCTCATTCATACTTGGCTAAAAATACCTGGACAGGTTTGTCAGTTCAGTAACTAACTATTTAAAGAATATTAAGACATTTTTTGTTCAAGATTAATCCTTATAGTTCCAAATTAAAACATACTGAAAACTAAATGTTTTATGGATATTTTATGTTTTATTATATTTTACATGATATTGCTTCCAATCTTTTTTTTAATTTTAAGTAGGTGTCCTTGAATCTTCCTTAATTATATGAAGGAAGTCACTTAAAGATGAAATATTTATATTTATTTAAATGATGAGGTAAAGCAAAAAAAGAATATGATTTTATGTGCTTTACCAATTTATTTACATTACTCACTCAGATGATGTAGACTACAAATACCTAACACTCAGAGAGTATTTTTTATAATTTTGGCCTGAAACTTAAATCTAAAGTTGGATTTCAAAATATTTTACTTAACAAATTTTATAGGCGGTAGATCGGAAATTAACTCTGTTTATTTAAAAAAAAGAATTGTTTTAAAAATACAAAAATTCAATTTAATATGTTTTAAAAATTAAAAATGTCTTAAAACTACCCAAATTAAATCTTATATTTTATTAAATATATTGATAAAGCCCCCCCTATGTTTAGGACTTCAGATATATCCTATGAATCAGCCGTATTTATTCAGGTACATAATATGGATCTGAAATATTATTCAAAAAGGTAGTCAAACTTTCATCCTAGGTGGAAGTGACTGTCAAATAATGTCTTACCTTACAATAGAATGTTTACAATGAAATATAAAATTCTTACTGAAAAGAATAAATTTTGATAAGGGATTTATAATTAACTTTATGGTTTTTTTTGTCCCACCTCTTATCAGGAATTTTTGAGCTAGGCCATCATACGAAACTGTTTTTCACATTACTTCATGCTAGACCTAGTGGGTTGCGACATTATCACATAGCGATAAGCCATTGGCGGGATTTGGACCCGCGACCCTAGACACCAAAGTCCGACGCACTACCGCTAGAACAATGCATTCCCCTCTCAACTATATCAATTAATCTACTATAGTAATATAACACTAGCCTTACCTTTTGAACGTCTAAACCATGATAAAGGATTTAAACTGAACCCATATAACTGCTGAATGAATAAACTTAGAATTATTTGCACTGTTAAAATATTCATTTTTGTTACTTGAAATATGTATACGAAACTCTATTTTTAAGCATACGTACAGATTTCCTGTGAAAAAAATACTGAATTAATACCTGAATGTATAATAAAACAATATTTTACTTAAAGAATATTCCTAAGGTCAATATATCCATAATATATGTACAAAGTCAAAAATTGTTAACTATAAGTAATTTTCAGTTGTTATTACATAAGTCAGTCCTAATTTGGTATATAAATAAAGACTGTATTCATCTCTTATTAAAATTAAATTGTATTTTAGACTATGCAGATTATATTTAACCTAGGAGAGGCAAGCTTTTTACTCTTAACTATAACATAAAAATAATTACTAATATCTTCTTGAAATATCAAAGTTTAAACAAAAAAAGTATAAAACATGCCCCCTCCTTATAACCACTAACCACAAAAGGAAAACAGGTGTCCACAGCAATCCCAATTAAGCCTACAAATGCCGTCAACTTCCACCCAAGCTGGCCACCGTTTATTTAAGGTGGGCCCCCCTCTCCGCTATACCACACATTTGCAAGCCAAATTGGGATTGCTCATGGTCGGGATTCGAACCCTAGCACTTCCGAATGGCTAGAACATTACGCTCGTCAGCGTAGCACGTTAGCCGATTCAGCCACTCAGTGCATAGGAGTAGAAAGCGCTTACTTGGTTATAGACATGTCCGGTGGCAGTCTAGTGCACTACGAGAGCAGGTTCGGTTGCTTGCCCCCAGAGGGAAACACGGTCACATAGGCGATAGTGTCTAACAAGTTCACTAAACTGACGACAGATGCCTCCACCTGCATCCGTGGTGATTCACGATAAATAGAGGCTGCAGCATCTTTACCACTCCGAATTTGAAATTATAATAGGAATTATAATAAAATATAATTATTTATTGACATTTTAAAATACCTTGAAGCTTAATAATGCATATCATTGTTTTAGCAACTTAAGGGTGAATAGCAACAAGAATCGTGTTATTGGTTTGTATCGATTATAATTATTACATTTTTGTTAAAGAATTTTTGCCCTGTAATAAAAACATCAATCCTTTTCTTGTAAAAAATATACAGCCACAGTTATGTTTTAAAAAGTGGTTCACACCACAATTAGAAAATATGAAGAAAACTAGTGTATTTGTATGACATATGGAAGCATGCAAATTGCATTATGGACAGGAATAGATACATTAATTACAAGAAGTTGCATAATAGGCAGTTAATTGTAAATGATAAGATTACAATCATATAATAAACTGTCTTTAGTTCTAAAAAATCTTCCTCATAACATATTTAAAAAAAACTGTATCAGTGCTAGTGGTTAAAAACCAAGCTTTTTAAACTGTGAATGACTTTTTGGAATATAAATTATAAAATTTCAATGTATTTACATTGTTATAGTAAATTAAGAATCTTAGTATGTTTTAAATTATGGTATTGTGAACTATATGACCTGCTTTTTTGTAATGCTTAATGGAAATAAAAGTATTGTCCATTGTCAATCAATCATTTTACATTATTGTTATATTTTCCTAGGTTTATTACAATGACAGTAATAAAATAATATTTTATTAGATACTATACCTCTTACTTTCTTTATAATATACTTTTAAGTGTCAATTCTTAGAACATCATAGATCACTTTAATTAAAACAACAAACTCAACGTTACATCATTACTCACGTTAACAAGCTTGAGTGATTCAGTTGTACGTTATGAAATGTCTCCTATAATGTACAGAACGTTTTGATGGACTGATTAGGATGTGTTCTCATTCCGGAATAATAAATCTGCCAGATTACGGTTCAAGGGCAATAAAACATGGTTCAATACAACCAAGTTTTAGGGACAAAGTACCGTACTATTGACTGTAGTACAAGTACAAGACATTTACATCAAGAAAAATAATTTATTTTATTTTTTAGACAAACATAATACACAATCTACTTAAAAACAAATTCTATCTAGGTCAGACTAAAAAATACCCCTGTCAAAGCACACCTGCATACTTACTAAATTTCCATTTCTTTAATAATTTTTTGTAATACCATATCATATTACTTAATTAAAGCTATAATAAAAAATACCCCCGTCGCAGCAGACCTGCGTACTAAGCGAATTTCCAAATCAATAATTTAATATATGACGTTTTATAAAAATATGTCCATTAACATGAAAATTATTTGCCTATTCTCCATAAGATTAACATAGGAAAGAGTGTGCAGGTTAGCTGCTGTGAGGAACACTGAAAGAAGTCATTTCTACCATGAATAATTTTTATCTTAATATTTATACCAACTTTCATCAACATCTGTCCATAAATAAAGGACTTTGCCTATTCCCTATATGATTAACATGGGAAAAGAGTATGCAGGTTTGCTGCCATGATAAACACATAAACTATGATTTTAAGCATAAATGAATAGATCTCAACCACATGAAGCTAAATATCAAGTTTTATCCAAAAATATTGATTAATATGGGAAATATTAATTTTTCCCTATCCTCCATAAGATTAACATTGGAGCCCCACAATACAACGTACTGTGTTTAGATTTTATAATATCTCGGTAACCGTTGGAGATAGAGAAAAACTTTAAGAAACTTAATTGTGTAGTTTTTTAAGCTGATTCCAATGGTGAAATATAAAATTATACATTTTTTTAAATTACATGTGAAAAACGCAAAAAATCTGATTTTGGGGTACAAAACCCCCCCAAACTATCCGTTCCCATTGACCGATATGTCTGGTTTACGAACTCGTCCGAGCATTTGTAGGAATACACGTCTCTACCAAATTTGGTCTCGATCGGACCAATTTTATGAGAGTTATCGTGTTAACAGACACATATTTATATATATACATATATATATATATAAATTTTAACGACTATTGTTTTTGGACTCTGGGCACCTAAAGACGAAAAAATAACATGGTCTCGGGCTTAAGTCTTACCATGAGACCTACGGTAGTAGCTTCTTCCCTATGGGAAATTCGCTAAAAAGCAACATTATTCTTATCTTAAATAGGAATAAATTTAGCAATAAGAATGCAGGTTTTCTGCAACAAGTTTTCAGCACAGTGATTTTTTACAATTTAAAATTAATAATAAATGTGACATAGTAGAAAAGTTACATTCCAAATTTTATAAAAATATTTTATTTATATCTCATGGCAAAGAAGTTTATATTTAGGATTTCAAACCCATCTAAATAAAGTATTCCTTGATATTGCTTATAATCAATATTGCTCTTAAAAGCTGTATAAATTTTGCAGATATATGCAGCAGATAAAATGATCAACATGATTTTTACATCAATACTCCAGATATATTAGTTACTGAATTTAAAATATTTTAAACTCTGTTGGCATTGTTTACATAAAATAAAAACTCTAGATGTCAACTTACAATGCATAAATAGTTTGCCAAAAGAAAAAAATGTACTAATAAATATTTTGATATATGTACATAAGTTAATTTTCAAAACCGGATGGTGGCATCATCCTGTGATCCAGCTACTTGGAGGTGACGAATTGTGGATAGTTGTGAGCGATGGTCGGTGGGTGTAGAGTTCTCTTATGTAGATTACCGTCCGCACTATTGAATACTACGCCAATCCTCAAAGACCATCTACCTATATTGTGTTATGGTTGACTTTTCAATAATCTAATCTTTAGGAAAAGAATATTCAACAGTGCTTCCTTTAGTCTTATTCTTATTATTGTACACCAACCAAACAATGTCAATATTTTATGTTGAATATGGGTATGAAGCAGAATCATAGCATATAACTTTGACGTTAAGACAAAATGTATGCTCTCAAATGACCCTAAACCCACGGATGGTTGAGGCCGAGGGGTGAGCTCACTTTTCATTTTTGGTTTCTACAAAACATGCAGTTTGTAATGTATCGGCCTGAACCTCGAAGTACCTGTTGTTTGGGGTATCAGTAGTTGGGAGGATATGTTGGAGGAGATTAAGTGACCTTCAATATGTCTCACAACTTTGTTTCATGATGAGCTACATTGCAGTAAGCACAATTAAAAATGTTTTTAAGTCCTCATAAAAAGTAATAAATTATGTGTTTTGTTTATTCTTTGTTCTTATAATACACTAAGTGTTAGCAAATTATCTTTTTAATAAGGTCCTGTGTATTAAATAAATTATTAAAAATGGTTCAATTAATTCATTAAAAATTTTAAAATTTGAGAGTTTTTGATTGTAAAATTAGTTATTTTTAGTTTTGTATGTAATTAAAGCATGACATAATGAGTTCCAAATTTTCTACAGCTTAAAAAAATAAAAAAGTTTATTGCATTATGTTTTATAGATTCTAAGAATAGTTTGTGTTTGAAAAAGGAAACTTTCAGGAAACGGACGGTGAACTTTGTTTGACATGCAGAGCTTGGAGTACACCATTATCAGCTATTTCGGCTGTGCAACGTTTTACTAAAATGCTCATATATTTGCTAATATTTATCACAGAACAATATATATTTCACATTATATTATCCAGAATCAAACAGGGAAATTTTTTTTCAATAATAAATAAAATTATATTTTTAGAATTATTTTATTTGTTATTTTATTTTATTTTATGTATTTCCCACGGTTAAACCAATTATACTAAATGAGTTGCTTACAAGATGGTAGCCTAAGATATTATACCTTAAATTAGTTCTTATACTATCATCAATTTAATAAATACAGCTATAATGTGTAAGGATCATAAAGACTATTATAAAAAATAAGATAATGATGAGAACAATAAATAAAACAAAACTTCAACAAAAACAAGTAAAATATGTAAACAATAACAAATTCAAAAACAACATAAGGCGATAACATGAATAAATATGTAAACATAAATACGTAATATAAAAAATAAATAACAAACAACAAATAAATATATAACAATAAATTAAATAACAATAAAAACATACAACATAACAATAAAAACAATAGATATGTAAACATAACAACAATAAAGATCTGTGAATATGTGTTCTTGGTAGGAGTATGTGTGTTTGTAGGGGGAAGGTGAGGAGGCCATGCCCTCACAGACACTGTTGTAGCCCTTTAACGCAGCTACCAAAAAAACACTCACTATATAATGAAATAAAATTTGTACGGGAGGAAACCATGCCCCCTAAAAACAACAACAACAATTGTGGCTCTTTAACCCAACCACCAAGCACCACATCACCGAAACTCCTTCGCCAACTCCAAATTACAGTATTGGAATTTTATCACCCCAGGTTAATAATAATTAGGAACTGTTAGTTCACTATTTTCAATACCATATTATAATTATTCAATATTCCAACATTATTGAAATTGTCAGCACGAGTGCCCCTGCCTGAGAAATAATCCATGCATATTTAAATTTTATAAATTATTTATTGTTATAGATCAGATGGAGCTTTAATTTAAATTAATTTAAATTAAATGCCATATTGGCATTTGTCCTATTCATATAGGTATCACCATTGTTAGTCCCTTTCAACAACCATAAGAATAAGTAAAATATTTAAATAAATATTGTGATTCATATTCAGATTATTATTATTTAAAATCCTAATAAGTAACAACACCCACCTGAGATAAGAAATATCGACATGTTAAATTGTACCACAAATACCACAAAGCAAAAAATTGTATTAATTACAAAATTGAGGGTAATTATTTGTTATTTGAAGGCGGTAGCCCCACAGGTTTAGCAGGTTTGAGACACCTAGGAGCATCAGTTTACCCAAAACCTAAAATCTTATTCAATCAACTGGAGTTTATCCTTCATTTGGGTAGTCTCTGATTAAAACTTACATCAAAGAGTTAAAATAAATTTAAAGTACAGTAATGCCGCAAAATACCGTTTTTTAAGGAATTGTTTAAAAATTTTCTATTAGTTGCCGGAGTCCATAGACTCCAGCTTCAATAGTTGGACCAGGCCCATTCATAATTAATTTTTTAGAGTGCCGCTGATACTTTTAAGCAGAATGTCTACAAGGCAGAAGTAATTTATATATTACACAATCAATTATATTGATTTTTATTAGCGTAGATTATTTTTAGGCTTAAAAACGCCAATTAATTAAAAAAAGGATTTTTTAAATTTTTATATAAATTTTCTCTTGTTAATATTTACTATTTCAAACAGTTAAGCTTCGTTTTTATTAATTTAATTTAAAATATCGGTCAAAAATGATATAATACTATTAAATCCAATAAAAACATATGCTGGGACTGAAATATATTGGTAAAGAATAGAGAATTTTCAATTATTTGCCATGGAAAAAAATTGTTTTGAAATTTTTTGTTGGATACTACTTTAATACTTACTTATACTTTTATGTAATTTAAATATAATTGATTGTAAAACCCTTTAAAAATCCTTAATACAAGAAAACAGAATTTAAAAGCCTTTCAAGTAATTTAATTACACCTGCCCTGCTAAATTTGACATTCTTTTGACAATTTTCGACTGTTTTCATTGCATCGTGCTGGTACTATGGTATTGTCTTTGGAGACACTTTTCAGCGGATCACGACATACTGTTGATCCAGAAGAGGGCTGTAAGGATTATATCATCATCCGGTCCAAGGGAACACTGTTGCCCCCTGTTTCCTTAGGAACCTGAGAATCCTTACAGTCTTTAACCAGTATGTGCTGAACAGCCTTGTCCTGTTGAAGGAGAGACTGGACAGATTTAATAGCAGAAGCGCTCAGCACAGCTACGCCACACGAAAAGCTTAAGATCTAGACATGGCTGTCTTAGTTTCACAATGAAAAGCTACGCGCTCTGCCATCAGAATCTTTAACACATTGCCGGATGGGATAAGAAATCTGGAACCAGTAGCCTTCAAAGAGGAAATTTGCAGTTCCTTCCTGCAGAGGCCCCTTTACAGACTCCAGGAGTTGGCAGCGTCTCCTCTTATGCCGCTGTGAGGAAAATGTAGGATGCCTGCCACAGCCAGGTGGTAGGTCTCTAGTTTCAAGTATATGTTTGTTATTAAATGTTTTTTATGTAATGATCTATCTATCTGGGAATCCCAGTCAAAGATATAGAATTCAAATTTTCAAGTAAGTACTATACAATAGTATACTTCTTTGAACAAAAGTAAGATGTTGATTGTTTGTCATTTTTGAACATTATTATAATCTTGGTTAGTTCGTGAACTAGGAGAAAATAATCAGAGGTCACTACCAAGACCTCTAAAAATTATTATAAATTAGTACAACCAAAATTTGGTAGTATTACCACGCCTGACCCCTGGAGCTCCAATCTAATTAAAGGTTCATTTTTAGCTGCATCATAGAGAGCATCATAACTGTACATACACGATTGGACACCTTCATTTTCTACAGAATGGGAAACCCTCATTTTCTACGAAATAGGATTCTACAAGATGGGAACCCACGGCTCTGACCAATGGTTCTTCACTTCAGCATCCAATTTCTATAAGTTTTCCACCAAACCAATATGTTCCATATCAATAAAATGACTAATGCATATTATAGACTTACTGTAGTAGATGCGGATACCTCCTAATATTCGTAATGAACATAATATGCATTTTTCACTAACTATTATAGTAGATCTGTAGCATTGATTATGAATAGAATTCTTCTATCATCTATGTCTGTAGTTAGCCTATTAAATTCGAGATTCTCTGTGTTCTTCTTCTTCTCACGTGAATTTTATGCTCCAAACTTCAAAAAAGCTCCATCCTTATTTGTATGAACTTTTGAGGATAGAAAAAATTCTGCCCGCACACAAAAATGGTAACTATTATCCATCGATAACTTTACAATCCTTCATATAATCGTGCATTTATTTTGGAATTAGATTTAGCATGATATAATAATCACGAATTTTTAACAATCGGACGGAAAACTATTACTTGTATTAGCAGGGTAGATAACCTAAATCATTGAACCTTCATAAGAACCTAATCCTCTGAGTGGAAAAGCTTTTAGGGTTTTAGTTAACCTGCTTCCCTGATTGTATTTGTTCAACGTAAACAATTACCAAATGTAATAATTAAATTTATATCAGTTGCAGTTTTCGTACCGGTACTAGTGATGTAGGCCCTACCCCCGTTGGACTGTCAGTCACTCTTTGATCATATTGGGACAATAATGGATTTTATGGCTCGGTAGTAAAATGATCATGTTGAAACATCAATGTCGCCAGTGAAAATCTGAACTGCTTTAGTAATTTTGTTATTTTACCTATCCATACTCAACTTCAAGTAATTTTACTCACATTCACCTAACATGTCATTAGTTGCACTAAGTTACAGTGACAAGCAAATTAATAAGAACAATGAATTTTTACAGAAAAAATTATAATACATATTTTTTATTCAGTAATTCAACTTAATCACAATTACTAGTTTATAGATCTCTTATTGTTTTTGTTAAGCTTATTTACACCATTTGGTATTGATTCTACCAGTGTAAAACAAAATGTTTTAATCTGTTCATGAAACTAGACGTAAATTACTGAAGTGATCAGATAGGCTTAGGCGTATGGTAGGCTATGTTTTCCTGCTGCAATTCATTTTTCCCAAGTTTTTTTAGATCAGCAGAGTATCCTGGCCATGAAAATACCATAGTAATTAGATTTTTTAGGATCTTTCACTTTTTAGATGTGTTAGTTGGGGCAAGATCTTGTTGGAAAATTATAACCAGACAGATTCCTTTGCATGATTGTGACGATGCTTTGATGGCATATGTTTATGTACTTATCGAATTTCATCATTTATTCTACTGGTACCAGTTCTCATTTCCCCTCATGAATAAAATAACCCCAAAACATCTTTTTGTGTGGGTATTTAGAAGCTTGTTGCAAATAGGCAGGTGAAATCTTTTCATTTGTTGGCTCACCATATCACATGTCCAAAAAAGTGAAAAGTTCTTAAAAAATCAAAATATTAAGGTATTGTCATGGCTTCATGATTTATATAGGGAAACGGATGGAACTCCTAAAATTTTTGTGGACATCCTTATTATGATTAATTTGTGTTTAAAAACACTACGTAATGGTTTTTTCAATTACAGATTAAGTAGGCCAACTTTTACTCGCACAACTACTCTAAGTATTGATTGTAGTTATGAAGTTATGAACATTATGACAGTTTTTTATTTTTTAAAGTGGAGTGATATTCATAAATTTTCATGGTCGTAGGTTTGCTATTTGAGTAACGGTGTTCCTAGAGCTAAAAAGATTTGTAATCTGTTTCAGCAACCACAAATAATATTACTAAAAGAAGGGACTGAAAATTCTCAGGGGAAACCTCAACTAATATCTAACATCAATGCCTGTCAAGCAGTGGTTGAAACGGTCCGAACAACCCTCGGACCACGAGGCATGGATAAACTTATTGTTGATCAAGGAGGAAAGTCAACAATATCTAATGATGGGGCCACCATCATGAAGTTGCTTGAAATTGTTCATCCAGCTGCCAAAACTTTGGTTGATATTGCTAAATCTCAGGATGCTGAGGTAATTATTAAGTTAACTTAGTTACAGTTAATTATTATCAAATCGTCTAGTAAGCCACTGTAAGTAGTAAAGTTCCGTGTAACCTTCTGGCCAAGGTCTAATGTTAGAGTTTTCAGGTCGTACTACTGCCTCTAACGTGACCTAACAACTACTTATGTAGCCGGGACCAACGGCTTAACGTGCCTTCCGAAGCACGGTGGCAGTCTGAGAAATTAAATTTCATGTGTCATGCCCGGGAATTGAACCCGGGTTTTTTGGGTGGTAGGCCAGTACTCTACCCACTCAGCTATGACTGCCACAGCCACTGTAAGATAGCTATTTTAACTAAGCTGTGAGTTATTTTGGCTATCCACCATGATAATTTGGTTTAGCCCTAGCAATCAAAGAATGGGGTAGGCTGGTAATAGTGAGCTGAGAATAAAGCTGCATCCTACCTTAGCTATACAAGTTGTTCATATTAATAGCAGAATGGCAAGCTTACTACCACCTTACCTCCCGTGCCACACCTATTCACCATTTTTGGTGCCCTGTCAGTTAGCGGCATCTAACTGTTGTAGTTTAATTGTACCGTATTTTTATTGTCAATAACTATGTAGTTCATGTATATGTATGTATTCATATATATGTATGTATTCATATATGTATGTATTCAGTAGAATCCTGTAAAAAATAGGCCAACAGAAAATTTGGTTAGCAACTTAATTTTATTGTGCCCTTCTGGAAAATTGAATTTGATACTAGATGTCATATTCGGTTTTTTAACAGAATTAACACTTTGTAGGGAACAGGAAAAGGTTAATGACTTCTGTACATTTGAAGATAAATGATACAGTTCATGGATATCCTTACATTTATTTTATATTACTAGGATGCTAGTAAAGAGAAACAATTTCTTGAACAAGAGACATTTTTTGCCTTATTATTAGAACATTAGTCTTCAAATTTAGCAGGTATTTGCAATGACTTATGACCAAGTAATATTTTGTGGTCTCCATTTTCTTTATAGACCCCCATATAAAAATTTAAAGTCTAACAAAAGATAATTTATTATGTTATCAGGTTGGAGATGGAACTACCAGTGTTGTGTTGCTAGCCGGAGAGTTTCTAAAACAAGTCAAGCCTTATGTCGAGGAAGGTGTCCATCCTCGAATTATCATCAAAGCAATGCGAAAAGCTCTTCAATTATGTTTAGAGAAGATTGAGAGTTTGGCTGTCAAGGTATGGTCTAGATTGCCTTTTTAATTATGAATAAAAATAAGACATTTTTGTTTTTTAATTTATAACATTTAATATTAACGTGTTCAGTGTAAATCCAATATAAATAATAATAATATTTGTGTAGCCTTCTGGTCAAGGTGTAAGAGTAGTGGCATTGTGACAAACTAAATCAACATAGTACATCCCATGCCCAATAGGAATGTCGTGGTAGCTTTCTGATGCTCCAAAATCGTCTAAATTACTAGTTAATGTGGTCGAAAACACCAACCTGAATTGGGGGGAGGAGGTTAAAAGGATATCAGGTGGTTTTAGTTACCATGCAAATGATGATGATGTAAGATTTTGTTAAGATATAACATTTTATTAAATCTTAACAAAAATCTTACAAAAAGTCTTTGCCACAAAACTTAATCTTACAAAAGTTATTAAATCTTAAAATGTTAAATCTTAACATTTGTTAAGATGTTGCTGGCACTAATTTTTTTATAGCAATATTTGCTGGAAATTTTCTGTGCTGATCTGATTGGTCCTAATTTTTTCTATTTTAACAGTCCGTAACTTAATACTTTTTAAATTTTTTCTACAAATTTAATACAGGTACAGCTATGAACTCCACAGTTGCTTCCTAATACTCCCATAAGTAGCATATCAAAATTCTGTTTCATTTCCTTCACTAACTTCTTTTTTATATAAGAATTTGTAAACAATTGCTGGTCTGAAGGGTTTTTGCTTGTGTTGGTAAGCATTAACATTGTTTCAAATTGGAGCTGGTCTCCTAAACTGGTATTTCGGTGTACATAAGTGTATATTGTTTCCGTTAAATATAAAAGTAACAGTAGTAATAATTATACAGATTGATAAAGTACAAATTTTATTCATAGTTCGTTAACTGAAAATTGTTTTATATGTACAGAAGTAGTTAAGTGTTCTAATCCTGGGTGTTTCTATTAGCGTTTTACAAAACATGTTTAGGTACAAGGGATGAAATAAATGGTATTTTTATTTAGAATCCTTTATAACTAAGCTAAAGAAGTAAAAAAATCTTATAACTGAAAAAGGAAAACTGAATACCGTACTCCAGTAAACAGGCCCGAAATAGGTGTGGCAGTTAACGTGTTTAGACTCGTGAAGGTAGACTGTTGGCTTATACATAGAGTTCCAAAATTGAAAAACAGTTAGGCCTACCTGATATTTTTCATTTTATTTTAAATTATTTTCAGATTGAGAAAAGCAATACCACAGAACACCGAGCCTTATTGGAGAAGTGTGCAGCAACTGCCTTAAGTTCAAAACTCATTCACCAGCAGAAAGATTTCTTTTCAAAAATAGTTGTTGATGCTGTTCTCTCTCTTGATGATCTTCTACCTCTCAACATGATTGGTATAAAAAAGGTGCAAGGAGGAGCTTTGGAAGTAAGTTCAGTAATTTGTATGTCTCATGTATTCTTAGCGGGTTTATATACAGGCTAAAGTTTTTAATAGAACAATTTCTATTCTAATATCCTAGTTGTGAATGGATCTATAGGCTCCAAAAATGTGTGTGTTTACTCTTTTGAACAAGGCTCCACTCTTGATAGTGATAAACTCTTCACTCATCTTTTCTACTCTTATTTTAGACCTCCTTACTGTTGCTTTGGAGCCTTTCATACACATTTCTCGGAATGGGTTAAAGATGCTAATCCTTATTTAAAGTAAAAAAGAGAATAGGCATAAAAAGTTATGAAATAAGAGAGGAAATTAGTAGAATATAACATTACCTAATAAAACCCACACAAAAGAGTTTGTTTGTTGGGCGGGAGGGTAGTTTAATAAAGATCACCCCCCTCTTCCCTTAATAAATCAAAATTGGGCCCCTGACAGCAAAACTGGACATGTAAGACTGTGTCCAGTAAAACTTGGCTGGGTTTTAAGAGGTTAAAATTTAGTTCTGGCATCGAGGAATAATGACCCTCAAATATTTATTTGTTCATTCCTAAATACTTCAGTTACTACTTGGTCAAGAAATATTATTACAAAATCTTTTTCCACCAATGTTAAATTGTTATTATACCAGAGTCCCGGTAATCTGAACTACCTGATGGAGGAAATAGTTTAAATAGTCACTGAGTTTAAATTAAAAACGAAGCAAGGTAATCTGAATCATGACACTTAAATCTACAGTGCACAGTATCTAAATACTATACGATCACATCACTAATTAGAGTACTACGTACACAATCTTAATTGAACACAATAACTCACTTTTTGGAACATAAGAATTCATAATGGGAGAATATTTAATTGTGTGTTTTTTTAGCTGAATCGAACCATGAACTTCTATCATGGTGATCATGTGATGGTAACTGTGACCATGAAAGTCGTGAATAGCTCACTTTTCCATAGGAAATTTGCTAAAAGTGGCATAGTTTTACATCTTGGACAAAAAATATTCCCATTTTATTATTTTGCATCATGGTACAGTGGAACCTCAATTTACCGTCACCCTTTTAACCGTCAGTCTCTATTAACCGCCACCCCGCTAGCCCAAAACCAATTATGTTTCCGCTTCAGCGCTGAGTCGGATCATCTGTTGAGGCTCTATGATGAGTAGTGACGACTGTACTGCACACTTGCAATGTGCGTGAATCATTAGCGGCAAGGGTAGTGACCCAGCTGGTTAATCCCTTACACTGTCTTCTGCATTCCAAAGCTACTGTTTCATTTCGGTGCGTGGCTACAGTGAACTGAAGCTATTGCCGATTTCGAGTGCAATGCCTACTTAGTGTTTTACGTGCTTTACCATTTATTGTTGATAGTGTTGTTTATACACAGTGTGCAATGCTCTTATGTTATGGCTGAGAAACGGAAACGTGTAGTTTTGGGACTCGACAATAAAAAATAAATTATTAAACGCTGGTGGTTCGTCTCAGAAAAATTATAAATATGACCGCCTGAAAAGCTCAACGGGGAAAGAAACAAAAGAAAATGACGGATTATTTTAAAAAACTAAATACCGTTAATGTCAGTTTTGAGAGTAAAAGTACGTACATGTACAGTTGATATTTCATTGTTTTGCTTAATAAAATATTTTAATAAAGTATTTTTCACTTGTACTGACGTAGTTTTGTTTTTTATCATGTAAAATAAATTCACATTAAGTAACATGACAATCAGTAATCATGAAAATTAATTAGTACTTACAATGGCGCAGTTATAACATGCAAGGCAGTGAATTGCGATGTTGCCACGCCAAACACTGTCTAGGTGCTAAGTTGTATCGGCGCTATTATTATTTCTGTTATCCGTCTATTCGGTTATCCGTCATGGTCTCGGTCCCGAGCGTGACGGTTAATCGAGGTTCTACTGTACTTGAACCTTCTGGATAACTATTGGACTCTAAATTCCAGGTAGATTGGTCCCAAACAACCTAGATAATGTAGTTCATTTTGATAAATTACTACAGCCAACAAAAAATGAAATTTTCTGATTATTTTGGTGCAATTGTTTTACATTTTTTTATTTGTTACTTCAAAATAACTTGAATCATTTCACAGGAGTCCAAACTTGTTGATGGAGTAGCATTCAAGAAGACATTTTCTTACGCTGGATTTGAAATGCAGCCTAAAAAGTACAAGAATCCTAAAATTGCATTACTCAACATTGAGCTGGAACTTAAAGCGGAAAGAGACAATGCAGAAGTGAGAGTGGATAGTGTCAAGGTATGTGTTAACTTGAAAAATCATGTTTTGATTACATGTTTAAAAAACAAATTCACTCAAGGTTTTCAAAGTTAATGAACAAAATAATAGTTCTATAAGTATTTATTTCATATAATGATAGGACATACTGTGAATTCTACCATATTAAAACATTACCCTTTGAGGCAGAATGGCGGGTACACTGCGCCATTTTCCTGAAAACTCGAAAGGCGACCTATACCCGCCATGATGTATAAACACGTAAAACACATTCAAAGTAAGAAGAGTATGTTATGTTTATTTGCTTTTTATACATATATTATTAAATTAAACGTTTATTTTTCTTACTCTGTGCATTTATTTTTGTCCTCATAATATTTATATTTCCTTAGAATTACTCTCACGATTTTTTTCTGTGCTATTACCAGAGGCTTAAGTGAGGTTACATAGGTACCCCCCCAGCATGTAATGCCATACTGCAGACGAAAATGTACCAAGGAAAAATAAAGCGAGCGCATTACTTCAATAGGACATAAATATCTTAAGTAATAAAATTTTCTAACAGATGACAACAATTCTCTTTGCAATTTGGCTACATGGAGTTTCCAAGTTAATTTGCTATCAAAATATACTCCTAAATATTTAACTGAACTATTATTTTGGATATCTAAACATTGATTGCATGTCAGACTGAAACAATTTTGAAAACAAGATGAGCAGAGGTACTTTAGGTCAAGATCCTGTTCTTTACTGGTTCTTAAAGAAAAACTACGTATAAAGTCTTATCACTTAATATTCTCTGTGTATATCTACAAGCAAGTTGTTTTGAGTGATTTTTGTTGTGTAGTATGTTTACTTGTACCAGTTTTTCTTTTGTTATTTAGATGTTGAATAAAGTTACATCTGGAAAATAAATGAATGATTGTTATGGCAGTGATACATGCATAAATGATGAATCAAAGTATAAATAGCATAAATTAATTACGACATGGGTTATACTTCTCATTAAATTGATTCAACCTCAAAGGTTTAGCATAAACAGATTAAAATACTGTTCGAAATAATAAAATAATGTTGTTTTGGTTTATTAGACAGCAGAAGTTAAGTATAGGCTAACTTTAGACTATTTTTATGATTCACCGGATTATGAATACAACCCAGTAAAATCGTTAAATATTTATGCTAGATAGTTTGCTTGGTATTGTTAAGTTCATGTTTAATTTTGAGGATTGTGGTAATGTTATTGACATGTGCTTTGCAGGAGTACCAGAAAGTAGTGGATGCTGAATGGCAGATTCTGTATGAGAAATTGGATAAAATAGTCAAATCCGGTGCTCAAGTTGTGCTTTCAAAACTTCCAATTGGTGATGTCGCCACACAGTATTTCGCCGATAGGTAATGCCTACAAATTAAAATACAAATTAAACTTAAGCTAAAAAAATCATAGTTCTATACTTTGAAAAGGATGCAGCGGGGTGCTAGTAAATTCTAAACACAAAGTTCCCATCATTTAATGACTCTTTCTAAAAAACATGAGGATATTTTAAAGAAAATAAATATAGAAATCGAGACGTGTCAAAATATATCAGTTTGTTCAACGAGGCTAACACAAAATAGTGGGTGAGAGGGACTACTGCCCCCAGAATATGCCTAATTTTACTGAATCACCCAAAAAACAAAAACGTTAACACAGCAAAAAGACAAAGTGGTAAATCATAAATATGTTTGTTATTGTTTCTATCATGTGATGTAAAATTATTAGTGAATATAATTACAAAATTAGAAGTAGACAAAACATGATGTATGTCAACACCAAATGTAATTTTGTTAACTTAATATTATGTTAACTTAACTTAACATGTTTGTGTTTGTTATTGATACATGTCATAAATTATGTTCTTATTTTCTTTTCCTGTGATGGAAAGAAAAATAAAAAAAACACTTTTGTAAGATACTTTTGTATTTAAATCTAATGACATAGGCCATTATGTATAGACTTTCTAATAAATTTCATTGCCACTGAAAATTCACATCCAATTCCCGTTTTCCAATTATTTCCCGTTTATATCACCCTGGGATGGTACATGGGACAAACCTAATTCGAGTAACAAACAAAAGTACTAAATAATGGACAGAGTAGTTCAGGGATTTAGTGCTGGCTCAGTAAGTCGAAGGTTGCTGGAACGAAACCAGTGGACTTGCGACTTCTGTCAAATCGTGAGCCTATGGATAATCTATGTGACTGACGCCGCTACGGCACCTCACTGTCATAGGCACTACACATGCCTAGGCCTATGGTGATGGGTGGTTGAGCTTTTAAAAAAAAATTAATGGTTAACGCCGGACGGCTGTTCTACAGGGATATGTTTTGTGCTGGACGAGTGCCAGAAGAAGATCTGAGACGTACAATGAAGGCATGTGGAGGCGCTGTCATGACAACTGCTCACGACCTTAACGACTCTGTTCTTGGAACTTGTGAGCTGTTTGAGGAGAATCAAATCGGAGGCGAGAGGCAAGTTTTCAATCAACTAAAAAAACTCATAATATTATATAAATATTCTTATGATTACTAGAGCATAGAAAGTATTGAAAATTCATTTCATATGAGTGTCTATTGGTCATCAAAGTATAAAAAAGTAAGCTCTTTTCTATTGTACATTTTAAGGAACTAATGATAAAAAAGTCACTTAAAGTTTCACTAAGTCGTCAAAAAATTTGAATTGGCTGAAGAATATAGGCTATATCCAAAGTTTCAGCTCTCTAGCTAGTCGGGATTGTAACGGGAGGGCTTTGACGTGGATATATACAGATTCTTGATCACTAACATCAAGAGTCAAGACATTATAATACAAAGATAGAAGTTGATGAGCATAACATTAACAATATGGGTTTGTTTTAGGTTTAACTTCTTTTCTGGGTGTGCAAATGCCAAGACATGCACCATTGTTTTACGAGGGGGTGCAGAACAGTTCCTTGAAGAGACTGAGCGTTCATTGCACGATGCCATCATGATTGTGCGGCGAACTATTAAGAATGATGCTGTTGTCGCAGGTAACCTAAACTCAAATTTTTCCCATTTTAATCAAATTAGCTTCTTTCTAGATACCGTATGGTTGAAAAGAATTTCATTAAAAGATTGAAATGTTATTTGGGCGTTTTTCATTTTACATTAAATAGTTTATATTCATTATACATTGTAAGAAAAGAGTAAAACAAAAAATAAACAATTTTAGAGGTAGAACTGTTAATAAAAGTAAACCATTAAATATCCCTTTATGAAACACAAACACGTTTTTAGAAAACTAAGCATTGAGGAGCTTAGACACTATAAATATGAAGACCCACTACGTACAGACTCACAGGAAACAAAGCACATACAGCATTTTGTTTTGTCTACTGCTCTGGGATTGAACCTTTGAGGAACTTTTAGTCATTCCTGCAGATAATTTGGTTTCCCCTCTGTCGGGAACTTAACTATGCATCAAGATTAGCGCAGAGGATCAAGTCATCTGTAGTTGAGGAATTTCCTCGCAAGTGTAGTGTGTGGTAAAGATTTCCTCTGGAACAACACATACCTTACATGTTTTGCATCCTATGGATTACTTTCATGTCTCCCAGTAATTTGGCATTGCCATAAATCGGAAGTCAATACTCAATAACAGAGTACTGAATATTTTTTAGTCTCAAGTGGATTATCTTTTCTATTTTTGAATAATATTTTTGAATATTATTGAATATTCATTAAGTAAATTCCGTAAAAATGTCATGTCATCTCAATTACTTTGTGGTTAGGGTCGATTTTTCAAGTTTCAACTGTAATTATTGGGTGTGTGGGAGAGAGTGAAATTTGACGTAGGTGGCAGCTGCAGGGCTGCCACTGTGACAAATTAATAACCATTTTTTCAATGCATTTTTCTTTTCTTAATACACTATATGCACAGGAATATTTTGCCACCTTTGTTTTCTGTAGTTACAGCCTTTAAGCCCACCTCATGCCACATATTAATATTTTTGGATAAGTTCAATTTTTGTAATTATTACAGTATATTTGTTGTTTTTTGTTATAACTTATTGATAGTGTTTAAGTTAACATGGTCCTCGATGTTAAGTATTTGTTTTCACTTATCGAGGCCATTATGTAAACAATTTAATTGAAATAAATAAATAAATAAAAATAATTTTGGCTAAACACCATGGAAATGCTCGATGCACAAACTTCTTTCCATTCCAGGAAAGAGGAACAAGTGTAAAGAACACCCCAGAAGCTCTGTTTCTAGAGGCTCCTGCTTTGGCTAAACTCTAAAACTATCACTACACCGCTGCAATCTCCCCGAGCTATAGGCTCATTGCGCCATCACAGTGGATGGCCTTTGTTCTATCCAGAATACCTCACTTGTTCACTGAGCATCGTCTTATGCATATACGTCACTCAAGGCAACCGTTCCTCTTCTTCATTCTCAGAATAGACAACACAGAGGTCGCTCAGAGCCTTTCATTTTTTTGTTACCCTGCAACATCCTTCCCACAATGTTCTTTTGGGTCGTTGGTAATCAGAACACCATCCAAGTACATGCCAGGCAAGGGCTAGGATGGCATAACTTAGCTAGCTGGAATTGTTAGCTAAGAAATTGAATGAAAATGTTAGATTTGAACAATATAAATTGCTTAGGTGGTGGTGCGATTGAGATGGAGTTGAGTAAGATGCTGCGAGACTACTCACGTACTATTGCTGGTAAAGAGCAACTCCTCATCGGTGCCATCGCCAAGGCTCTGGAAATCATCCCACGCCAGCTGTGTGACAATGCTGGATTTGATGCAACTAACATACTTAACAAGCTGCGTCAGAAACACGCTCAAGGTTAGTTTAATCTCAAGCTATGATGGAATATCCCCCTATATTATACTGAGATAAATATGATTTATATAATTGTGATTCCATCTGGATGGTAATTTGCTTGTTAGTTTTTGTGAGAAAGTTATTATTGGTTATGTAAAGCTGTGAGTTCAGTATTTTTTCAGTAAATTAAAAAAAATAGGCCTAGTTTGATTTTACTGGATACAGGGCTAAATTTCTCTTGGTTATTAATATTTTTTTTGATTTGTGTTGTTTACGTTTGAATCTCCAAAAGCTTGATGTTGATTTTTTGGATTTTAAACTTAATATTACAAGAAACACAGCACTTTACTGGACATTAGACCTATCTAGAACTTATTTTTACTTAGAAATAAGTTACAGTAGAACCCCCAGATATCCGACCTTCATGGGACTGGGCCATGAGCAAAAACAAGCAAAAAAGAGCAATTTGTTGGGAAAAAGAGCAATAAAAACACTTTTTTCAGGTTAAAACAACTGTATATTGCACTATATTACATATGAAATACACACACAATATTGTTCGCGTCGACAATTAGAATATAACTGACAGTTTTAACAGAGAAACATTGCGCAGCGCTGATGAGTAAGTGTTCACTTACTCAAGCAAAAGCAGTCAGAAAGCTGACTTTTTCTACAAGTGTGTTATATGTTTGTCTCGTTTCAGGACATAATTGGTACGGAGTTGACATCACCAAGGAGGATGTTAGTGACAATTTTGAGAACTGCGTTTGGGAGCCAGCAATCGTCAAAAAGAATGCGCTGACCGCTGCGAGTGAAGCGGCCTGTCTAATCCTCTCTGTGGACGAGACGATCAAGAACCCCAAGTCTGGTGGGGAAGGAGGTCCTCCCATGGGTAGGGGCCGTGGTCGTCCGATGTAATCTCAACATCCTAATGCTACGCGAACAAGTATTAACACTTCTAATTTAAGCAAGTTCCGTTTGAAGCGTTGTCCATTCAAGTCAACACTTGCATTTCATGTTAACAAAAGCTTTTTTGTAATGTTATAAATAAAATGTAACTAAAACCTTTAATTGGTTTTTTATTTACTAAATCCATTGAAGATAGTGTTTTAGTGCGAAAAGTAATGTTGGTACCATTTTTTTAAACTTTAACAGTAAATAACAATTTATAAAAATAAAAATCATTTTATATTACTGCCTCCTGAACTGTTGTTTGAGAATTAACTAGATTACTAACCTTATCCATCCAAAAACAGTTCTTATTCTTCCGGCTACAGACATTTTGAAGTTAAAATTTTCGTCATAAAGATACACGTCAAAACAATTAAAACAAAAAACATAAAGTTCACACAAGACAATTATTACACATATTTAAGTTACTAGTTACCTGTGTAGGTTGTCATTTCAGTTAAAAGTAAAGAATTATTCCAAGTTATTTACCTTTGTAATAATTGGCCTTTAAAGTGTCAATTAATTATCTTTGACAGTCATTATATCAGCTGAGTGGTGGTTTGTTTCAGGTTGTTAATTATTGTCAATTGAAGTAAAAGGCTGTTCTTAGGGATACTAATAGCAACAAAATTAATTTTGACAGGTCTCTGGAAGTGCTTAAGTAATGTAGTAATAAAAACAAAGCGCAAATATTGGAAGAGATGTTTATTAATCAAAGAGTTTTAGCTATTGAAAAAGATAAATTATTATATAAAAAAGGGGGACTATACTGACAAAATCGTGTATCAGCTGTTTACTTCACGCGACAATTAAAACCTAAAAGAAACTACCTATCATCTGATAAGATGACGTAGCTTTCATTCTTTCCTCTAGACCTCAATGAGCCCATGACTAAAACCAGAATGGATCCGCTTGTAAGTTCGGCAAGACACAATTTTTATTATTTTATAAGCGTTACAAATGTGCCTGTGCATGTCCTGTACTTTGTTCAGAGCTAAATGTGTGTATTTTATAACTATCTCGACAACCATTGAATAATGAGCTTATCTACACTAAAGATGGACTGTTATAGGCCTGAAGCATGTACAGTGTGTAATAATTCAAAGTAGGTTTTTTAAACAATCACATATTATTGTTATGTTTTGTTATTTAAACAATGGATGTTATTTCATTTTCAAATACTTAAATTCACTTTTAACTATTGAAATATACATGTTTTAATGTGGGTAATCACAATCCATTTTCTAAATTCAAAATACCAACTCAACCACAAGATCATAATTAAAAGGTGGAAAAAGGAAAACACATGTAAATGTGTAAGACATTTAGAACAGCTGAAACAAGCTGAGATTGACAGTTGATCTTTTGCGTGTCTTTAGGCAGTTTGAAGGTCAAAGACCTGGGCATACTTGGGGGTGGGGTATTTTTTATTTACTCACAGAAGAACATTGAATTGGGTGGGGTTCACAACCTCAAATTTTCACAACACTCAGTTGAGTTGAAATCGTATAATATTGAATTGTTCAAAGAAATCAATTTAACATTGTTTTGAGAATATGTAGTTTTAATTTTTTAATATTTAACATTTCTTCCAAGGCTGTTTACTCAGTATGTACAGGTAATTAAACTCATGTACTGTGCTGAAATAAGTTTATTTGTGAAACTTGAGTCTGTTATGTATTAATTAATACATTCATTTTCATTCATCATTTATCATAAAAATTAAAACAAATCTTTATTAGAAAATACCTAATCTATGCACTATTTAATATAGCCTAGATAATCACATTTTAAATTAAAAATCTTTACAACATCCAATATGATGAAAAATAAAAAATTTGTGTGGAACTCTTCTAAACCATGTGGAACTGCTGGATTTGATCGCTGGCCGGAAATGTTGTGTAAATCACTGTTTCTGTTTGTCCATTCTGTTCTGTAAGGAGGTTTCCAGTAATAGTCTGACCATCTGAAATATAATAAAAATTTATTTTTAGATAATTGGGTAACTGAACTTATTTAAAAAAAATTTGAACAAGGAAATTAATTTTGAAATGTTATTCTATCTTATCTATTAAAGAAAGTATGTTAGGCCCCTACATGAGTTAATCTGTGAAAGCAGTAATGTAGTTGGGAGTTGAGAAAGAAGAAAATTCCATGTATATGCAAAATCGATGTCGAGCTCAGACCAAAAAAAATGAGCTGATGGAAGGACTATTTCATCATTTCGATGTGACATATCGAACTGACAGCAGTCCGAAGTGAGCGTGTGTACTGTTCGCGGTTGGTCACATCAGTCAACTGCGTATGTGCACAGACAATGATCTGGTGGATTGATCTGTTAGCTTGCTCGCCAAATAGACATCAAATCTGTGCATAGAAAGTATCAAGCAGATATAAGTGAGAATCAACAGTTTGGTGGACGAATTGACAAAAACTAAGTGATATCTTCAGGATCTGAACCAGGAATATTGTTGAAACATGTTCCCAGCAGGTACGTCTACACTGAACTTAGCTATAAAAGAAAATAGGATGAATGAATCAATCCTCGAAGACGTACATGTACAGTAATGTCCGGATTATACGGATTGGATTATGAAAAAAATGTATAAATAACAGTTAAAATTTGAATTTTATCTCAATCTTCTCCAAAACTTCAGACAGAACTTTAGTACCTTGCTGGATGCGGCTAGTGTTACTAACGATGAATGTGTAACATCATGAACGCACACTCGGTATTTTGTGGGTATTTCCTGAGGTAAGTAACCATTAACAATAAAGACATATATCCTGCTGGCTCTGTTCCACTTGAAGATTCAACTCGTGAAATACAAAAAATAGAAATTAAAAAACATTTTGATTTACATGTACAAAAGAGTTATTTTTATTTACATTCACTGATACTAAATATAAAGTTACTCACTAAACATGTCATCAGGACTGATTTCATCATAGATATCGCCTTGGTGTAAAGACTTTTCTCCTTTGGTAGCCTAAAAATGAGAAACAATACATGATTTTATTTCCTCAAAAAATATTAATTACAATACAAACATTTAACCTAAATAACTTAAAAACAGTTTTTTACAATTACAAAAGTAAAAAACCCTTGAATAAATTTGAAATTGAATAAATCATCTGAGTAAAGATTAGATATAGTTTGTGTTGGTCAAGAATCAAATTTAAGGTTATAACTAGCCCTAGTTTGACCTCTGGCTAGTGTTGGTAGTTCAGAGATTGAAATTGGGTACAGTAAATTGAAAAGAATTTGTCATATTACAGTAGAGTCTCGTTTAACCGAGTTAATATGGACCACAGCAACCTCGGATAACCAAATTCTCGGTTAACACGGAATGTCTACTTAGAATAAGGGATTTATGAAAACAATTAAAAAAATACAATATTTGTTAAGTGTAAAACAACTTTATTTACTCGTGTATACCCTGAAGTACTGTATTGTAGGCCTGCATAAAGATAATTTTACAAGCTACATATCAATTTTAAATACTGATCAGGTAATAAAAAATGTAATATATACTGTACTGTTTTTTTTTTTTTTTTACTGAAAGGGGCGGATTTCTCCCAAGGCACTTCAGCCGTAGCGGCTTTTTGCGCACCCCTGTGTGGGTTGCGGCATTATCACGTAGCGAAAAGCCATTGGTGATTGGCGGGATTTGAACCCGGGACCTTGGGCACCAAAGCCCCGCGCTCTACCCCTAGACCAGCGCGCTCCCCTGCATAAAGATAATTTTACAAGCTACATTCTCAATTTTAAATACTGATCAGGTAATAAAAAATGTAATATATACTGTACTGGTTAAATTTACATAATAAAAATACTGATCAGGAAGTAGAAAGATAGGCTACATACAATTAAAAGTACAGTACAGTACCTCAAAAACAGTGAAAGTCATAAAGGTTTAAAGAAATCTTTGACAGTTTTCTGCTTAATCTTGCTGGATCGTTTCTTAGCTGCCAAACTACGCAGTCGACGCAACATAATGATGTCTGCTGGAGTCGTGTCGTCTTGCTGCTCAATGTAGTGCAGGGCCTTCTCGATTGCATCTAATCCCTCGGTGTGGGTGATTTTTTCCTCTGGCTCTGTATCGGCTGATCCATCGCCGCCGTCTTCACCGTTGTTGCTCTCCTTGTTTTCTTCGACTAAACACGCAATTGCTTCGTCTGACAGTTCGAAGTCTTCGTCATCATTCATCCACTGACTTACATCATTTTCAGTTATTGCCTCGGCAACTGGAATCCTGCTGAGTAGATGAATTAAAGGCAGGTCATCTTCATCATCTTCACATGGTTCGGAGGCATCACTTGTTACTTCAACACCACTAATATTTTCCAGCTTTTCTGTATAGTCGATTGTTTGACATTATCCCAAGACTCGTCCAACCAAAAAATAACATCTTTGAGGTTGATTTTTTTCAAACTTTCAACAACTGTCATTTCATTTTCTAAGTCTAAGAGCAACTGTTTTAATAACTTTTGTCTGTAGTGTCTTTTTAGATTTTCAATCACCCCTTGGTCGAGGGGCTGTATTAAAGAGGTTACATTTGGCGGCAAGAAAAGAGCTCTAATTTCACCGCTTACCAGCTCGCTTTCATCTGGATGAGTCGGTGCGTTGTCCAATAACAATAGAGCTTGATGGGGCGGATTATTTTCGTCTGAGAACTTTCTTACACTGGGCACAAACTCATTGAAAAACCACTTTTTAAAAACTGATGAGTCCATCCAGGCGCTTTTTTGGTTTTCTTATTTTACTGGAAGAAGAGCCATGTTTTAAGTTTTTAAAACCCTAGGCTTTTTTGCTTTTCCAATAAGCAACAACTTAAGTTTGTTATCACCAGCCTGATTGGCACAAAGTAGAACAGTAACTCTCTCTTTACTTTTCTTGTGTCCCGGAGCTGATTGTTCCTGTTTAGCTGCTAAAGTTTTGCTGGGCAGCATTTTGAAATTTAAGCCAGTTTCATCACAGTTGTAGATTTGTTGAGGGCTTAGATTTTTTGTCTTAATATAGTCATTTAAATCTTTTACAAATGAATCAACTGCATTTGTATTGGCTGACATAAGTTCTCCTGAAACATTTAACTGCCTAACACCGTATCGCTTCTTCCAACGGTCTAGCCAGCCGATACTAGCTGTGAAGTCTTCTTGTCCATCTTGAAAGCGACGATAAAATTCCTGAGCTTTGGCTTGTAACATTGGTCCAGATAAAGGACTACCCTTACCTCTCATCTGCTGAAACCACAAAAATAATGCCTCTGACGTTTGCTCATGTTCACTACCTTTCATAGTCTTTCTCTTCTTTGCAACGTGTTTGTCACTTGTTGACTGGGTCCGCTGAGATACCTATTTCTCCAACTGTTCCCGTTTGCGCCTCCAAACCCCTACAGTCACTTCACCAACACCTAAATCACTAGCCACTTTTTTCAAAGATTCACCTTTATCCAAACGTTTAATTGCACAAAGTTTTTCCTCTAACGAAAGGACAACTCGTTTCCGTTTCATACTCATTGTATCGCACTCAACTCGTTAGCAACCTCTCAACACAATAAACACCAGAAGACTGAAGTGACAGCTAACAAAACAAACACAGAAACGAGAGAGCAAACAATAGGAGGGGTAGGGATAGGCGGTCAACAACCTTGCCTACTGTACAGTCAGGCTAGTAAGCGTGTCAACGGAAACGTACAGTCGGTTCCCATACATGCGGGCCGCGGGGAACTGCGATTGCAGTCGTATAGCTTAGCAAAAGTTTAAGTAGCCTCGGTTAACACGGAACCTCGGTTAAACGGGACTCTACTGTACTTGAAAGTTCTTTGGTTAAAATTCATCCACTCACGCGGGCGGCATAATGCCGCCTTTTTAAGTTTTAGGGCATATTAGGTCAGTCAGGGTCATCAGAAGCTCCAGCCCTGGATGTATTCCTCCCCCACTAACACTACGACAAGGGGGTGGTATTTTTTTATTTCATCTTATGGTCGCTACTTTGGTCTCAGAAAACCTACAAAATGCAATGGGTGGCTAATTGCAGCCGTGCAAGCGAATGAAGGTTAACTAGTGTGATAGGCTTCCCTATCACCTTAGTTCCTCTTTGGAGCTTTACTCAAAGATGAGAGGGATTGTCTAGGATTCTCCAAGAGTGGTGTACAAGGCACAGTCATAAAATAACTTCCGTAAAGCTCTGTAGCCTGTGTCCTGCGTAGGCAGACACAATGAAGTTACTCTTTGTTGGGTTCCAGGGCGCTCTGGTGTGGATGGCAGTGAGATGGCGGATGAGTTAGCCAATAGGGCTGCTTTATCCGCCATCTGTGGGTCTCAGACCTTTTGTGGTATTTCTTGTGCTGCGGCCTTTCACACTATCAATTCCTAGACTAGGGATTGTCACAAGGAAAGATGGGCAGAACTGGCTCTACATAGAATAGGCAAGCTTAATCTTTGTTCTCCATTTAAATAGGTCTCAAAGACATTCCTATAACATGGCAGGAAGGACACGAAACTCACTACAGGTATCGTTACTGGACTGCTTATGGTGGTCTTTGAAGGGGGCACTCTATGAAAGAGATGTTATCTGCAGGAGGAAACTGCATCTACTCATTGATTGCGTAGGGCTTGCAGAGGTGAGATCATCTACCCTAGGCTATATGGAAAGGGGTAGATTCCTGACTGCTGACGGGTTGTTGCAGTTATTCCGGTCGCTTCACTTGGAAGATTCTTGTTTCTTAAGGAGAGATTATAGGTGCTCAAAAATCTACAGCGCCTGAAGTGCCTTGAGAGAAATCCGCTTACAATCAATCTATCAAAGGCTCTGTAGCCTCAAGGAGCACTGTGACACTGTAAGTGTTTTGCCTACCTCAATTCCCAACCTCTCCGCCTTCTCTGCGACACAGAGTCCTAGATCAGCTAAGGTTTGAGGTTATTCCTTGCATCTTCCGTTACTCAACTTCACTATAAACCTTAAAGTTAAAAAAACACTTTGTGCGGTCAGGTGAGAGACGTCTATTACTCTGGAATTAATAGGTGCCTCCAATGCAAAAATTGATCGAAATGGGAATATGGTAAAAACTTGTACAAGGTTTGTACTTGGTAAAAAATGTACAATTTTTGTTGATTAAACCGGTTTTTATATGTCAAAAATGCTGTGGAACTTATTATATGACGCGCCTTGTATCTTCTTACAATGCATGCAAGGGGTGCTTCGGAGGACGGATGCTAACCTGGTGTGCTTTGGGCAAGGAGATGTGCTATCCTAGAGTGTGAATCCTCAAATAATAAGTTGTGGCAGACCCCTGAATCCTTCTACCATGTTCTATTGTCAAGCCCAGCTGGATTGGTTTGGGAGTTATTTTTACCTAGTACTTACTACTTAAGCTACTTCTAATTCTTCATAACTAAAACAGTTCATACAATATATTTGTCTGAATTACTTCTCTATATTTCTGCAGGTACATTTTAAGAGGTTCCACATAGTTATCAAACCCAAGGGTTGTCATTGCATACAGAATATCTTCTCCGTTGATGGTCTTCCTTTTTTCCTGGTGGCAACGATCACTAGCCTCGCTGGTTATAAAGCTAATGAACTCAGAAACACACTCTTGCACACATTCTCGGGCGTCTTTTGCTATCTGTAAAATCAACCTTTAGTAAGCTCAAATTTTTAATATAACCCCTGGTGACTGAGCGTTGCTCAGTGAAGTATATGCAAAGTATAAAACATAACTCCAACAACAGAGAACTTTGAATTATTTAATAAATTTACCTACTTATATTAAGAATTTAATTTTGTTTTAATATTATAAGGTTAATTAATATAAACAATTAGTTAACTAATTTGCCAAAACTTGGATAAAAAAATAATGTGCTCCACCCGCAATTCAAACACAGAACCTTTAATTAAGAAATCCTCTGCGGTATCAATCAAGCCACAGAGACCTATTTGAATATTCTATACAATTTTTTATATTTATTATATTACTAGCTGACCCAGCGAACTTCGTAACGCCTCACAGTAAACACGACATGTTAACTTTAAGATTGGCCATGTTCTGAAGTCGAATAGCAATACAGCTTCATTGTGAAAGGTTATATATTCTGGGTCGCTGCATAGTGAATAACAATACTGAAACGATAAAACATATTAATAACATTCTCATAAAACAAATAAATCTGAGTGGATTAATTCACAATTTTCAAATCCAATCCAAACCCAAATGAAACCTAACTGTAATACGGCTTTTATAGGAAAGATATACAACAGCTGATTATTATAATAAACGTAATAATATAAACATTGTAATTATCATATAAACACGTAACTTTAATCAGACAGAAAATAAAAATATAAATACATAATCCCCCAAAACCATAAACTATTAACACGGTGAATAAAGCTGTTCATTTTTTACAGTACACATTTACTTCATAGTTTAACATTAATGAATGATTCAGATGGCATTGGATAGTAAAGCATACGGTATTGCTAATGGAAAGTAAACCAATCAGCTGTAGCTAAGAAATCAAATGTTTTCATTGTAGATAATTTGTAAACAAACTTACTCTCCATAAGGTTAACATTAGAAATTTAAAACGCCATAAAATGGAAACTTATGGGGTTTTCGAAAATATTTTTTCACTAAAACCTTCCCGGACACATGTAGAGCAACTTCCTAAAATTTCATGGCGATCGGATGAGTAGTTTGGCAACGCATAAAGGACATACATACAGGCAGACATACATACATTCAATTTTATATATAGAGATATACCAGAGTTCCGGTAATTCGGGTCTAAAATAATGGACTTTATTATTCTTTTTTCTTACTTATTTCTACTGAACTTTACACTTTACTTCCGGGTAATCCGGACAAGTCTGTAATCCGAACAGGGTTCAGTCCCAATTAGTTCGGATTACTGGGACTCTGGTGTATACATCAAATCTAAAACCTTCATTCACAACTTCCACCAGAACATATTGCATACCATCTTCAATCAACAACTGTCAACATCGTTTATCCCACTGTGTTGTAATCAAACTGTTTGGATTTCGGTAAAATTGGCCTCATTGAGACCACGCTACAGACTAAAATATATGAGCACGTCTCACTCTCCAGTCAGCTAGAACCAACCTTGACTAAAATAGTAAATTACTTAAATCGTACTTACTTTTCCATTATCTGGAATTGCTTTCTTCATTATTTTGGCAACATTAGCAATAGGTAGGAACCGATCTTGTTCACGCAACGGATTTCCCATTTTGTGTTCCCCATCATGATTTGAGTCATCTGTATTTTCAGCTGTCAGTACTGCTTCGTCTGTTCATAAGTAAAATTGTTCTTGGTTAAACAGCATCAAATTATTAAGTCAAATTTACCCTGGTCAATTAGCTAGGCAAAAATTTGCGCCTCAATTTTTTTTATTTCCTCTCTTACAGAAGACTCAATAGGCTGGTAGGCCTGCTGGACAGATAAGGTCTGTGATCGTCATTATTATTGGTCACAGCCAGTGCCGTCACATAGGCGGGACAATCGCAATTGCGAACAGGGGGCGCCATGAAAGCGGCTGCTTCGGAAGCGCCACAAGTGCCACGGCAAAAGTAATAATAGAATTTTTTTAGGCTTACAAAACAAATTTTTTAAGGCTATGTGTAACTGAGCTTTGAATATTACATTGTACTGTATGCATTTACAGAACAAATAAATGTTTGACATCTATAACCTTAGGCTATATATTTGCATAGTTCTTGTCGAATTAAATATTTTTACAAAATTTAATGGCCTCTATATGAACAAGTCCTTGCAATTTTTTATCTCTATTTTACCTGACGGCAGACCTTGGGACTCCGGCGATGGCAACAAAGCAACGCACCATCGTACAACAGGCGAACAAGTTTTGTGGGGGCACCTGACACGCCCCATCTGCCAAAAAATTATGTGACAGCCCTGGTCACAGCCATTTTACTAACCATGTCTATACATTGTAATCCGTCATCTCAACCAAGACTTGGCACCTGCAGCTTGGATGATATCTGTTTGGAGGTTGCAATATACACTTTTCCAGAATACAAGAGACTGAGAGCAATGAGATGGACCGTTTTGGGGCAACTATCGATGTTTTAAACCTGAACTTACTATATCGCAAAAATACAATATTCCCCCCAATATTGTACCTTCCTACAATATTCATAGAATAGTATGTTGTACATTTACTTGTTGTAATAAATAAGTCTGATATAAATTTTGACTTATTTCCCATAGTATTAATGTGATTCCTTTCATTATCATACTACATTTACTAGTTTGAATATATCAGAACCCTTTTAATATGGGGTAAAGATTCTAAACACTAAAATGTTTGGTTTTTTAGCTGATCGTGATTCAAAAGTAAACATCTGACAGGATCAACTATACAATAAAGAGACTATACAGGCCATATTTTAGTTTAAAATGTACCAAGAGAGGATAACCAATATAATAAAGTGTAGTCTGAATTTTAGTAAAAATGTAGGTGAAGTAATTCTTTTATATAAACAAATTTAAATTCTACACCAACCCAATACTATCTTTTTTAATCAGTTTTTAAAATTGACAATGACTATGTAAAGTAGACTTAAATAATGAGCTAGTCACACATACCCTATTTAATTTTCGGTAAAAAATATTTCTTGTTCTACTAACCATCCATGTCATCTGTTTGTACCATATAGCCACCTTCGGTTGTGAGGAACGCCCCACCGAGCTCATCCCCACTCTCACTATTGTCCATTATTAAATGAATGATGAAACCTAAAAAAACCTTGTTGAAAAATAAAGTTAACTTTGACAACAGGTTATACACTAATTTTAACAAAATAATAATGTACCTACCTCAAATAGATAGGCTCATCAGGTTTAGTTTAGAGGAAGTAAATATATTTATTTTACCCTGTTTCTTTCTCTTACAATAGTAAGAGAATCACTTACAATAGTAGTGTTTCTCGAGCAAACATGGTAGACTAAAATAACAGTGGTCTATGGAATAAGATAATCATCCTGATTTATGAGTGAAATAAAACAAAAAAAATCTACATGCATGTGTCCCCTGCTACAAGTGTTTTCTGCTACATTGAGTAAACCTAGATTAACAAATACCCTCCTATACCCCTTCTACTCAGATCATAACATCTGATTATTACTATCAAATGAAGACTAATAACCCTTTGCGGTTGGATGGACCACTTAAATGGCACTGGTGATTTCTGTACCAGCTCTATGTTGGCTGAAGAAACATTGTTTTCTCTGGTTGAGTGGACTGCAATTGTGGCCGCTACTACTTTCACAGGCAATTTGGAGCAACTTTTATTTGTCTGATGGCGGAGGTCCGATGGGCCACTTTATTGACCAGTAGTGCTTCCTCTAAGCGGTAGGTTAGGTCAATTTGGTGGCCCTTCAAACTATTTGAAATATATATATATTTTTTATAACCATCTGCTAACTATGGTAACAAATAATTTGTGACCATGACCACAAAAGTGGCCATTACAACCTCATAGCACAATAAGGAGTAGTAATAGAGCTACCATGGAAATAGTGGTGGGCAGTAAAGTGGCCCATCCGACCTGAGAGGACAATCTTTAAAACACCAATCCAAGGACAAAAGGTAAATATAGCACCTCATGACACTGATGAACAAAAGTAAGTTAGGCCTACCTAGGTCTTAAATTCCAGTAAGTCTTACTAAATTTAAACAGGACAAATAGTTTTCTTACTTACGTGATTACTAAACTAATATATAAAAGATGGCGAATTATTAAAAATACCACAAATATAATTTAAGTTATAATAACAAGTTATTTTACACTTTAATGGAAAACCTGGCCAAAGAACAGGTTATGTTTTGACAACAAGGCTCCGATCGTGACAGTTCAAAGATCATACCATAATGTGGTACGGTATGATCTTTGAATTGATCTATGATATTTATATCGTTTGATATAATGCATATTATTTATTATATCAAACGATAACAAGCGATGGCATAATAGAATACACCGACAAACACATCGATGTTTTATCAATTTTAAAACAAAAATGGGTCTAAGGAATTCATAAATATATTTAAATGTGTACTCTCCGTTAGTCTTTGCTAGTGACTTATTTATTGTTTAAACTTTAATTGAAAATGAAAACAATTTTCAACTTATAAAAAAACAACGACCCATCAAAACATACATATACTATATAACTTCGAGCTGAAAATATATATTTTACTTATTTTTATTAATTTATTGCTGCTTTCTTGGTTCACGTTATTACCATAAATAAAATTAATTCCCTATCCGTTATTTTATCGCCACCGAGGGAGGGTTTTCCTCTTTGTTAACTTAATATATTTACATTTGATCCTCTGCGCAGTTCTACATTATCGTTATCAGCTGAATGACACCACAAAAAGTTCATAAGTTTCTTGAAGTTGTCTTTGTTTTGCCGTGGTGTGTCATATTTCAAATCTGTAAACAGAGGATTGCTTTGTTTATTGTGGTCATTAATTTGTTAGTCCCACTTTATATGGTTTTAACATACTATGGATATACAAATTCTAGATAATCCTCTTTCTTTATATTATTTATAAGTTTCATTATTGTTTTAGTTCAAAGGAATTCAATAATTAGGCCCACTATAGCTGATTGCTCAAAATCTGAGATTGTCTTGATTTCAATTAATCCCATAGATCTCCTTAGTGTTCCTGACATGAGCAATAATGTGAAGTTTAAAGTCGTTATTCTTGGAACTGAAGGAGTTGGGAAAACTTGTCTATTAAACAGAATCGTCTATGATAAATATACAAATAAGTATCAAATGGTATGTATCCTTTGCTTAATATTACCTAAGTTAAAGTAATCTAGTGTTGTCAGGCACAATCCTAGGGACTTTACTGCCCTGGGATATATTGACGACGACCCCCCCCATATGTACCCTGACTAATTAGTCAGGAATATATGTTATACAAATAACATATATTTTCTGGATAAAAATATATGATATTTTCATAACTTCTTATAATTTGAATAAAAAAAATAAACATTTTCTTGTCTGTTTTTTTATTTTAAAATTGGTAAATTTATTTAAATCCAATAAATAGTATATTGGAAGAAAGGTTTGGAACCCAGGAGTTAACAATTGTTAACTCCTGGGTTCCAAACCTTTCTTCGAGATCCAACTACAGTGTCTCCCTGAACTCTTAAATAATTATGTAGGTACAACGGTCAAGTAGTGTAGATTGCACAAAAACTAGGCCATTTTCATAAGCTGGTTCATGTTTTCAGTTGCAGAGATAATCAAGTTGCAATAGTAATCAGGTATTTTATTCATATTTCAATATTTGCCGTTACTTAAAATCTGTTTGCTGCAGCACCCAAAAATCTT
The DNA here is from genome assembly GCA_023375725.1 of Nephotettix cincticeps. NCBI lineage: Eukaryota > Metazoa > Arthropoda > Insecta > Hemiptera > Cicadellidae > Nephotettix > Nephotettix cincticeps. The sequence continues at coordinate 53,715,263 of CM041789.1, read as the reverse complement.
CAAAAATCCCTAGGTGACTGCCCAGTCCGCCCACCCCTGTGGTAGGCAAAACAAAATAAAATACAAAAAACAAAATAATAAAGGTAATGTACACAGTAAATAAGTTTACTGAAAAATTAATACAAAACTAAAAGAATAAACTAAAGACCTCATCGCGAAAACAAACAAATTTCTACATTTTCTCCCAAATTTTTAATTTTTTTTTTTAATTTTGCAGATTCGTTGTTTGTATTTTATATTTTAGAGTAGTAGTCAGTCTGTTTATTTTCATTTTGTGAATTTTTGTATTGTGTTGACAATGGAAGAAAATAAAAATATTCTTATTCTTAAATTAAAAATGTGAGAGAGTACGACAATATAACAGAAACTCTGTTTAGAGTATTTTTTACAATAGTATAAATAGAAATGAAAATACTTTTTTAGAATTTATTCCTATATTATTTATTATTCTGAAACCTTTATCTACTTAGGGTTAAGGTATAACCTTTTGACTTTTTGCCCATCAAGAAAATACAACCACGAAAGACCGCCAAATTGCTATCTTAGTGTTGTATGTCAGCTACATGCCAGAGCAAATATCAAGTAAGTGAAGTAAAATGTCAAAGCACATTTAATTGTTTCTGTTACTTTATTCAGAAATAATAGCTGCAATATTGTGGTACATGATAAAGTAGCCTAAACAAAATTACATAAACTAAATTTTATAGTTTGGACCCCAAAACTAAACATGCCTATTAGGCTACTTATTTTCAGCTGATAAACAATCTTTTTACTTTTTTCTAAATTGTATCGCTCGTGAAAGTGTAAGGATGAGTTTTGTTGGAAAATAATTACATTATTGCAATAATGCAACTTGCTTATTTTTTATGAAACAATCATTGGTTTAGTTTATATTTATATCACAATTCCATTACCTCTAAGATGCTATGGAACAATAGAACTTGTGATGGATTTGTCATTTTTATACTGAACAAAAATTGTTTACCTTAGAAACATACCCAGAAAAAAATTTTTTCAGGCCACATTGCCAAAGAATAATTGCATTTCTACTAATATGGTGGTGATCATAAAGGCTTTACTTTCTATTTAAGGTTAAACATGTATGAGCACTGTGTATTATTGTAGCTCATTCAGAGATAGATTATACTAATTAACCTTACGATTTGTTACTGTAATCAAATTATGAATTAATGGTTATTTTCTGTTACTAAAACTGTTATTCCTCATATTAAGTAAAATTTACAAATCCTTGCTGTATGTCATATGAATATTTTGTTTTAGACTGTTACGGGTGTGTTTAGAGCAAAATTTTGTTCTTCTCATGGCCAAACTGTACAAGTTGGGATTTGGGATACTGTTGGAACTGAAAGGTAAGTTATTTCAGACACAACACTGATTAAAATAAATATAATCTAAGTTTATAGGTAAAAACCTAAATAAACAATAATACAACATGCTTTGTCAACAACATCTTTATTTTATTAATAATCTCATACAACACTGTAGTTTTGTTTCATACACATCAGTCACATACATTCCATTTTGTTATGTCGTATTTAAAGCCACACAAAATCTGCTTATCATTTCAACATTTATGTAATTATAATTAACAATCAATTAGAATTGACAACCATCGCCATCATAACCATAAACCAATAAGTCACCATTGACATAATCAAAAGCATCATCCTTTAAAGACCACTGTTTTGGTTGCTTGCTTTGTCCTCTTTATTCATGCCTATCAAAGAACCTCTTACTTTAGTGATGGGACTATCGACTACTTCTCACTATCGACTAGTGACTAGTCGACTACTTTTAAACATCGACTAGTCTAGTCGTAAAAACTAGTCGACTAGTTTTCATGTTGTGACTAGTGACATTTGCTCTGCTCTACCCCCTCCGGCCCCTCCCCCGCTTCCGCTCACAATATGTAATATCAGTTTGATAGTTTGATCCATACAAACTACGATTTTTGTACTTTTTATAAAAATAGATGTACTATAATCAACTTTGTGTTTTATATATGTTTAGTTCTTTTTCAAACAACAATAGTATTTTATTGTTTTCTTTTTTTACTACAAATCTAATCAGTTTGATAGTTTGATCCATACAAACTACGATTTTTGTACTTTTTTATAAAAATATATAATAAACTTTGTTATATATTCGTTGCTATATATGTATTCGTTCACTCCTTATTTGTGTGATAGTCGACTAGTTAATTATAACAATAAACAAGTACTTCTTAAACCTTAGTAGTCGACTATTTGTATTCACTAACACAGCATTTAATCACCCTTAAGATTAATTTTTACTAGTCATACTAATCGAATAGTAAAAACAACCGACTAGTCGACTAGATTGGTAAATAACTCACTGACGCATCGTTCATTGAAACTAGTCGTGCGGCTACTAGTCGACTAGTTAAAACAACCGACTAGTCGACAAGATTGGTAAATAACTCACTGACGCATCATTCATTGAAACTAGTCGTGCGGCTACTAGTCGACTAGTTAAAACAACCGACTAGTCGACAAGATTGGTAAATAACTCACTGACGCATCATTCATTGAAACTAGTCGTGCGGCTACTAGTCGACTAGTTAAAACAACCGACTAGTCGACTAGATTGGTTACTAGTCGGTTGAATGACTAGTCGACTAGTCGACTACCCCATCACTATCTTACTTAGTACTGAAATCCATTTCCACTCTCTTAGAAAAAACAACATTAATAGTCTCTGTTTATTCATTTCCTTTTCTTCCTGAGCTTTTTGTACTGCACTCCACTTGGCCACTTGGCCTTTGGCGTAGGCCTACCTCATGTAAGTAGCCTATGATGAATTTTAGTTTTATGCAACCTGACACTGTCTATCACATTGTATGTTTAACGACAATAAAAATGATTCTGATTCTGATTCATAGAAATTAAAAAATCATAAGTAGTCAGGACCAGTACAACCATGCGACTAGGGTATTTATGCCGACTATGCTTTATGCTCAGAAGAAAAATGCTAAAAGGGACTATATGAAATTAAGTTGACACATTTTATTAAGATTTAATAATCCATACAGTTTATTACAGTTTAGTAATTGCAAAAAAATCTCAATCTTCTTTAAATTAAATAAAAATTATAAATACCCAGGACATGGGTATTTATGGCGATTAATCCCAGAAGTAAAATGCTAGTAGTGACCATATGAAATTTTGTTTAACACATTTTATCATCATTTTACTATCCTTACAGGGTAATAATTGCAAAAAACATCTTAATCTTCTCTAACTTTAATAAAAATTATAAATACCCAGTTTTTGGGTATTAACCCGGGTAAATAATATAGGGCAGTGTAATAGCTAGAGTAAATAGCAGCGAGAAGGACAAAGAGATATAGTACGACCACCCGAATACACAGTCTGCTTTCTCATTTGTATAAGCTCTTCCAAGGGGCACAATTCATAAAAAACCACAGTAGTTTGAAAATACAGTAGTAAAAAATCTGACTGGGATGGTGATGTGTTCACGTGTCCTGTACTCCAGCTACATGGAGGATTGAATTTTGGATAGTTATTAACGATGGTCTATGGATATGATATTCTCTCGTGTGGATAAACGTCTGCACAATTGAATGTTACATTAACCTGCAAAGACCATCTTCATAATTGGACCAGTTCGACCTTTAGAGGTAAAAGTGGTTCAGATTCCACATTAAGTCCATTAGATGCCATTAGCTTTTGGTCTATTAATTAACAATCCTGTCAAAGGAACATGTCAGCCTGGGATGGTGGCGTCATCCTGTAATCCAGCTACTTGGAGGTCACGAATTGTGGATAGTTGTGAGCGATGGCCGGTGGATGTAGTGTTCTCTAGTGTGGATTAACGTCCGCACTATTGAAGGCTACGTTAATCCGCAAAGACCATCCTCATAATTAGACCAATTTGTAATTCAGAGGTCGTGGTTCGGATTCCACGTTAAACTGTAGGTCCCTTAGTTGCCATCGGCTGTTGGGCTATTAATTAACAGTCCTGTCTAAGGAACATGTCAGCCTTAGTCAGTAACAAGACTACAAGATCGCGCCACAATCATCTTACAATCAACTCTCATTCATACTTGGCTTAAAATACCTACCTTGTGGTATGGTCGCCATTTCAATAATCTAATCTAATCTAATCTAACAGGACTACAAGATCACACTGCAATCATCTTACACTCATTTCTCATTCATACTTTGCCTAAAATACCTACTTGGATAGGTTGAAAAAGGAAATCTAGTCTAATCAGTAGACACAGAATTTGAAAATAAGTAAAAATCCTTAAATTGACAATATTTCCTGTAATAAACTATGCGCATCTATCTTTTGCTCGATGTCTAACTCTTGAAAATCTTTTGGCTCTCACCCGACTAAAAAAATACTGCGCTCAGGTTTATATACGATCTGAAAAAATTTGATCATATCAGTGTGTATCGTTCGAATGTCAATCTAATATCCGTCATGAGCTGCTGTTAACTTCAGTCTATTGGATTAACGTTTATTGGATCGACTATTGGATTAATGTGCTCCTGATAGGAAATTCTGAATACCTCAGGATAAACGCAGTTTAAAAGAAATAAATAAAAAATTGAAATAACACTCGACAAGACATCAGTTGCACCTGCCTTGCACAAAACGTGAGATTGGGAGGAGGGCTTATAGATACTTTGGCCCAAAATTATTTAATTCTTTGGTCTCTGTCATTCAAAATCTTGAAAATTTAATGTTTAATAAAAAAAAGATATATCTATTGTTAATTTTCAAATGATAAATTATTGTTATTGTAGTTTTTCACTGTAATAGTCATATTGTTTGTAATACATATATTTATTGGTTTTGAATGTTTTAGGTACAGGGCGATGAACCAATTGTTTTACAGAGGGGCAAAAGCTGCCATTGTGTGCTATGACATCTGTGATGCCCAGACCTGGCAAGACTCAAAATATTGGCTCAGCGAGCTAAGGCTTCATGAAGAGGTGATATTTATTTGCTCTTGTAACTCTAGCATGAGGGCTTAAAGGGTGTATTTTTATTGATTGTTATATTGATCAAACAAGGTGTTTTATCAGTGTGTATACAAAAAAAACATAATAATAATAAGACAGTTTTATGAGCTTTATTAAAAATATTGAAGTTTTTTAAGATTATCAAACAAGATTAAAAACACATTGTTCTGAGAATACTTGTTAGATCCATAAAATGTACACATTAAATCCCTTTTACACATGACCAGACAGACATTTCTAAATACATTAACATGATAACTGCTAAAAAAATAACTATACTAGTTTCAGCAGAGCTAAAAAATATTAATGGTGAAATTACTTCCATATGAAGTAGAAGTTCCTGTTGATCTAAACGCATTTGATTTAATCAAATCAAATAAAAATCAAATCATTTTATTGAGCCAAGTTGACAATACATTGCATTGGCTAAGTCAAACATAAAGATACAGCTTTCCTTCATAAGGTTAAGGTATTTACAAGAATTTATAAAACAATTCAATTTACATCCTCATACCTAACATACCAGTGCTTTCAACAGCCCAATCCCTGTGGCTCAAGAACTCCTGGATGCTGTAACACAAGATTTCAATCAAATGTGTTTTTATGCACCGTTTAAATAAAAGTGACGTCACTGTTAAGAGGTCGATATCGGCCTCTCGAAGGTATAATTCAAAGTCAAAGTCATCAGTCATTGAAAGTGTAATTTCTTGACGTTGAAGCCATTTTAATAACCTCAAGAAAAATATGTCACAGGAAAGACAAAGAACAACTAAAACCACTCCCAAGCTCACTTGAAACGGTTGTTGCTATTTGGGGCACACAAGTACCTAATCTCAAAACAAGAAACAATTATTGTAATAGTTTATTTTTATCTTAGGATTGATTTTGTAACAACTGAAAAGTATAAACTGTAAAGAAGGGGTTGTATTTGAAGGATAAAATACACATACAGTTAAGCCCGGGTAAAAAAAAATTGGTGTGAGCGAACTGAAACGGACACTTCTACGTTATACGATTTTAAATTCATTTACGTAGTATTCGATAGTGCGGACATTAACACACACAAGAGAATATCCCATCACCTTTTTCTGCACAATCTCTATATCTTCTAAATTACCATCAGCAGTCTCTACTCTGTTTATTCTGCTACCAGCTTTCTGTAAAGATTAGAAAATATAAATTTGTTTCAGAATTGTAAAATTTACTTATGTGGAACGAAAAAAGATCTTGTGGATGACGGTTATAGACCACGTGCAATTGACTTTGAAGTTACTTCTAAACATGCAGCAGGTAAAACATATCTCATAAATATTAGGTCCAATTTTAACAGCAAGTATCTTAAGTGAAGTCTAATGATTCATAACTTGACAGTTGATCTGTATAACAAGTATAGAGATTAAAGTTGAAACAAATTAAACATTCAAAATCAAAATATTTATTGCTCATAATATTTAACAATTTTATAGCATTGTCAGAGTGTTTAGTCATAACAAAATAGAATATAAAACATTAGTAACATCGTTATAAAAACAGAATAGATTCTAGATTAAACATCAAAACAAAATCCAAGAGACATATAAAACATAATAGCTATAGTAATGTTACGGTGCAGTGTATATTTTTTCTTGATTGCATATTATGATGAAATCTTATAAGTTTGGATTTTAAATATACATCTTTAGTCATTATCATATTTACAATGATAATGTTGATTGTTTCATCCTGTAGCAAGTCTTAACAGTTGTTGAAGTGATAGTGAGTCTCCATATTGTTTTTCCTAAGGTTGATAGTACTGAAATCACAATAATAGTATAGGCCTAGTATATTTCTTTAAATCCCTAACATTTTTTCTTCTTTTTCTCCTCAGGTGAGATGGAACCTAGAACTTACTATCATTAGTACAAAGCTGAATATAAAAATATTTAAAGCGGTATAAAACATGCACTTTTATTTCAAATCTTATGCTGCCAAAATGATTGAATATTAATTGGTAAATTTCATAATTGTCTGTCTAGCATTACGGGCTGAAAGGACATCACATACTGTAAGTTGTAAAAAGAGTAGAAGGGAAGTCCACTTACTTACTGTTTACTTACCTGCTGTTTACTTAATTAATGTGTAATAGGGTGTGTGTCTTGAGAGATTTTTTCCCATCTTTAAGGTATCCATCATATAGGCCTAAGTGTGAGTTTTTTACTTTCTACAAATATCTTTTCATAGTTTCCGAACACAGATAAGTGATCCTTTTACAATGTTTTGATTTAGGAACCTGGAAATATTTAAAACCAGTGAATGATCTCTGTTATATTTTAATTTCAGGGATTCAAGCCAAGATTATTGAAGTATCAAGTAAATCAGGAAAGAACATCAGTAAGTAGTTTTAAGGGACTAATAATCAAATATATAAAAGATATAATTTTAAAGTTAATGTTTTTTCTAATAAATTATAATAATGCTATTTAACTTTGTGCCTGAACTACTTGGTTTTTATCAGTGTCGATAAAGCAGTGTATGCATTTTAACGCCCATTTAATGTGTGCAGTGCACTCATTATAAAAGAAATTTCCTAAACATCTCAACTTTAACATGAAAAAATATAAATCTCTTCTTAAAATATTAAGTATAAACAAAAAACACAAAACATGCCCCCACCCCTTATAACCACTAAAAGTAAAACAGTTGTTCACTGCAATCTCAATTAGGCCTACAAATGCCGTCAACTTCCACCCAAACCGGTCACCATTTATTTAAGGCGGGCCCCCCCATCCACAATACCACACATTTGCAAGCCAAATTGGGATTTCTCATGGTGGGGATTTGAACCCTAGCACTTCAAATGTCTCGCTCGCCAGCGAAACGCTCTAACCACTTCAGCCATGGTGCTTAGTCGGAGAAAGCGCTCATTTGGCTATAAAAGATACTCTAGCGGCAAACAAACAAAATCAAGCAACAGAAAAGGGAACAGTAGTTGCATGTATTAGCTCGTAGATGGCAGCACCTTGATGGTAATTGTTGACTTCGATAGCGCTGTACAATTGCACTTCGCTGACATTGCTCAATGCGATGTCAGCATTTTGAGGGTTAAAGAGGAAGCTAACACTATCTATGAGATGAGAAATGAACAAGCACATCTAACGGGGGGAAAAACGATAAGTACATAATCTGGATTAAGCCAGTACAAAGATGAAAATAAAAGTTTAAAGCAGTCATAAAACTTACAAACAAAAACTTATGCACACTAATAATAATAATAAATCTTTGTTGTCAAAGTAACACATATTACAATAGACAAAGTCATTAAATATTCACAATGCAGTTTAAAAACAGAAATTCAGAAAACCAAAACTAGATGAATTAATGCAAGTCAGAGTCGATTATTGAAACATAATTAAAAGATAAAACAACATAGACCTTCTATAACTAACATGTTATGTAACTGCTTGGTATTATCCTCAAGTAATGAAAAATCAGATCAATCGAAAAATTCCTCAGTTGAATAAAATGAACGACTTATTAACCATTTTGATAATTTTGATTTGTATTTGTTAACATTTTCCTGTTTTCTAAAGGATACTGGAAGCCTATTAAAAAGTTTTATTTGTAAAAATTTGTAGCTTTTGATAAATTTTGTTGACCTAGCTTGTGGAATCCGTAGGTCCTCCGAACGCCTGGTGATATACTCATGAATTGTCATTAAAAGTAAGTCATTAACTCTAGAAGTGGCAAGCTTTTTACTCTTAACTGTAACATAAATATAATTACTAATATCTTCATGAAATATCAAAGTTTAAACAAAAAAAGCTTAAAACATGCCCCCCCCCCTTATAACCACTAACCACAAAAGCAAAACAGGTGTCCACTGCAATCCCAATTAAGCCTACAAATGCCGTCAACTTCCACCCAAGCCGGTCACCGTTTATTTAAGGTGGGCCTCCGCAATACAAACATTTTAAGCAAAGCATTTATTCACAATGCAGTTTAACAGAATTCAGAAAACCAAAACTAGATGAATTAATGCAAGTCAGAGTCGATTATTGAAACATAATTAGATAAAACCTAGACCTTCTATAACTAACATGTTATGTAACTGCTTGGTATTATCCTCAAGTAATGAAAAATCAGATCAATCGAAAAATTCCTCAGTTTAATAAAATGACGACTTAAAACCATTTTGATAATTTTGATTTGTATTTGTTAACATTTTCCTGTTTTCTAAAGGATACTGGAAGCCTATTAAGTTTTATGTAAAAAGTAGCTTTTGATAAATTTTTTTGACTAGCTTGTGGAATTGTCCTCCGAACGCCTGGTGATATACTCATGAATTGTCATTAAAAGTAAGTCATTAACTCTAGAAGTGGCAAGCTTTTTACTCTTAACTGTAACATAAAAATAATTACTAATATCTTCATGAAATATCAAAGTTTAAACAAAAAAAGCTTAAAACATCCCCCACTAACCCACACAAAAGCAAAACAGGTGTCCACTGCAATCCCAATTAAGCCTACAAATGCCGTCAACTTCCACCCAAGCCGGTCACCGTTTATTTAAGGTGGGCCCTCCCGCCACTGTACCACACATTTGCAAGCCAAATTGGGATTGCTCATGGTCGGGATTCGAACCCTAGCACTTCCGAATGGCTAGAACGTTACGCTCGTCAGCGCAGCGCTCTAGCCGATTAGGCCACATGTGCATAGGAGTTGAAAGCGCTTACTTGGTTATAAGACCTGCCCGGTGGCAGGCTAGTGTACTACGAAAGCAGTTTCGGTTGTTTGCCCCCAGATGGCAACACGGTCACGTAGGCGATAGTGTCTAACAAATTCACTAAACTGACCACAGATGCCTCCACCTGCCAATTCTTATTGAATTTTCTTCTTCTAAATGAATAGATCTCAAATATGAAGCTAAATATCAAGTTTTATAAAAATTTTGATTAGTATGGGAATATTAGTTTTTCCTATCTCCATAAGTTATACATTGGAGATATACTCTGATGAATATCTCGGTAATGTAGATAGTAAAACTTTAACCCTAGAAGTGGCAAGCTTTTTACTCTTAACTGTAACATAAATATAATTACTAATATCTTCATGAAATATCAAAGTTTAAACAAAAAAAGCTTAAAACATGCCCCCCCCCTTATAACCACTAACCACAAAAGCAAAACAGGTGTCCACTGCAATCCCAATTAAGCCTACAAATGCCGTCAACTTCCACCCAAGCCGGTCACCGTTTATTTAAGGTGGGCCCTCCCGCCACTGTACCACACATTTGCAAGCCAAATTGGGATTGCTCATGGTCGGGATTCGAACCCTAGCACTTCCGAATGGCTAGAACGTTACGCTCGTCAGCGCAGCGCTCTAGCCGATTAGGCCACATGTGCATAGGAGTTGAAAGCGCTTACTTGGTTATAAGACCTGCCCGGTGGCAGGCTAGTGTACTACGAAAGCAGTTTCGGTTGTTTGCCCCCAGATGGCAACACGGTCACGTAGGCGATAGTGTCTAACAAATTCACTAAACTGACCACAGATGCCTCCACCTGCCAATTCTTATTGAATATGTAAATGCGTCGTAAATTACGACTTTGCCATTTCTAGGGTTAAAAGAGTAGGTTTTGAGACACAATCTTTAAGTTTTCTTATTAAAAAGCTAACTCGCGATCATTTTGAAATTATATTGTTAGAATGTATTTCCCAAGTAAGTTTAGGGTCCAGAGTAATTCCAAGTAGTTTGACAGAATTGGCATTTTGTTCTTGAAGACTGCATAAAGTAAAACAAATTTTCTCAGTTTTTCATAATTTATTTCAAGAAAATTACTTTTAAACCATAGCTTTCCGAATACAATGACATTGTTTATGCCTTGGTTTGCTGAATCAAAGTCATTAGCAGATAAAATGAAAGATGTGTCATCTGCATAAAGAATTGATTTACATGGCATAGAACTAGGTAAATCATTAATTTAAAGAATGAACAACAGCGGTCTCAACACAGACCCTTGTGGAATCCCAGCAATGACCTCTTTAAAATTTGAAATTTGTTTACCTAACGCTACAAATTGTTGTCCTCCACTGAGGTATGTTTTAAATAAATTTAGCTCATGTCCTTTTATTCCTAACAGTTACACACTCAAGAAACAAAACACATCCACTCATTATAAACACTCAAAGATAACTGAATAGGAGTGGGTGTTTCCACGGAACCAGAAACAAAATAGCCGCAGCAAACCCAATGGCATATGGTTCCGGGTTGATATTAATAACAACAATATTAATCTAATTAAAAGTTGAAATATAATTCTTTTCTGGGGCTTATTTATTGAAGAATATTTTACTGCTACAGTCGAAGAACCTTGTTTAACCATTAATAATTTCAATTCAGTAGAACCCCTCATATCTGGCCTCTGTTTTCCTGGTCTTGGAATATCTGGCTGCTTCCTAGAAATGTATTTCCCACAGCTTAAAAACGTGTAATGTACACACTAGTTTCCACTACTTTTGCCCTCTCACAGTTTTCGGGGTTCACTATTCAGTAGTACTACAGTACTAGTTTTAGTCGATTGGTTGATTATTAAAGTGTGCCTTATAAAAAAAATGAATTATTTTTTGCCATGAGTTATCTGTTGAGTTTTGTTTCACCTTCGATGCGAACCACGCGTCACATGAAATTTGTGTCACTTCGCGTCCATCCCATATGTGGTGGACGACACGTCCCGCACGCCCAATTTTCACTGGTTATGGAGCCATGAACCAGTTTGAGGTTATGTTTGACTGTGATTGTTGTCTGTAGTTGTTCCTTGACCGTATATAATGCTTTGTTCGCGATTTTAATATTTAAAAGATATTAAAAAAAGAGTAACAAAATAACAAATATCCTAAAACCCTTTAGCACAGGCTTGGCATACATAAAAAATATCAGCATTGAACGGTTCAACCCTTATTTATCGTATATTTTGAGTCATTTTTAACTTTATTTCATATACCATTGATTACCATTAACAGGATTTTTATTCACAATATTACTAACTTTTTGTAATGTAATTACAGTAGTTAAGAAGCTTCTCCTTTTAATATATATACTATTGGTTTTACAAACATTTGTATTTTTCCAAAAAAAATATTACAAAAGAGACTCAACCCTAATTATGACTACATTTATTAACTGCATAATATTATTGGGTTGGTTATCTGGCAAAATCGTTACTCAGGAAACGACTGAATAATTATTATCATAATAGTACACAACTCGCGCAAGGGCAGTTACACAAAGTCTGTACAATAATTGTGGTTATTTGGGACGAAGACAAGGCATCTTAATTTTAATTCATAATATCCTACTGTGTTTGTAGATGAATTGTTCCAAATGATAGTCGACGACTACATGGATGCCCAAGAGAATCTCAAAGAAATGAGCATTGAAGAGAACATTATACTGTCACCAAAGCCACTGTATCGACGGTTATTTTGCTGTTCTTAGTTTTTATTCAGAGTAAGTTAAATTTTGAGGTGATTCCTGATTATTTTGAGGTAACCAACATCACAGCCTTGGCAATCTAAATCCTCAGTCCAAAGATACTCAGTAAATCTGTTATTGAAGTAAACTAACTTTTTGTATTAGTTTAGTTAATGTAAAACATTGAATTTAACCCTGTATAGATCTGGGGAGATCGTAAAAAACCCGTACTCCATTGCACATTAGTATTGAATTGGGTATGGATTGGTATCTTAAAAATACTGTAATAATAAGAATGTTGTTTTTAATGTTCAAAAGAATAAATAACAATAACACTACAAATATTTAGGAGCGATAATAAAATTGACCCATACAATTGGAATGATAATTTTTTAGGATTTTTAAATCTAATGTATTTATAGATGTTGCCACATCATTGTTGTTGGATGAGATAGCTCAATTATGCCTTAGTCATATTCAATTCAGATTACTTCTAGGTTGAAAAAGTGGAAGTGTAGTGAAAGTGCCTTATTCTATATTTACATGCCAAAACTGTAGTTAGACTTGTATTTCATTACCTTTAAAAACCTACCATTTTTTTATATTATACAGTAAAGTCCAGTTAATCCGGATTCGAATCAACCATATTACGGCTTATCCAAATCAGGTTTACAAAAATTAATAACAGTTAAAACGTGAGTTTCATCTCGAGCACCTTCAAAATCTCTAACACAACTGCAGATCTTGTTGTACAGGGCAAATATCGCTAGCAATGATTGCACATTCTGTGTGTTTGTTTTTTTACCAAGCGGAGTGCTACTGATGAAATTACTGCAGCTGATGTTATCTGGGTAAATCGAAAAAAAGTTCAGGAAAAGAAAAATAGGCTCAATTTCTATAACTCAATTCAATTTCTCAAAGATTTTTTAATAAACTGTTTAAAGATTTATGACTTAAACAAGAAATAAATATGAAATAAAATGGGTTTTCCTTTGAATTGGAGTGTAAATTGAATTGATAAATTAAAGCAAGTGCTGATTTGTTTTTCAAGACTTTATTATGATTTTTAACTTTAAATAAAATTAAAACCAACTTTTTAACATGTTAAACCCTTTCGATATTTTGCTCCTATTGTTTTGTATGGTAGTTATATGCATTATAAAGCACTAATATTGTAGGTGGTGTTCACAGCAGTTTCCTTTGAATCAGAATCAGACAATCTTTATTCATTATGTCACAATTACAGGATTGGAATGGCGTCACACTTAATATCACATATAAATTAATATAAAACAAAGTTAAGTTCATACCAAAGTCAAGCAATTAAATATTCATCAAACGAATAAAACGATTTACTAATTATGTAATTTTTCAATTTTCTTTTGAAAGTATTTATTTCATTGATCTGTTTTATGACCCTGGGTAATTTGTTTAAAAATTTTACTCCAGCGGCAGTTGGTTTTTTATTATAAAACTCCAGGTTATGTATATTTATGGCTGGGTAATTTTTGTGTCGCGTATTATAGTCATGGTGTGTATCTTCGGAAGCCTTTGCACACATAATTGTTTGAAAAATGTATTTTCCATAAACTGTCATAATATTTAGTTGAGAAAAATGTTCTTTTACTGATTTTTTACTGTCAAAATTTAACATTATTCTTATGGCCTTTTTTTGAAGAGTTAAAATACTTTTTAAATTTTGTTTAACTGTCGCACCATATACTTATATACCAAAGCTGATATGAGAATCAATATGGGCATAATAAACTTTCAACAAGATTTCTTGTGAACAAAATTTTGATAAGTTTCTTAAAACGAATAAACCAGATGAAATTTTACGTCTTAAACTATCTGTATGTGGAGTCCAGGATAAATTCTCATCAAGTAGTAGACCCAAAAATTTGGTTTGATTCACTTTTAAAATAGTATGATTGTTAACAGTTATAGACGGGTCTAAAGTCTTCCTTTGTGCTGTTTTAAAATTTATAAAATTAGTTTTATCAAAATTGAGGAATAAGTTGTAGGAATTAAGGAATATTTTTATTGATGAAAGATTGTTTTTAGCAGCAATTTCTACGTCATTAATGTTTTTACCCGTCATCAACAGGTTTGAATCATCAGCATACAGGCACAATTTACTATTATCGCCTGTTAATACCGAAGGGAGTCCTTTCAAATAACAAATAAATAAAACAGGGCCAAGAATAGAACCCTGGGGTACACCATACTTAACCTCCCTCAGGGATGACTTGACCCTTATTAAGTGTTTATATTTACTGAGATGACTCATTTCAACATATTGTTTCCTATCAGAAAAATACAACTGAAACCAATTTAGTGCTTTATTTTGTATACCAAAATTTTGTAGAACTGATAGTAAAATAGGGTGAGACACACTATCAAAAGCCCTACTCAAATCCATAAAGATTCCAACACCAGTCTCACCCTTATCGACAGCCTCAACTATTGCCTCCACCAAATCAATGGCTGCAATCGTGACAGACCTTCCAGGTCTAAAACCATGTTGCTCAGGATCCAACAAGGCATTCTCCTGTAGAAAATCTACGAGTCTAGAATGCATAGCTCGTTCAAATATTTTTGAAATGTTTGGCAAAATTGAGATTGGTCTGTAACTAGAAGGGTCTTTAACATTTCCCTTTTTAAATATAGTTTTAATTTTTGAAATTTTTAATTTACTGGGAAATATTCCAGACACAAAAGAAGAATTTACTATGTGCACTATTGGTTTAACTAAAACTTCTTTGGCTCTTTTCAATATGGGCATAGGAATTTCGTCAAAACCTGATGTGAATTTATTTTTAAAGGAAGATATAATTTTTAATATTTCGGTATCATCTACCGGTTTTAAATGGAACTTGACGGGGTTTAAGAATTTTGGAATCGTATGAGAGGCCACCGAAGATACGCTTGGAATTATGGTTCTTTCGACCACGCTGATAAAGTGATCATTAAACACCTCACAAACGTCCTCAGGTTCACTATATTCAAGGCCGTCAATTGATAATTTTACTTTATTTCCGTATTCGGTATTATTTTTCAGCTCAGAATTAATAAGTTTCCAAGTGGTTTTAGACACATTGTCATAATTTCTTATTTCATTTTCTATGAAGTCTTTTTTAGTTTTGTTCAGATTCGCTACGTAATTTTTTTTAAGATCCCTTAAGGAGTTTTTCAATTCTTTGTTTTTTGAGTTTCTAATATATCGACTGAGATTAACTATTGTATCCTTTTTATTTTTTATTTCCTGCGTAACCCAGCTTTTACGCTTAGAGTAAACGCGAGATCTTTTTTTTTGGAACGTGGACTGTGTATCCTGTTAAATTATCAGATTATCAGGATTTTCAGCCATCTGGAAACGGACTCTGCCACATTAATCCGGATAAACGGGACTTTACTGCACTCCAGTTGTGTCACTGAAAAACAAGGGTTGTATACTGTTATACTGTATGTTTTTAATACTGGTTGTAGGATTTTGAATGAGTGAATGTATGAATGAACAATGCATCCCACAATACAATAATGAATTAATCAATTAATTACATTCTAAAATGAAAAAAAAAACTATAACATTAAGGTATTTATTTGGCTGCACTGTAAGTGTTAAAAAGGATTTTGGGAATTTGAGACAGGTAATTCCTGTACTTCTACTAAGTTCCTATTAAAAATAAATTTGTCCTGAAAATTTTATGGCTTGTAATTTTTAGTATTACTGCTGAATAAATGTTAGCAACCAAATGTTGTTATTTTATCTTGTTAAGTAATTAATTATATAAAATGTAAGATTTGTTGTATTAAAGTTTGTACCTTGGCATTCTCTTGTAAAGTGTTTTACAAACAAGTATGTTAAATGTTTACCTAGTATGATTCCAAATAACAAAACTTTACCACTATATAGACTAAAAATAGGTTATAGAGTGAAGTTTAAATATTGTAATAGATAAGATTGATATTGTTTTCCTTAATGAGGATTAAGCCAAAGTATGTTTAACCTAAAAGATTCTATTTGACCCTAAAAATTAATAATTACTAGATTATATTAACTGTGTGATAATTATAAAATAATGATTGTATTTATTTCCCTGTGGGAAATAGGTTAACTAATGGATATGTCTAAATGGAATGTTTTCAGTTCCTCTTAACAGCCCTTCCTTCCTTTTTTATATGACTGTTACAAATTTTGGTCTGACAGATTGTCAATAACGCCCTAGAGCAAACACATATCTTTGTAAAAAATATATTTAATGATTTGGTCTCACGTCATAATTTGGAAGTGTTTTCGACCCTAAATTTACTACATTAAAAAATATTTATTTGGTTTCTAAACTTAAATATACCTACTTACTAATAGAATTGTACTGGATCTGTAGTTGTATTTGTACTGTCAGTAACAGTATTATAATCACCTAAAGTTTGTATAGCTTTAAATATAAATCTTTATAAAGATAAATAAAAAAGTGGCCAAAAATTTATTTTCATGATAATTCTAGTTTTATAACTGAAATCAACTGAGAATTCAATAGAATCAATAGTGAAAGATTTCAGTCCGGATGTATCAAGAAAAAGGTACTCAGAATGAATTTTAACCCTTTCCCGTTTAAGGATGTACATTGCACGTCCGCGTATTTCGCTAGATAGATGACTAAGGACATGCACTGTGCGTCTCCCGGGCGGTCATGAGCCGCCCGGCTCATAACCGCCTGGCATAATGTGCATTGCCTGCTTAGGTGTGCCAGTTCATTTCTCATCAAATAGTGTTGGCGTTCTCTTTTAAATAATCGTATTTAGTGTCCAATGTTCCGTGTTGACAGTCAATTATTTTCTAATTCACACAATTCGTTCAGTGATTGTATGTATTGATTTTTTTAAGGTTTATCATTAATTATTTATTACTGCAGATAACTAGAAGTAGATGTGCCAAATGAAATAAAGGAATCATTTGAAAACAAAATAAGTCTTGATGAAACAACAGTACCTACTTGTTACTAAGTCTACCGCTTGGAACTGGTGAAAAAGTACAGTCATCATTTTTTTTCTTGTTAGAAGTGATTGTTTACGCTGTTAAAGGGTATAAGTAACGGGGTAAAGAAATCAAAACATAATTCATGAAGTTACTCTTAAATCTGTCAAGCCAATATTGACGTGCAGTCGTAGTGACAAGGCTTGATTTTAGTTCAGACCGGAGTCCCTTAGGCACCAACCGGTCTGTCCGACAGGAATGGGTTAAGAATGAATTGATTCAGTCTTAAAGTCTGAACAGATTCATTTTATGAGTAAAGACTCTTAGTCTTTCATTACCTAGCTTGCATATTACCTAGCTTGCAGCTTATGTACTGCAGCAGCATAATACTTTAGTTTAGTTTAGTAATTTAGTAATAGTTTGAATTTAAATTAGTTTTAGGTTTTTTTAGTACTAGAATATGGATGTAGTATTCTTTTATATTTACATTATTTACAGTTACCATGTTCACATTTAGTAAATATTGTAATCACAAATTAAAGTGGAGGGGATCTCATATGAATATTTTGGAGGGATATTATGGAAATATCATATTTTTACTGTAAGTTGACACCTTCATTTTTTAAAGAAAAATTGCTAAGAACGAATCCCATTATTTCAATTCTGAGGTGTGTTTTTGCACGATTCCACTGCTGCAGCGCTACGGTCGATGTTTAGCGCATGAGCACTGGTTACCTACATCTCTTGTCCACCATCTTTAAATGCTCTCACCCATTTCCTTACAACTCCATCACTCATAATTTTTTGTCCCTAAACTTCACATATCTCACGATGGATATGGATTGGTTTTACGCCTTTAGTACTAAGAATTTGTATAACAGCCCGTAGGTAACCAGCGTGCATGCACAAAACGCCGACTGTAGCGCTGCGACGGCAGATTCATAAAATGGTACTTACTTAAAAAACATGCCTCGTAGCTTTCTCAATTTTGATGGGCTATTAATATTTCAATGAAAATTGGAGATATGTAACTCCTTGGATAGAACCCTCAATTTAGGAATTGCATTTTTCAGGATGTGTGCTCAACCGTAATTACAACCTGATACCAAGTTTTCAAACCTCTTTGTGTAGAACATTGATTATCAGTTTTCACCTGAGCGTGATTGTGAAAGCATTATCAACGTTAACATTACAACTGTAACTGTAGAAAACATGATTAAGTTAAAATAACTGAGTGAGTTCATCAGTAAATATTTCCACTTGCTTTATCTACAATTTTAAAATGAATGTTATGGTTCAATCAACTGATCAGGAAAGAGTGGAAAAACAAACTATTTGTCAGCGATCTGTTTCGTATTCTAGTGTTTATTATGTTTTTATTTTAGAAAATGACATCTCGGAATCGTAATTTTCCAAACAACATTTAAACATTACTAATTTAGTAATGTGTCATGCTCTCTGGGGACCAATATTGTTGTGGTATTAATTATGGTTTTATCAAACACAGATATATTAGGCCTACTTAAATGTTTGCGGAGGTCATAGTTTTGCAGATATTTTTAATACTATGTTATATTTGCAAAAACTGGAATTGGTTTGTATGATCTCTCATGACGAGGTAATCAATGTGTCAACACTTACTTTCAAAATAAACACTTACTTATATGTTTTATACTTACCGGTATATAAAGTTTAAGAAAAAGAAAAGTACCAAATTTTCACTTCTGCCAAAGATTTTTCCTTTAGGTATTTACCCTTGTCTTCTGTACTATCAATATTATTATTGTAAATATTATTATACATATATAATATTTACAATTATGTATTACTTAGCTTTTAATGAAATAAACTATGTGAGTGCCAAATAATGTAGTTTGCAGACCAAAATTTACTTAGAGAATGTTGTACCAAGCAACATGGAATAGTAATATAGAGAAAAAATGTTTATGACAAGTACCTACTCCTAAAAATAGTCAAACATACAAGATCCAAAAGTCGCCAAAATGTTATTTTCCATTTAAACGTATCAGAAACCAATTATTTCTACATGTGCTATTTTGTTTGGGTAAACAATTAGAGCTCATTATAACTGTGTAATTAGTATTAGTTATATGCCTACTGTTCCATATTTTCTTAAATTTTCAATAGATTTATGATATTAAAAATCTATTGTAACTATTTACAATAAATGAGAGTTGAAACATTTTAATATTTATATATAATATTTTCTTCTTTAGGTGTTGTATAATCTATCATTAAAAATGTAATATTTTATCACATGTTTTAAGGCAATTTAATTAAAAATATTTTTTCATCATACAAAAAATTAACTATTGTGATTTATTTAGCATTTGTTTAAAAAATGTAAAATAAATAAAATTAGAGTTTTGTCTGTACATTGCTTAGAATTATTAATTTTTTTGTTATTTTTACTTTTCGTGCGTTAGAGAAGCCGAAACCGGTCTTATCTCAATTTTTGTCTGTTTGTCTGTGACGCTCCAGGAGGCATTTAACGCCGTCTTCTCCGAAAAAACGGGAGAACTGATTACAATGAAACTTATTTCATGTATTCTCTAAATTCCAGAGAAGGTTTATAAATGCTTGAAATCGCCCCCGCCTCTTGGAAAGTAAATAACGAGCATTTAAAAACCCACTTTTACATGATATTACTCGCATTTTGATTCAGTTTTCATTGAATAACCTACTGATAATAACCAGCTGTCTTTGTAGTTTGAAGATTTAATAGAAATAAAAACAATCAGCTGTTATATCAATATTAGTTAGTTTATATTGGTCATTGATTTTAACCCATTTCGAAATCATACTATATTAAAACGTTATTTTAACGTATAACTAATTATAATAATTGTATAAATGTTCGAATCTATTTAATTGTAAAGTAATGCTAAATAATAAAGCTGGGTATCGATTTATTATCTTTGTATTGATTTGTTTAGTATTTCAGGTTTACATTTTGGTATGATTATCTTTCTTCATTAAACTGAATCCTACAACCCGTACAAAGGACCTGTACGGGGCTTACTGCTAGTTAAAAATATTTTTTCATCATACAAAAAATTAACTATTGTGATTTATTTAGCATTTGTTAAAAAAAATTTAATAAGAATTACTTGTCACTTAAATGTCAGCAAGGAAGCTTTCAATTTTTTGCATTTACTCACTCTCACATGTATTTACATATTGGAAAAGAGTAAAACAACACAGACTTAGTATTTTTTACACATTCCATCCCAGGAAGGGATAAAACTAAGTAATAAGTTACCAAAAGAATTAATGAAGCCTGAAAATTCCCCATCATGTAAAAGAAAATTAAAAAATATTTATTCACCAATGGGTTCTACAGAGTTGATGGATTCATGGCTAATACTCTTAATTATAATGACTAATACATTTTTACTACCTACTTATTAAATTTTACATATATTTTTATACAATTAATGTGGTGTGAACAGATTCAACTAGGTTAACATGTCTGTAATCATTATGTTTCTTTTATTTCAATTGTAAGTCTTATACAAAATTTTATCTACGATCATTGCAAATAGTACCAATAAAGATGCTGAAAGTAACATCATTAAAAGGCTCATTATTAAATGGAAATTAAAAAACATTTCATAATGAGTTCATAACGATACAGGGTCTAGACCAATCAGAGCTCAACATTCGACGAAAGTAATGTCATTATGGATATAATGAAATGCAAAAGCTGATTTATCCAAAAAGATAGTGCATTTTAGTGGCTAACCTCAAATGTCAGTTTTGTACCATTCACAAAATGAGTGATTTGAGCATGAGGAGTTTAATTTAACTCTGGAAGAGATCAATGCAAAAGCTAATGTTGTAATTAACAATCTACTACCTGCGAAATGTATATCTGCATACAAAAAAACATAACCAGTTTTTAAAGTGAAAAAATGTGTATATTGCAATGGTCATAGATGAATGAAATATAAAACTCTTGTTTCCAAAAGTCTGAATATTGTTGGTCATAGATAAAATAGTGTATGCAACGATTGTATTATGCCTTAAAGCCACGAGTTAGAACAGGAGCATAGCGAGTGTTTTAAATATCTTACAAGTTTACTAAAAAAAATTGTCATTATGGAAAATGCATTTGTGAAGCTTCATTAAAGATCATAGTATAGTAAAGTCACTGTCATTAGTCCGTGTCATTAGTTTACTCATTCAGGTCACATGAGCACACTGTATTAATATATCTCGTTTGTGCCAAGATTTGCTACTAGCCTTTAAATTAGCTGAAATCCTCGACTCAAGTTCAAAGTTGAATGGAAAAGATCCAATACTGGTTAACCATAGCTATCAACCAATGGTTTAAACATCTTTTTTATTGTGTGATGGTTTTATATGTAGAACATATTTTCCACCCAATCTTCTCACCCTTAATAGTTTTATAACAATGAAGAAATTAATGAGATTAATCCACCATTATAAAAATATCTGAAAAAATATTCTATATCTGATTTTAAAAAGTCAAACATTCTCTAATTTTGTCGGTTATTTATATTTTGAAATAATTTTGTACTCAGTGTGTTTGTTTTATATTAAAAAATGGTTCTAATATTCATGTTATTTGTTGAAAACTGTGTTTCGTAACACATATATTTTTATTATATTTAAAGGGAAGTATATACTTTATTTTAAGAAAAAATAAAATGATTTTTCTCAACACAGTCTTGTTTAGCTGAGTTAATGTGGACCACAACAACCTTGTCATTCCACCATGTTGAATTAAGTGAATAATTACAGCCTGTGTATAGGTTTATTCATTCTCTTATTTTACTTCAATTTAAGTGTGCACTAATTACAAATTAATAACGTAAGGAAAGTATGGAAACCATGCCTGGCCTAGTCTACGACTGTGGTTTCCATACTTCCATACTGCTATCATTTAAATCCATCCTCCAAAACAAAGCCAGGGACACAAACCCCTGCTTTTTCTGGTCTTTGATTCCATTCCCTTCTACCCAAACCAAATAATAAATAAATACAAATCCACCCTAAACCCTGTTCCTCCCAACACAACGGACAAAGCCAGGCACTCGTTTCGGTCGAGAGCAACCTGCTCTCGGCTTAGCTCTGGTCTTTGTTCTCAAACCGAAATCACCCATTCACCAAACATAACCAAAATACCCGCAACCAAAACCACAAAACCTATCCTTGGCTGAAGAAGACATAGTCCTACAACAGCCGCAGTGGGCCTCACATCCTGTCCTGTCCAAATTAATACAATTAAATAAAAATGGAGTGCCAACATTTTAATATAGAATTTAATTTATAATTTTTTGTTGTGACAACGGTTGTATTCCATTGCACTGGACATTTAACATAAGGTTAAATGGGAATCTATGGAATTAACTTCTGCTTTGGTTAGTTTTTAGTTAGTAGGTTATCGGACTCAACGTAAAAATGTTTAATTAGTCAGATAACTTGCCCAAGTGGAAGTTAATTGTTTAAGATTAGGTGGATCACTACCTTATGTTAAATTACCAATGCTGCCGGTTAGTATGGCTTAATAACACAATTCATTACTTTTTGTGGATGTCTCTTATTTTTTCTGTTTATTTATTCAAGGTTTTCTGGAGAGTAAAGACTAAATATGTGATTGAGAATATTTTTCCACCTAGAGTTTAATATGTCATTGATTAAACTCTGTAAGTAAGTAAAATAGAAATTGTAGATGGTAATAAGCGATCGACTGTGGATTTGATATATTCTATGGTATAGATTAAAATTGGCATTATTGAATACTAAGTTCATCATCAAAGACCATTCTCGTACTCATAATTAGACCATTTAGTAATTCCGAAGCAAAATTATAGTTCAGATCTTATGTAAAACTGTAGGTCCCTTAGATGCCATTGCCTGTTTGGCTATTTAACAGTCCGTCTAAGGTACATGTCGGTAACATGTATTATGTGCCACAATATTCTTACACTCATTTCTCATTCATTCTTGGCTCAAAATACCTACCATTTCAGTACGTATTAAGTTGAGTAATACCATCTGCCCCGTGCTGGGAATTTTTCTCTCTGTTGAGATGTCAAGCATTCAAACATCTGCCAAACATTTGGCATTTGGCTTCTCTTTCTCTTAGTTGTCCACTCAACATTGCAAAGTCTATTCCTATCTAAACACTCTCTCTTTGAGACAATGTAGGTTAGATTATCAGAGATTTGTTAATATGAAACTTATAAAAAAAAATAAACATTTTTGGCGTAAGTATAAATGATGTTACAGAAGTTTGGTACAATAAGATTGTAATTAGATTCAAATAATTATCAAAATATGACAGATTAGTGAGATGATACAACTCTGTTTTTACCTAACTATGTGAAATATCATCACTAGATCATTTTTAAAAAATATGATAATTGTTCACAGCTAAACAGATCACTTATTATCAAAAGAATATGTAATTCTACATATGAAAGTTTTTAATGAATGAATTAATCATATGGTAAATGAGATATGACCTTATCTAAATATTTAACTCCTGACTGTATCTTCAGCTGAAATAATTCTGAGGTACTTCATTGATAAAAAATCTTCAGATAATATTCCTAATTTAACATTCAGTAATTAAGCTTCATCTCGTTGGATTTATTTTATAATCCTCCAAATTTAACATTAATTAAGTGATATTGAATAAGGATACAGAATGGTGCAATGCTCTAAATATTTTTTAATTTGGTCCTTAGTCCTGCAAACTTTGGAGACTTAAATAAAAAATGTCCTAAAATAGTTTTTTATGTCATTTCCAACCTTACACAGGGTGTCTATGAAACATTTAAAAGTAAATACATGCATTTTTCCTGACTTTTCAAGACTTTTTCACAGATGAATATTAAAAAAGAAGAAAAAAGATTAAATGAATGGAAGTAAAATTGTCTTGAACAACTTAAAAATATCACATTTAATTATAATTACAGTTGAAGACAAAAGAATAGTCTAAAAATAACCTTGACATAGTTTTGTTTCCTTTGAAACAAATTCTTGACTTCCTCCTCCTTTTGACCTCGATGAAATAAAAAGCATGCACTTAATGCATCTTTGTAAATTCTAATCAACAATATTTGTTTTGGTAACCCAATTCAGACTTTTTAATTGATTTCTCTACTAATTCTTACTACTTTCCAAGACAGTTTTCTAACGCAAAACTAACTCCCGACTTTTCAGACTTTCCCGACCGCTAGACACCCTGTTATAGCACAAAAATCTAGATTTTCATAGAAGTGTACAACACATGAAACTGTATTGTGATTAAAGCCAAACACTTTTTCACTAACCTTGAACTTCTGATATAAATGATATTTTAGAACAGTTAATATACTCTGTTTTGCACTAAGAAAAAGGACATTGAAATACAATTGAAACTTTGAAAAAATAATTTTATATGCAATTTTTACAAGATAAAATAAAATACTTTATGGCACACATAGGAATATTTTTAAAACAACCATTTCTCACAAATATATCGCTTAAAATAAAAAGTGATGCTTTATTTTCAAGCCGCAGATGTCATCAATACCACAGCTTCACTCAGAGTCAATAAAATGTCTCAAGGTCACTTATGAGATATAGAAGCCACCAAAGCCATGGCCTTTTCCACAGTTTCTTTATCAGAGAAAAATTGCATCGATACAACCGGTTTCATATTTTCATCAAACACATAGTAAAAAGGCATTCCTGTTGGTAAATTTAACTTCATTATATCTTCATTACTAATAGCTGTAACAAAATACCAAACTGATTAATTTTAAACCATAATAAACGTTAAAGCATTATGTAATGCTAAATTACCTGATGAAAAGATAAATATAGTATATCAAAATCACTATTCCTTTATTTTAATATTATCAGAGGACTATAATTTTCAAAATTTTGAAGGATTAAGAATTTTAAATTGCCTATTTTAAAATTCCTGATTTTATCATACAGATTTTAATCTAATTGTAGAAAAACAGCACAGTTACAGATGGTATATCCAGAACGGAGATATTTTGCGGTTACTTCAAAGTTTATCAATTAAATTCACAAGTATTGCATGTCCACTAGTTTTAGGCGAATCTTGTTCCCCTTAAAACTTGTTCTTTTACATAAAGGTGTATTTATGTCAGAAACTAAAAATTATGGAGTACCTACTGAAACTTTGTATGTGCGGGGATCAGTATATTTCTCTTATTAGTGGTACCATTTTCATTGATCTTAAAATCAAAAAGTACGTCATTAAAATCAAATAAAAAGTTACGTTAACAAAATATTTCAAAAAAATGGGATGAGTGCATGGGAAGAGTTATTTATTTATAAAGAAAAATTAATAAATGAACAAATACACTTTGATTCTGCAAGAACATATAGAAATCTGTTTCCGAAACTCAGCCACGCAATAAACGCCACATCCAACACTAAGACAGGAACTTCCGCAGCCAATAGTATATAACCATGTTTCACTCAGTCTACATTTGGCCCTGATGATGTCAGGTGTAACTGATCGAAATCGATCACCAATTTAACACCTTTTGTATATATTTTTAGAATTTGTATATATATATATATATATATATATAATTACAATATAAGTAAATATATTAAGTAGTGTTGGAAGACATCAGTTTTTACTTCATCCTATAATAAAACCAACATGTATAATTCTAATCAAGAAGTTATCCTTCCTACTTAAAAATGAGTGGTTCACTCATCAGATACTTCAATACATTGACTATTGTATCTCTACATTATCTCTCTTACCATCGACATGTTTGACAAGCCCCCTCAGGGTTGTTCCATGGGTCACTATTAAAATTCTTTTTCACTATAAGTAAATATACTAAGTAGTGTTGAAAGACGTAAGTTTTTACTTCATCCTATAATAAAACCAACATGTATAATACGAAACAAGAAGTTATCCTTCCTACTTAAAAATGAGTGGTTCACTCATCAGATACTTCAATACATTGACTATTGTATCTCTACATTATCTCTCTTACCATCGACATGTTTGACAAGCCCCCTCAGGGTTGTTCCATGGGTCACTATTAAAATTCTTTTTCCACTCAATATAGCCGGCACAATTTCATCATTCCAGAACGGCAATGTTCGGGTCATTGATGTTTCAAGAGATTCCACTTCGGGAATTTCTATTTCCGGTTGGTTTTTGAACTTTGGATTGTCCACAATACTCTTAAAATACTTATGATCTTCTTTCATTGGCGGAGGTAAAACGTCAAACTTTCGCCTCCAAATTTGAACCTTTAAACAGTTCTTCAGTATCATTATGAATTAGATACTTATAGAAACTAATTCAAGTACGCGACCATTTTAAGGTTAATTGAATGAAGTTGGTACTACGGTACTACAGTCATGATTTATGGAAAAAATGCAAAGTATATATAAAGTTACACATATAAAAAGATACATATATTATTGTTAACTTCAATGTCGTTGAATCATGGTAGCAAAGCCATGGGATGAATTCTCAAACTATTATGTGATTAACATCCACACTCGTACAGTGTCACGTCAGTCTCTACTTTGCATTAAATCCTCGAACACAGAAGTGTAGTACGATATAGGTGTGATAGACTGACACTCTAGTTAGAATAAACGGTATCAGGGAACTGAACATACTTTCTCCCTCTTAAGATAAGCTAAAAAGTTACTCTTAATTCATTTTCCTAAAGAATTATAAACATGTAACCAATGTATTGTTTCAAGAATATTTATCAAATTTTTTACCGAAATCTTTGGGAAAGAATTCCCAGAAGAAGTAAACAAATATTATTGTGTGTGTTTTATTAGATTAGATTATTTGAAATGGCGACCATACCACAAGGTAGGTATTTTAATCCTACATTCATACTTGGCTTAAAATACCTACCTGGGTAGGTCGCCATTTCAGTTATAAAGTATAAAAAAAAGTAAAGTATAAGCCAAGTACGAATGAGGATTGAATGTAAGATGATTGTGGCGCGATCTTGTAGTCTTTTTACTGACTAAGGCTGACATGTTCCTTAGACAGGACTGTTAATTAATAGCCCAACAGCCGATGGCAACTAAGGGACCTACAGTTTAACGTGGAATCCGAACCACGACCTCTTAATTACGAATTGGTCTAATTAATAGGATAGTCTTTTGTGGACTAACGTAGTATTCAAGAGTGCGGACGTTAATCCACACAAGAGAACACTACACCCACCGACCATCGCTCACAACTATCCACAATTCATGACCTCCAAGTAGCTGGATTATAGGATGTCGCCACCATCACAGTCATTGGTTGAAGTGATTATAATCTACAAATTTTCATGGGCAACAGTTGATAAATAATGAAGATATAGATATGAATAGATTTTTTTAATGCTCTATGTATGAAAAACATTGAACGCTTAGACGATGTACTTTGTAAACCATGAACGTTAAATATAGCTTTTCTCTGGAACCATTAGTCGTAGATTAAATATTAAAAAAAATTGTTTAGCTTTTTGAGACAGTCAAATTATTTGTAAAACTAATCGTTTTGCCAGAAAAATTAGAGAAGAATTGAAATTAGAGAGTGCATATCTTTTGAACTGACATTTTCACAAATATGGTGACATATTGTTCGGGACCTCAAACAC
This sequence comes from Nephotettix cincticeps, assembly GCA_023375725.1. Taxonomy (NCBI): domain Eukaryota; kingdom Metazoa; phylum Arthropoda; class Insecta; order Hemiptera; family Cicadellidae; genus Nephotettix; species Nephotettix cincticeps. Next base: position 53,687,145 of record CM041789.1, on the reverse strand, counting down.
TATAAACCATAACATTTTAATCAAAATCTTGAATAACTATTTTGAGAGATTTGGATTTTTTTGTACTTTTAAAAGGGGTTTTGGGGTGAACTATCCTTAAAAAAAATTAGAAACCCATTTTCTATGTTCAAGGGATCCCAAAACGTATATATGTATGTATGTATATCCACTGACAACTCAAATTAAAACATTTTGACATAAACAATACTTACTGTAAATGCATGTAAAAGTGGGAGATAGTAAATATTATACAAGATATCTAAAACAACTTATGCTCCAACATTCAAAGTACAGATTAAATACCAAACAAACTATGGACTGAAAGTATGTATAACATATTTAACATCAATTAATTAATAATGCTTCCTAACAACAGGTCAACATTAGGTAGCAACAAGGCAGAGGTCTGGACAATTCCTTATAAAAAAAATGCCAAGAGGTGTAGAAAGGCAAAAAACAAAACATAACTTACTTTAAAAAATCCTTACTTTTTTGCCCTGTTTCCCTCCCCCCTTTTTCATACAGTAAAATTATTGTCGAATTTAAAAGAGTTATTATGTAAGTTAAATAATTTTTACAGAACTACACAATTTATTCTATAAATCTACAACATGGATTTTTTGTAATTAATTTAATTTTTGATTATAAAACTTACAAATTTAAAACCACCCACAGAGAATTTTATTTTATATTCCAGGAGGTGACCAGGGTTGACAAGGTGTGAAAAAGGTAATAAAATAAATGACTTATACTCTCTTATAAGAAACTAGTAGATAGTTAACAGAATGTTTAATAATGCATCCTGTAATGAATATTTAACAGCCATTTTGTCATAAAAATTAGGTTCAACTTTCTTTAGTGAAATCTTGCCATAGTACAGCACAAAATTAGAAATGAAAAGCATTGGTAGGATTTTTTACGTATTTTCAGACATGGAAATTTTAATTAATTCGTCTTTAATTTTTAAGTTCAAAAGAAATATTCTTCTGAGTTATTAATATTACAACATATAATTTAAGCCCTCTATTATTCCCTTACCATTTCAGTATCGTCTATAATTTTGGTGTAAAACTTTTCCTAATGAACTATTTTTGCTGTAAATCAAGGTTAGGATAGACCAATTACAAAAAGAGGATTTAATGAATACAAAAAAGGAATATCTGAAATTCACAAAAGCATGTAATCCAGAAGTAAAAGAATCTATGAAAATATTGGTTGTATACATTATCAGATATTTCAACATGCAATTAATGTATTGTATGAAACAGGGAAAGGTATAATATAATAGAAAATATAATTTAGGCAAAGAAAGGAAAATATAAATCTTACTTGCTCCAGGCCATACTTTTCTACCATTTCTTCTTTATTATAACCTGTTAAATCCCCATAATGTCTTTCATTAAGTCTCCAGTGTTCTATAATGGGCAAATCCGGTTGACTAATTTCATTTTTTATAATTTCTAATGTTTGATGTGCTCTAGATAGCAGTGATGTAAACGCAACATCAAACTTAAGGTCAGCGTCTTTTAAAGCTTTTCCAGAAGAAACAGCTTCCTCTAGACCTGGAAAAATCAAATTATAAAACAGTTTAGCAAGAAAAAAATCCAAATAATTATCTTGCAACTATTTATTTTGCATCCATTTGTTTTCAGCTTTAAAATTTAAATAAATAAAAATATTAAAGAAAGAAATATTCACAGAAATCTTTCTACTAGGAAAAGAAGCTTGTATCTTATCAGGAAAGCTGTATATGTAGTTTTTGGGGGTGGAGCTAGAGCAAGATAAATGATATATAAATGCTTAGCGTATCCTAGCGCACTGTGGATTTCGCAAGAGACCAAGGAGTCTATTCTGCTACGCTCTTGGCAGGGGCACCATTTTCAACAGGAGAGGAGTGAGTGCAGCCACTCGCCACGGATAGCCCCTAATGACTACATCAGCTGTTTCATTATCTAGGTATCTAAGACCAAACCCGGTGGCTTTTGATACTACTGAAGCGCACCAGCTAGCATTTTCCCCACCTGCTCCTCCAGTTCACTGGTTAATACATCAGCTATTTGCCCGAGGGAGGCCCAGAGATGAGAAACACACTGTCAAGACAAACCTCACTCTGGAAGGGAACAGGAAAAGTTGGATCATTGCAGCACCAACCACTGCCATTATAAAACCGGTTACCGGTGACTCCTGTCATATTCCGGTTGGAGCCATATGGCTTTGAGACGTGCGCCTCCTATAGACTCCTACAACCGTTTGCTGTTGGTGAAGAACCTAGTAACCAACATATTATGGAAGTGCGTGTGTATAACCCCATAGAGACAGACTGAGCGCCGGTACTCTGGGCCCAGCTGGATCACAGCGGTACTCTTACACAGTCAGGAAATTGATGGTGCCCGAACACTGCCTACCCACAGTCCCCATGGTTAGAGTTGCTGGAGGCGGCTTTACCAGCAGGAGAACAAAACTTACGGTCAACCGAAAGTTTGAGGTCGGAGCCTTGCCAAGGCATAATCTTATGATAAATGACATATTTATTCCTTGTTTCAACAAAGCCTTTTTTAAAAAGCTGATTCAATTAGGAAGAGAGAAGTATTTGTTAAATTATCATTATGGTGTTTGTTTTCCATTAGTGTTATTTTTGGGAACTTAAGTTTGAAGACCATTATTTCTTTCTTGTTTTTACACTATTTTAAATTTAAATTTAAAATGTCTAAAATTTGAAATGCCTATTTTAAATTCTCAATTCAATTTAAAGAAAATCCAAATCCAGTTGAAATCTCGCTATTTTTTTATGCATTTAAACATGAATTTTTTTTTAAATAGAAAAACCCAACTGACTATCACCATGGGCCCTATATGCGAAGTAGACAGCGAGGTAACGTAGTGGCACAAGTCACATAGGCTAGACAGAGGTGACTGCTCAAGTTCTGATAGGAGTTGGGCTCCACTGGTTTCGACCCAGGAACAATTTCCGTACCAGGCATGTAATCACAAAGCTACTGTTTCAGTAAAGTGAACGTGAATTGTTTGGAACTGTATTAGAACTTTAAAATAGAAAGCAAAACAATGTTATCTTGTGCTGGTTTCCTGTAATTCCTGACTCAAAGGAGCTGTGAACATATTGATCAATAATGCTGCCACTACAAAGCCTACACACTCTTATTTTATGTGCTAATCTCACTCGTACAGACACAAAAAGTAGGATAAAAAGCCTCCGTAATTAGGGTGTGTAAAAGCTCTGTGGCTGGCATGGTTTAGAACTTTAGTCTGCTAATTTAGGTTATGATAAATACATATAATTTATATGCTTATCACTAGTAGAAATGTAAACTATATATTGTCTTAGCACAAATAAAAGATAAATCCTTAACTCGGTCATTAAAAGGCTTTTATTTTGTTACGCTAAATTTGTTTTTACAGATTTAATCACTTAGAAAACATTAGTGTTATTTATGAGACTCACAACTTAAGTATAGTAGCATGAGCATATACAGAGTAAGCACCTATTAAATTGTATAATCACTTATATAAAAATTAGTGCTTTAAGCATGCTTAAACTTAATGTTTTTCGTCATGTGCGACAAATATCCTATCAATAAATTTATTAGCTTGCATATGGTACCAGTCAGTTGCTGATTTGCCAGCATCAAGATACCTACTTTATAACACATGGTTTTCTTAAACTTTTGTAAACACTTCTTTATGACTGTTATTACCGTACTAAAATTCATCACAAATTGAATATTTTTATTAATTTTGTACTGACTTAAAACCAGGCAGCATTGCTAATTATTGGTTATTTAAGTACTCATACTATAGCCTACACATTTGTATCAAAGGTTTATAGCTTAATCTGAATACTTTGGATTTTTTTGCTGTAATTGAATTATAAAGAACAATGACAAAGAATGAAGAACATTAATTTATACAAATCGAATAGGCCCTCCTGGCTAACTTTCCATTTTAATATAAATGTCAAATACCGTACTAGTAATTGTAGGCCTACTAATGGTGTGGCCTGTAATGGTATGATTCCTAGTTTTAGTTTTGCTCCCAAAAATTTTATGAAAACTAAATGTAAACAAGTTTTGATTAATTTTAAAAATATTTTTTGGATCGTTATACAAATTTTTAATTCCAGACATGGATGGACCCGTAATAGTGGTATGTGGTAGTGTAGTGGCCAGTAAAAAGGGTGTGGTATGTTATTGGCTGTGGTCAAAATTCATCAACTACAAATAGAAGAAAAATTTTGCTTCAAATTTATCATCCAAACTTTGCCAGTGAATCTTTGACTTACTTCCCCAAAAGCAACTAGGAGCCATGGCTGTCACAGCTGAGTGGATAGAGTACTGACCTACCACCTAAAAGACCCAGGTTCGGTTTCTGGTCATGACATGTAAGAAATTTGTTCCTCACCCTGCTACCATGTTTCGGAAGGCAAGTTAAGTCATTGATCTTGGCTACATAAATATTTGTTAGGTCACGTCAGAGGCAAAAGTGCGGCCTGAAAACTCTTGACACGTTGACCTTGGCACGAAACTTTTTTACTTACTACCTGGCCTACCTCCTCCGCAGTGCTCCTGTCTGGCTATGAGTGAAACTGTATAATATTGTGATTGGTTTTTCATCCTATATTTGGTTTGTGTGGTTAGATATTTTTAGTTTACTTGTTCTTGTGGGTATACAGAAAAATATGTTGATGTAGGAACACAATGTTCATGTTCGACTGATGAATAATAAAATTGTGAATGAAAACAAACTAGGCCCTACCCCTATCTGTCTCCCTACTCCTGTGCTTATTTATTAGTTATTGTTCCTGCTGTCTCTCTTGTTGATTATTGGCTAAGTATTTAGGTATTTTTTCTTTATATATGTATTTTAACAATTTATTTACCTGTTGATGAACTGACAACTGTTTGACTCCAGCATTCCATTCTTTGACCATACTCAATGTAACATGTTTATCAATGAATCATAAACGATTGATTCCTGATTGATAAGAAGATGAATGAATCAAGGATAACGGAGACGACCCGACCCATGTTTTTTACGCTATTTTGAAAACAGTTACTGCACCTTTCTGAATTACAGAAATAAAGAAATTACAGAATTCAGGTAAATATGGTATATCAAAAGCAGCAATTTTAAGAGTTTTATTTCAATCTATAAAAAGTGTTTTAAGATGACACCTAACTTTTAAGGTATACTATTTGGGACTTAATAATCCAAAACTCTATACGAAATAAACAATCAAAAATGAATATAAGAAGATAAGTATTTAATTCTTAAGTAAATAAATATAGAAATTACCTTTCTCACTAAGATTTGCATCATACCAGCCACAAAATAAATTATTTTTTGTCCATTCACTCTCACCATGACGAACAAAAACTACTTTGAATTTGCCTCGCAGTCCCATTGTGAACTGAAGTTAAGAAACGAATGAGATCACCTTTCAGTCGATATTTGAAGTTGCAGTCTGATAAAAATATCTCAAGTGGTATTAAAATTATCAATTCTTTGTGTAATTCTATTCTCACAGTAAATTAATAACGATATAACGTTTTAAGACGTTAAATTCAGTAGCGGTGAACAAACTCATATTATCACCAACTCACTGCTTGAGGAGTCAAGTGTGTCATGCAGTGGGTAATAAATCAAAAGTCAGAACAAAAATAAACCAATATGATTCGAAGCAAAGTGATATTTAATTAACTTATAGCTATTTAATTCAAAGATCTTGACGATATAGTAAAACGAATTTTCAAGACAGTACATGTTTTGAAAGCAAAACAAAGCAGACGCCAATTAATTATCTGTTATCTGTCTGTTTGCTTGGGGTCCCCAAAGAGGCACTAAAGATTACCTATAATTACAAAGAATAGAAAATTTCAATTTTGTCCTTGCAATAGTCTGTTATTAAATCTAAGACCAAGTGGTAGAAATAGAAATACTGTATTATACTAGAAAATATTTCCTTCCACCTTGGTACATACTGGTGCTCACATTTATTTTTCGAAATAAAAAAACATTTTCCGAAATACATCACTACTTATATTAATTTCCCTTTAAAACAATATTAGATTTAAATTTCCCAATTTTTATTCAGATATAAGCATTTCAGTTTTTCAAAATATGTGATACTGTATTTCCCTAATACCTTCTAATACGAAATTGTACTTTTGCACTTAAAAGATATGTGTGTGACTTTGGAATAATCCATGCAAACTTTAAAAACTGTGTTTGATTAAAAATATGTTCTAAGCCTTTTCTAAAATTTTAGTTTTAGCTGCTTGTATACAATTTATGAATATATGTTCTTACTATTTTTTTTAACAGAGGAAAAGATTACATGAACTTCCAGTCACTGAAGTTAGACGATGTTTGTATCAATTTATTCATGAGTGTAGACTGCAAATTTTGCGTAGTTTTTTTTCGTAGATCCTGGATTTAGTTTAGACGTGCTTTGTGGGGTTTGGATTGGATTAGCAGTCCTAGGAAAGATGGATTGTTGTACCTGTCATTGTAGATAACCAATATCTTTCAAAATTGTTGAGTTTTGTGACTTGCACTATTTGTACCATGTTGTAACAGATAATAGTTTTTAAATTATTCAAAGAAGTTTAGTGAAGACATCGTTACTGACCGGGAGAAGTAACGTGTACTGTGAAGCATGATGGTTGTCTAGATTAAGGTTAAAAGGATAGATTTAAGATAAAACTATATTTACCATGGAGCCAATGGATATTGTTGATGCTTTTTTAGGGGGGGTTGAAGAAATAAATGAAGCTTTCATGGAAACTCGAATAAAGAAATTGGGATTCAGGCCACAAAAAGAAGACTCCTTCAATCAGTTGTTGCCCTATGCTGACCAATTGGACGAAGAATCACAGGAAATGTTAAAAGATATCAAGGGCCAGCTAGGAAAATGTGTGTTACTGAAAGAACTAAAACCCGGATGTGTTGTATGGTGTTTACGCTTGCAAAAGTGAGTAGGCTATTGTACCGCTAGATAATTTATCATTTTCAAACCTAGGCTATCAGATCATTCTATTTCTTATTCTTAACTCTTTAAGTCCCGGTTTTTTAGTGCTTAGAGTTAGAACTCCCCCCAGACCCGGGGTTTTAAAGCTGGGGAGCTACATCATATGCATATATAAAAATTAGGCTTCATTCTTAATTTTAATGCATACAATTATATATTTTTTTGGATGCAGATCTAGCACAGTCACTGTCCCAATAACGTTCAACTGTTTCGTCGATCACAGATTCACATGAAGAACTATCACTTTCACATACAGATACGTCACTAAATTCGTCTCCGTTTAGGTAATCAGAGAACTCACAATCTGTAATAGCATGTCTACATTTATTTGACGACATTTTATGTTTACAAACTGAATAAATACGCTGAATAAGAAACACGCTACTAGTTGAAATGGAAATGTAATTATTTGTGAGCGATGGTCGATGGGTGTAGTGTTCTCTTGTGTAGATTAATGTACGAATTCTACGTTAATTCACAAAGACTATCCTCATAATTAGACCAGTTCGTAATTTAGAGGCTGACATGTTTCTGAGGCAGAACAACTGTTAATTAATACCCCAACTGCCAAGAGCATATCTAAGGGACCTACAGTTTATCATGGAATCCAAACCACTTTTGCCTATAAATAACAAACTGGTCTAATTATGATGATCTTTGCCAATTAATGTAGCATTTGGTAGTGTGGACGTTAATCCACACCAGAGAATATCACTTCCACTGACCATCGCTTATAACTATCTACAATTTGTGACCTCCAAGTACCTACCTGGATTGCAGGACACGCCACCATTTAAAGACAACTGGATCCAGTAGCAAACCATCTTTATAAAAGTTCTGAATACAGTATTTTCACAATTTAAATAAACCAAACTTGCTTTTCCTTTATTATCGAACAAGGCTACATATCTAAGAATTAATTTTCACAGAACGATCTTAGGCAATCAGAATCTCAAGTCCTGATAATAAAATCAGATGCAAACTATTTTTCAGCGTCCTAGAGACCAACATGTAACAGTTCTTTTGCAGCAGACTTGTTAAGCACTTGATTAACCATGACATTTTAATCAAAAACTGCTGTTTTTGAGAAGTTTGACTGTAGCAAGTTTTTACCTTTTAAGCAGCTGAATGCGAAAATATCATATTAGTTATATTGTCCACTTTTCTTTTTGTAATAACTATTAAAACCAATCAAATTTGATATTTTTTTATATGTAGACCTACTTTTTCTGCAGTTATTGTTATTGTGAAAACTTAAATCTGTTACTTAGGTACATCCAGATGTTTGGTTTAAAGTTCTCCAAGGAAGATCACATATTATTCATCAAATTGGTATATGATTTATTAACAATTCCAAATCTGGAGCCACATTTGATTTTCCGGTTTGCAACTTGTTTGACATGGCTATTGAAGTAAGTAGACAACTTGAATTAGTTATGTTAAGTATTAGTTAATATGTTAAGTAGGCTAGTAACTTACCTTGATAAAAAGTTAATCTGAAGTATATATTACAGTTAAAAATACTTAAGAACCAACGTAGTTCCAATTGTTAAAAGTATAAAACTATGAAGAATTATTGTTCTTAAGAGGGAAAAATCATTAACAGCCTTCATCGTTTAATGATTTAATTTGATTATAATATAGTTATTAGGCCCTAACCACTCAGAAAAATTAGAAGTTATATGAATAAACAAGATTAATGGTCTATCAGGTTGTTTTAAATATTGCATAGGCCTAATAAATCATGTGGGAGCATGTTGTCTTTATGTATTTTTCTTTTGACCAGGAAGAAGGAGTTAATTTCTCGTGAAGATTTAGTTCTACCGTGGCGGCCTCTTTACGACATTTATGACCGACTGTTGTGTTCCAGTAATGCGTGCATTGGATTGTATAGATTCTCTTCGTAAGTAACATAGAAATTTTTCACTGCTATTCTATCAATCTAGAGTAATTTCATAGGCCTACATGAATATAGGCTTTTAGCAAGATTTTCTAACATCGTCTTAATAGTTTTAAGACGGCATTAAAAATATTCATACAAGATAATATTTTCTACTCTCTTATCCTATATTGGTTTTAGAATTTTTATGGGGTTTCATTTTTATTTCCTACTATCGTATGAGGGTACAGTTGTAATAACTTATTATTGATCAATAATTTATCGTTATGAATGTAAATGGTCCATTGACAAAGGTTAGGTAAGTTACATGATTTTATTTGGAAATATCGTAATTGTCAAGTATTTTCCTACAGTCTGAATTTATTTTTAAAATGCTATTCATTTTAAGACAAAAAGACAGTATAAATTATCACTCATGAGTGATCTTGACCAAGTTTAATAGTTTGTTAATTCATGATAAATCATGTGTCAAAAATTTTGCATGTTAATAAATAAGTGTTGATAAGATTGGCACTATTTCATTTTTATTTACTTTACCATTGATTAAACAGTTTTGTTTGAATATATTATTTTCGAATAGCATCATAGAAATTATCTTCTTTATTTAAAATATTTGGGCATTTAGTTTTATTAATTTATTGTTGTTGAAAACAACATTATTATCAATTTAAAGATCTTGATTATATTGTAACGGTGAAACCGAAAACAATTTGGATTAATAACCAGGAAAATATCCTAAAATAAATTAATAACCGACAACCTTCAATAGACCTAACATATTCTCAAGCTAAAATTTTTTCTAAGTTTATCTAAAAATGATTTTAAAATTGATTGTTTCAAAAATAATCATCCAACTTCTGAAACTAACAAGAGAAAGTTAAACTAATTGTAGACATTTTTGGGGGACATAACTCCCCCCCCCCGTATATAAAACTAGATGGTTTTAATGGTGGTAGCCACATTAGACTTTTCCTTTATTGATTACAGGAAAAATTATAAAATTGATTTTTTTACATTTAAATGCCCATACCTTTTGAACCCTAATTTTTACAGACATGCAGGTTGTGGCGTATTATTTAGTACTCTATGTAATATAAATTACTAATTTTAATCAAAATATTTAGAGCCATTTTTGAGAAATTTAAATTTTTCAAAAGATTTTTAAGGGGTTTTAGGGGTGTACTACCCTTTAAAGTAAAAAATTCAAAAAATGAAAAAAACACCTGGAGATACGGTGAATATATACATACAAAATTTCATGTGGTAGGCTGTGGCTCTGTACACATCCAGACACACACAAACAGACAGACATCACGTCGAAGCCCACTTTTTTGATCCAAGGAACCCCAAAACAAAATAGATTTACTCTCAACTCAAATTCAAAAAATTTGACGAGCACAATACTTTCTCCATATACTATCGTACAAGATAGGGAAATTAAAAAGTGGTTTTAAGTTAAAAAATATAATTCTATTTACTTTGATTCATAAAATATGATTATTCTAGCATAAAATGAAATTCACGTACAGAACATACTAATTTTTTATATATTGTTACAGAAATACTGAAAATGCTTTAGGAGATTTACTGACAGTTGCAAGAGTGTAAGTATAATAAACAATTTAATTAGTAATCTTATATTTCTCCACAGTGAAATAAATATCTAGAAATATGTACGGTATATTAAAAAGATGCCCTCAAAAGAGTGCTATTACTTGAATGATAATTTACTAGGTTAAATTAAGAATTGATGAATAATTAATCATTATAAGCAGCAAATATAAACAATAATTGTTCACTAATTTGCTTAAACTTGTAAAAATAAGAGGCTGTTCTCTACTGTCTACAGTAGAACCTCCCTTATTCGACCTACCAATATCCGACCTAGGGTGCAACCTTCTATCCGTTATTCCCACGCCCCCGTTGTTGCTGAGTCTGTCGAAACTTGATAGGCTTACTTTACAATTACTTATAAATATTAATATTAAAATATTTCAGTCATCATTCATATCTCGATTTTTAAATTACACTATAGACCCGGTAATCTAAAAGTCAGCTAATTTGAACAGCCTGATGAGGAAAAAGGTTACTGAGTCAAAATTAAAAAGGAAGCAATGTAATCTCAATTATAACATTTTAATCTTCATCACGGTTACACTAATTTTACATTACCGTGTACACAATCTTAATAATAAACAATAACTTACTTTATGGAACATAAGAATTCAATTATCGTCTTTTGACGTAACAAAGAAATCCTGTAGCCAAGTTGCGCCATCGTCTCATAACATAAACATCAAGCATTCGGATAAAGCAGTACAAAGTTGCTCAAGCAATGTCTAGCTACACTCAGAGTACATCACAATAGATTTGATTCTCACGGACGGATTCTATATCACTGCATTTCGGCAAACTACTTTTCGAACATTTGAGATCATCTTCAGCAATGACTCCAATCGTGTAAAAAGTAGGCCTACAGACAGCACGGTTTTATCATTGTTCGTTTTGATTTTATGTGTCAATATGTATGTCGTGTTTTATATTTATGGGATAGAACGTCTCTGCAGGAACACTTGTTGCCGTTCAGGCAAAATATGTAGTGGACAAACCTAAACCTATATTATGTGAACTGTAATAAGACGTACGGTAAGTTAATTGCTCTAAATACATTGTTCGGGTCTCATATAATGGACTTCATCAGTACTTTTAAGACTCCAAGGTATTTAAAAAGATAAACTTTTTCAACTATTTAATCCCTTTAGTTTATAAAACTCATTTATTAATTTGATCATTTTTATTTTTTTTATGATGAACAAATATCCTATGTTTGATAGATACTATGAACCGTCAGCCACTCAAGAGATGTTGGACATGTGGCGTCCTCAACTCTGCCCCTTCGATAACGTAGCTATCCAGAACGGTATGGACCTGTTTGACACATTCCTGCCCAGTGTGTTCCTGCCACATGAGGTCAATGCAGGCTATCAGTTGTGGCGAGATGAGTTCATGGACTTTTGGAAAACCTGCCACAACGTCCCCCCTTGGGAACCGGTTAGTGTAGTTTAGTGCTGTATAGTTTAATACACAACAGTCTGTTAGTATGGACTGGGAAGGAGGCATTTCCTGTAATTCAGCTACAAGGAGGTCACAAATTGTGGATAGTTGTGAGCGGTGGTAGGTAGATGTGGTATTCCCTGGTGTGGATTAACGTCCGCACTATTGAATACAACAATCTTCCGAGAAGACCATAATTTAAATTAGACTAGTTCATAACTCAGAGGCAAAAATGGATTAGACCTCCACCTGAAACTGTAGTTCGCTTAGATGCCATTGGCTGTTGGGCTATTAATTAACAGTCCTGTCCAAGGAACATGTCAGCCTTAGTCAGTAACAAGACTACGAGATCTCCACAATCATCTTACACTCATTTTTCATTTATACTTGGCTCATGGAATAGCTTTGATTACATTTACCGTGTCCAGATATTCATACCTACCTGGATGGGTTGCCATTTCAAAAGGTAATATAATAGTCTGTTGTTCCGAATCTGTTCTATGTGTTGGATCACAACGGGTTTAAGATTAAATTGTGTCAGTGTTTGAATTGGGGCAGGAAGGAAACTTAAATGTACATTTACTACCTAGAGTTTGGATAGATTATTACTTAAATACAAGTAATCACTGTTTACTGTCATTACAGAACATGATGAGTATCATGTCCCGTATCGCTGCACACAACGTAGGCATGATCGACTGGGAGCCTTATATGCCGCTTATGTACACCCGCTTTCTCCGCAATTTCAACTTGCCTGTCAACTACAAGAAGATGAAGGTCAGCAGGGTCCACAAGCTGAACACTACTAATGTCTCTATCTGGATTGTCGCAACATTGGTAAATGTCCTTTGTTTAAAATTCATTATTAGTGATGGTGGATTTATGTTCTTTGTGACATTTCGGGATCTGGAATCTGATCCTGTATTCAGGTGAGCTAGAACATAAAACATAACACAATTTGTCCTTAATCCGGACTAAGCCGTTATAAAGCTGAAAACAAAAAAAAGTTTAAAGCAGCCAAAAAAACTTACAAACAATACCATGTACCTATAGTCGTCACAAAGACTCAAAGACAACTCTAGCATCCCATAATGTAACCCTAGTGTTGTCTAGAATCTGATCCAAAACAATTATTTAATTTACTTTTTATAATATGATTCTCACAAAATATACAAAGAACTTTTTATAAAGTAAAAAAACATTCTGAGCTTTAAAAAATCTAAAAGAAAAAGCTTAAAAAAGTTCTTTAAACATCAATTCAAGAACGCAAATGCGAGATTAGTCGTGTTGGCAGTGCTAGGTTGCTACCTACCCCCGATGGTTAAACTGAAGTTTGGCGCTCGGTTTTATTTTTTCATATTTGACTGTGTTTCGGTTAATCGGCATTTCGGATAAGCGACGCTCAACTGTATTTACTTCCCTGTGGGAAACAGGTTTGATCATGGATATGTCTAAATTGAATGTTTTCAGTTCATCTACAGCTGTTCTTATGTTTCAAATTTTAGTTGTTCAAATAGCTAATCCCCCCTCCAGAGCTAAGGCATATCCATGTCAAAATATAAATAACATTCATAAATGTGTTTTTTGTTCGTAACTTAAGATGTGACAAATTGAAAAACTAGCAGACTGTAGAAAACGGGCTGGGTGTCATTTCAAAATCTATATAAATATATACTAATAAAATTAATAGAGGTAAAGAAACTAATATAGTATAAAATAGCTGATCTTTATATTTTTTTGTTCTTGAACCTACTTAGTTACTTGCTACTTAGTTCTCACATTCCAAAAAGGATACAAGTTGTTTCATTTTGATGTCTACTGCACTTTTGTTTGAACTAAGATGTTTTGTGTCGCCAACATCCAAAACAATAATGTGTTTCTAAAAAACCTATGGAAATAAAAGTATTTACTCACATTTGGGAAATAGCTTGGATCATAGATACGTCTAAAGGGAATTTTCTAAGTTCCCTTAAACTGCTGTCCTTATATGACGTCACTTCCATTTCAAATTTTAGTCTGACAGTTTTTTAGTTGCCAAAACGCTCCAGAGCTAAGACACATTCATGTCAAGAATTAATAATTGTGTTTCCTTCTGAATATTAATTAAGATTTTTATCGAACACTTGTTATTTTTTTCGATAAGCAATGGATATCCAATCTGATACACATACCGGTTAGAAACCCTGTTGTTTTAATCTATTCAAGCTAAAATACTGTCTGTCACAGGGCGGTGGAAGCAGTTCTCAGTCCTATCTAACAGGTTTGATGAAGGTGATTGAATCGTACTTCCACCCTGCGAACGCAGGCGCATGGGTCAATCGCTTACGAGAGTTCCTCAGGAAGGTAAACCACCACTTCATGCAGAGGCTAAATCTGTGAGTAACTATTGTTTGGATATTATTTTGGAATACTTACCGCTTACAGTGCTTCTTGTTGTGTGTAGTTGTACAAAATAATTACCAAATAATAAAATGAACCACCCCCCTTTAACCTGTCCACTGCTATTTTAATTAACCAATTCCTGACAACTATGTACAGTGCATGTCCTCCGCCACTAGTGATGACTTAACAATATGCTCTCTAGGCCCTGAGAAAATAATGTGATTTGCCTGTGTCTATTTCAATGTAGTTCTTTTTTCCCCTGTTTTGGTTTTTATTTCTTGTCTGATAGACAGTGTTGGCTTCCTCTTTAAATCGTTATATTTATAATTTTTCACTAATGTCTGACGTTCCAGGTTGACAGAAAATTATTGTCTCGTCTATCCTATTTTGCAAGAATTGTTCAGCGATTGTACTAAGTGATGAGAATACAATTAAATTTTTTTTTATATTTTGTCAATAACTATTTATTACTGAAAGTAAACTGGAAATAAATGTGCCAAGTGAAATAAAGGAATCATTTGAAATCAAAAAAAGTCTTGATAAAGTGCTGGTACTTATGACTAGGCCTTTGGAACTGGTGAAAAAGTAAAGTATAGTAATTGTGAGTGTGTCATCTATTGTTGTTTTCTTGGATTCAAAAATGGATGACTTGTGTTAGTCTTAATTTGCCTAGTGATGTACACAAAAACCTTGTCTATCTGGTACTTGTTTATCTGATATTCCGGTCTAACCGTGATGGTCCCAAGAGAAACATAAAAAATATTGCAGTAAAAGTACAGTGCAATTTGTAACAGTTTGAACTGGCAGTGTGGTGGCACAGACTGTACTCAGCATGGCATTGAGTGCCGTTTTCACTTTCAGCCGGCTGTACAATGGTTCAGTCAGTCAGGTACCCTCCATCACGACATTCGCTCGTTCAGTTTGCCTTTAATACTTCTTGTTATAATAAAAAAATAACTTAAACAAAAATTATAATTAAAGAAAAATCTACAAAATAATTTTTTATGTAAATATAAATGTTTTTATCAACGAAACACAAACATAACACACTCCTTATTGCAGGAACAGTATTAAAAATTGAAGGTGTTTGTTTAACACTTTCAGAACTCTGAAAAACCCTGCAAATTTATCAGGTAATTCGCTTATATGTAATGACTCTTCTCCCACAAAAACCGAATGTACTAGGTTTTAGTGTAAATAATAACTGTAATCTTGTAATTTTGCTATAGTTAAATTACAATTACTACATTAAATATTTTCAGACATTCATGATATAATTAAAGGGTGTAACAGCTTGAATATAATCTAAGAATTTAATTTGCCCTGCAGTGAGAGACACCGAAAGCCATCCTGGTTGCCACGCATTCCAGAGCATGCTAGGCTGACGGAGGAGGACATCACAATGTTTGTGGAGTGTATGGCACCAAGCGTGAAGCTCGCGATGTACTCCCGCGTCGCCTCAGAGATCAGCCTGCCACTGCAGTATTTGGCCTCCCTGCGACCCTCCGTTGTCATCCCACCAATCATTGAAAGGTCAGTTTAACTCTTAACCCTTCAAGTTGTTTGATGTACTATGTACACGCTGCCAATGACGTACCAGCCACAGCCGGTTGCTGTGCTCTACAGGAGTTATTTGTCAGTACTGTAGTTTGCTGCTACCTTACGTGATTTGTGTTACTTATTTTCAGTGTTACTTAGGCTATCGTGATGCTATCTTATTTCTGTAAGTTGTTGTGGATTCATGTTTTAGGATTAATATGACATACGTTACGATGTTTCTTACACTAATAACTTAAACTAAAATTCAGGTGATAGCTTTAATTAATGGTTTAAGTAAATCTTGAGCTGTTTATAGCCTTATTACCGATTTTTAGGTTGTGTACCTTGTTATCTGAGTTTTACCATATCCGAGGTACTCGGATCCCAATTACCTCGGTTAACCAAGACTCTACTGTATTATCAATATTGTGATATAACTTGTTATAAAGCTTCATGTAGTTTAGGTCCACTAATGTATACTTACTTACTGTCAGGGCACTAAAAATCTCAGTTGATTCTTCGCCACGTATATCAGCCTCTTCCACACTTATCTCTCTCTACTGCCATCTCCAATGTCCCTCCACACTGACTCACATCTTTCCTTACTTGGTCATACCATCTCATTTTGGGGCTCCCCAATGTGTCTCCCACTAATTTATGTGTAAAAAATCAGAGTTTTATTATTTCTAATCGCAGTAAACCTACTTACTCACTTCCCATATTATTCTAATGAAAGCGTAGTTTTAATCATCACCATTATCACCTAAATCAATGAAAATTTTAGTACGCAGGTATGCTGCAACAGGGGTATTTAAAACTTGTTACGAATTAAATGAGATGATGTGTGATGTGTTAACAGCATGTACAACACATTGGAGACGGTGACGGAGCCTCACAGGTACACGTCAGCCATGTTGAGCCTGGTGTCAGTGGCGCGACCTATGATAGAGCCCAATGACTACAAGGCAGGTGCTACTCATGTCATCCCTCTGCTCATGGCCATTCTGCCAGGCATCGATCCAAATGACATTCGAAAGAGCTTCATCACTTTTCAGGTAAACTTAACTTAATACATTAGAGTCCCGGTAGTCCGAACTAACTAGGACCGAACTCTATTCGGATTACCAAGTTGTTCGGACTACCCGGGATTGTAGTGTAAAGTTGCATTAAAAATACTAATAAAATCCGTTATTTTAGACCCGAACGTGGTATTTAGACCAATTAACTTACGTCTTATAACAGTTCACTTATAGGTTTGTTCACTACATGTTTTGCTTGAACGGCATCAAATGTTCCTGCAGGGACGTTCTATCCGTTATGGACTCATCATTCGAAATGTAAAACACAACACACACATTAACACGTAATAAAGAACAATGATGAAACAATGCTGTCAAGAATTTATTGTGTTCAAACATTACATAGAATGCATTCACATCGTCAGTTTTCTATATACAAAAATTCACTAAAATAAATACACTGAACAAAATAAAACAGTATTAGTAAAATTCTAAAATATATCATAAATATCAAGTTATAAATACATAGGCCTACATATCAATCAAGAGTGTACTGTCATCAGACTTACAAAGAAATACTTGACAACAACTCAAACACAAAATGCAAGAGAATAAACCCACTACAAAACAAATATATCAAAATAACAGTATGGTAAAATGCAACAATTTATCACATCCATCAATTTATAAATACAAATATACAAAATTTAAAGTCATATCCTACACATAGTCTTTCCATGATATATCGAAGAATTCATTAACAGTGTAAATGCAAGCATCAATTAGAATTTTCTTAATTTTACTACAAAAATATGAGTTTGGTAAATTTTTCATTTCCTTTGGAAGAGCATTGTAAAGTTTTATTGACATATAAAAGTTATTTTTTTGAGATGTGGTATAATGGTACTGTTTTATTCTGAGATTATTTTTATTTCTTGTATCATAGTCATGGAAGATACTATTTGTAAAGTATCCCTCAAGATTGCCATGAACAAGTGTCTGTAAGCCTACTTTATTATTTGTGATGCGGTCATTGCTTTTCACTACTTTAACTCTGTAGTATATTCAGTGTTTTAGTGTAGGCTTCATTCATTCAAAAGGGGTCAAAGGGGCAGATTTCTCCCAAGGCACTTCAGCTGTGATGGCTTTTTGCGCACCCCTAAAACTTCTTTACTTAGCAACTTCTCTACTTAATTCCTCTAGTACAGACTAAGATGGTTCGGCTGTCGGATGGTCCGGACTACTTCTTGGAAACGAGTCATCAGCGTGCGGACGTGTTTCTCATGGCAGGAATCGACAGGATTGAACGTGTTCGTTTATTTCCAGCCTAAATATAAATAAATAGCATCACAAACATCAGTTCAGTTTACAATTGGGTTCGATACGGATCTTCAGAAATGGGAAATGGCCACATCAGCGTGGGAATTTTGACTAATGCGGGTGGGAGCACTGGAACTGGCAACCACGTCGCCATTTGCTTGTTGCTCTAAGCCTACGCAGTTGCTCTACGTCGAGCAACAGATATCGCAACAGTCGTGGATGTAATGTTTATGAGGAAATGGTATGATTATGCGTTCAAGAAAGCAGTTTCAGCGAAAAAGCAGTAGAAAATAACAGATTTATTTGAATATGTACAGTAGCCTATAGTAAACCCAAGATTTTAATTCTTCTTAGGTTATAGTAAATATGTTTGAGATAATATTATTAATATAAAGTTAAAGTTCCGCTTTTTCATACTATAAATAATGTTGTAAAGGTTCAATTTGTGGTGCCTTATAATGTCACAATAATTCCTACTTATGGTGACACATTTAATGTATCAACGTCACAAAAAACTACCATTCAACAAACTAAAAACTGTAATATTTGCAAAAGTACGCTTTAAAATCGTCTTGAAAAGACATGAAAAACTGCTGAAACCTGTCAACAAGATCATCCGGAGGTAGAATATCTATTTATATTTCATAAACTTATATCTAATGTTGCAGGTCATAACAACCTTCACAGCAATGATTCCTATTGTGGACTCCTCAGGGGCTGCAGAACATTGGAAAGATTTAACTGAGGTAAGAGGAATTAGAAATTTGAATACAGTTTTAAGTTATTAGATGAATATAAATATTTCTGTTACTAAAACCTTTTATAAGTTAATGTTTTAATGTTCTTCTATTAGTTTCATAACTAAGCTCTGCCATCTTAAGTTTGGACAGTCGAGGTGAACTCCTTTGAAAAAAAAGAGAAAAAATATGAAGAAAAAATTCTATTATTTTTTTTAATGATTATAGTTTTGAAGAATAAGAAGTTCCAACAATATTTGTCAACCCGAAACACTGAAATTTTTAGAGCCCTTCCAACACCCCCCGGCGGCATTATTTTGGGATTTGGCCACCTATTACCAACAAACATCATTGTGTATTGTGCATTGTGTTCATCTAAACACAATGCAATATTATTGTCATTACAAATTAATATTTTATTGAAAACATCTTAAAGTAACCTAGTTCTGGGCAGTACTCACAATGTCAGTTTACCAAGAATTGTCCTCTTGAAACAAATTTTCCATTTAAAATTTACTATTACGACACTACACTTACACAGTAACAAAACATAAAACACTTGTAAAACTAATTATATTTCAGTTTAAAACACTGTCACATAGTAGAACTAACTTTTAGCTAAAAGATGACGGTGTTATTGATGATAGATTCAAGATTTTATTCAGCCATTAAGTTTACAAAAAACAATAGGCCAAGTCACTAACCTAAATATCACATAGAACATAAATATAAATATACGAGTCTCTTGACTAACAAATAAGTCCAAAGCATTGAGTCCAAGCAATATCAAACACAGGCCACATGCTACAAAAACAACACTACTACAAAGGCACTCCATGCACAAAACAAAAAATAAAAAAAATAAAAATAAAAATTTATATCACACGCATACCTCATTGGTGACTCTCTACATTCTATTCATATCGGCCTCCCAAAACTCATTTACGTTGTAGAAAGGATTTGCCACCAGCCATGCCTTCAATGTCCTTTTGAAACTATTCATTGTTTTTTGCCTGATAAGCAGAGGTATGCGGTTATACATCCTAATACCTAAAACAGGAAAACAATTTAAAGATTTATCCAATCTAACTCTAACTCTATGTACATTGGTGCTAGATCTAGTTTTATGGTTATGGACACTACCGTTCAGAACATGATCAGCCTCCTGACTCTTGATTTCCATCAAACATTGGTATATATATACATTGTAAACCGACATTATGCCATGCTGTACAAGCAAAGGCCTACAGTGATCAAGCTGCCTGGCTCCAGACAGGACCCTAACAGCTCTTTTCTGCAACAGCAAAACTTTATGTACGGCAGGTGAGTGCCCCCAGAGCCTTGTGCCATACTGAATGTGGGTTTGAAAAAACGCAAAGTAAGCAAGGCGGACAAATTGATACGGCATGTCCGCTTTTAATTGCCGAAGCAGGTAGATAACTCTGCTAAGCCTACAGCAAAGTGAAACAATGTGAAAAGACCAGTTCAGCCGAGGGTCAAGTGTAAAACCAAGCAGCTTCACAGATGTATCACACTCCACATCTCTGCATAGGCTAAAAGTAATTTCCTGAGTTTTGGCATCATTCAAACATAACCTATTATTACGGAACCAATGAGCAGCTACTTTCAATAGTTCTTGAACATCCACCCTAGAAACAAAATAATCTGAGTGGCTGGAAAAGAGGGTGGTGTCATCAGCATAAAATAGCACATTACCAGCTATCTTGTGATACAAATCATTTATTGATACAATAAATAAGAACGGACCTAGTATGGAGCCCTGTGGGACACCATACTTTACATTCAGAGAAGCAGAGTTTTTCCCGTTCCAGGACACAACTTGGGATCTCCCTGAGAGGTATGACTGCAGAATTGACAGAGCATCTCTCCTCACCCCATACCTTTCAAGTTTAGATAACAAAAGACTGTGTGAGACACAGTCAAAAGCACGAGATAAATCACACAGTAAGACAGAAGTTGAACTTTTTTCTTCAAAAGATTTTAGTACCTCTTGTACGAGGGTGTCTACAGCCTGGACTGTGGACTTCCCTCTGCGAAAACCAAATTGCGTGGGGACAAGAAGATGATGCTCTTCAAAATAGTTGTACAATTGTTCCAACATTACAGTTTCAATAATCTTGGCAAAGATTGGAATTATAGAGACGGGCCTATAACTTGAGACATTGTTTATTACACCCTTCTTGTAAATAGGTACAGTCCTGCTAATTTTCAGGGCTTCAGGAAAGATGCCCACTGACAAAGAGGAATTTACAACATAAGCTATAATTGGAGCAATCACAGATATACTTTTTTTTAACTAATCAACAGTCATATCATAAAAATCCTTACTTCTAGATGATTTAAAATTTTTACTATGCTAATTACATTTTCCGTACTGACAGGAGACCAGGTAAAGTTAAATGGAATAAGAGGAACAGATTCAAGGTTGTTTGTCGATGGGATCGGTCTGCCAGGGGAGAGGTCAGATGCACAATTTTGAACCAGGTCATTAACGGACTCTAAAAAGTATGAGTTAAACTCATCTGCTGTAGCAAAGTTCCGCTCGGGTTCAGAGGCAGACATCTTACGCTTTTTGATATGATCCCATGCAGCCTTGCAGGGGTTAGTTGAATTCATGATTGAAGTAGCCACAGCAGTCTGCTTCGCATCCTTTACTTTAGCCCTGTACTCTCTTCTTAGCCTTCTCAGCTCCGGGAGCAGGTGCGGTGCAGTCTTTGATAGATCACTAACCAGTAGAATAGTGTTCCTAAGCTCAGGAGAGTACCAGTTTTGGATTTTCACACCTACATTACATTTGGTTGTGTTTACAACCTTGGACTTAGTGACAATAGGGAAAAAGGTGTCAAAAGCTTGTTTAAATCTGTCAAAAAAGACATCAAAAGACAGACTACCAGTAAATAGTTGTATCTCATCATACCAAAAATGAATCTGACTTGTCAGGTATTCTAAGAAAATCTGTAAATTATTATCATTGTGTAGTCTGAAAGAGATCTTCCTGACAGGTTTCACTAAATTTAAAATACCGACTGGGCCACTTACATCTGACAGGCATAGACTAAAAGAAACATGCTTATGGTCAGATATCTGATCAGAGCTTACACTGGCTTTATATCTCCAAGTATCAATGTTCGTTAGAACAGTATCAAGAGGGGATTCATTTCTAGTAGCCTCGTTAACACTGAAGAACATCGCAAGAAGTTTGAGAAGTCGAGGAATTCATTGGGATGGGTTAGGGGGTTAACATTGTGATCTGTACCGATCACAATGGATAATCCCAGGGAAATCAAATTTCCCATGCACAAATCAAGCAACCGGAAAAATCTCTCAAAGCTACCACCAGGTGAATGATACATTGTGACTACAATAAGGTTTAACTTGGGAATAACTATACCCGTAAATTCCGCATGCAGTTCCTCGCAATAATCGCGTAGGTCCAATTCTACGTATTCCCACTTTCTGTGTAAGTAAATAGCCACACCCCCCCAAGGAGTCATGCGGCAAAATATAGACACAAGGTTCAGCCATTTGCATCACACCTTGAAGTTGAACCCTCGATTTTTGCTGGGAGCTTAACTTCAACTCCTACACCTGCAGTAGTTTACAGCCCGCAGCCAACGCTCAAGGTCAAGTTTGGCCAAAATATTTTTACGACTTTGGTATTTTTTGCAGTCATGTGAAATTGAGTTTTTCTTAGAAATACATAAGTTCTCCACATAAAATGTTCAATGTTCTGTATTTTCTCCATATTTGAAACTACGGTATATATCCTCGGTATTATCCGAGTTTTCGCCTATCCGAGGTGACTTCGGTGATGGGTGTCCCTTTTCTTGATATTTTCGTTATAAGCATTCAACATAGCCTAACTATACAAAGTCAAGTTATACATACCCTTCAACAATATGGTGTGTAGGCATAAATTATTTTAAAACATTTTATTATAAGTTCTGCGGCACCTGTGGTGCTCCGGCTTCAGGTGCCTGGAATGGTCTCCCCATTCGCCCCGCCCATGCAATGTCTGCCTGTACCCCTTCATGCTACATCAGGACAGCAAATGAGTGATCTGAAAAAAATGGTTAAATACTAAAGTTTGACGGTTGGCAGGAGGAGGAGATAGTGTGTGCGGCCACCAGTCAGCTGGAGGATCTGGTACTGGAGTTCATGGACCGGTGCTTCGTGATGGTAGACAACAGCGTGCTGGAGAACACTCGGCTGGAGCAGCAGGACCAGACCAAGCAGATGCGGAGCCGCATGGAGAACGTGGCAGAGAGTGCGATTGTCAGCACCTTCAGCTGCGTGCTGTGTCAGACCTCGCCGCAGATATTCAAAGTGAGGAATAATACAGGATACAGGTTCATAACAAATTATGGAACAGATTCATAACAAATTTAATAACGCCAAAGAGGCTTGTGTTGCAGAATACTGGGGATATTTTGCGTTATTTTAATAATTCCTAACTTCTTTATTTTTAATTTAAACCTCACAATTTATAATAATTTTACAGATGAAATCAAAAGCATTAAGAAAATGTAATAATTTACGAGTCTTTTATAATTATCAGTGAACGTCTTAACCACTAAACCAGTGTAACATCATCTGATAAAGCGTTAAATCGTGTATAAAGCACACTCTACTGACGAAACAGCAAACTCCATGAGTTAGTTTCAGGTTAAGCTCATAGGTGGTAGTTTAGCAGGCACAAGAGAGAAGTTACACTAAATCGTGGATCGTCGGCAACTTAGCATTTGTCTCTTCAGAATGGAAACTAATAACAATATATTGTTTGAAAGCACTCAAAGGGTCAAGTATATATATATATATATATATATATATATATATATATATAATGAATAACTAACTATAGCAGTTTATTTGTTTACTTATCAACTTACCTCTCAAGTTAAGTACCGTCTACTCTGTTACGTTTGTCACTGATCTGTTTGGCTTATTTTTCAGAGTGCCCTACGGAAGCTGCATACCTTTGTAACCAGCCGAATATTCGAGACAACGTTGTCGGGAAAATCTATAGGTTCTATCTGCCGGACCTTTGCAAAGGTCTGTGTATTTATTGTATCAGTGATCATATTTGGCATATTTTTACAATTTAAATTGGTACAATCTTGATGAGAGAAGTACTCTCTTTACAAGATCTAGAAAAAAAGTACATAAATGACTTTCAAAATTAACAAGTCTCTCTATTATACAATATATAAAATATACATTAGTTAAATCTAAAACTAACAAATACTGTTATTGAGCAGTTTTAATTAATTTTTATATATATAATATTATAATTCCTGCACTTTTATTTATTTTATTTTACTTTTTCAATTACACTGAACGTGCCTTATGTATTATTCGTTCAAGCCCTATCCAAAAACAAGTCGGAAAAGTTCTAAAATAGGTCCCCGCCCCCTTTATTTATGTATCAGTATCAGTAATCATATTTGGCATTATAAATTTAAATTGATATTGATTTTTGTATTTTATTTTTATTTTTCTAATCCAGAAAAGTAAAAGAAAACTAATAAAACATTTTTATTCTTCTTTGCATTGAAGAGTGAAAGTTCAGCCTGATAAACTCTTCTCTACACTCTGACCTTGAGTCTTGCGGAGAATTCTTTCATATGGATTTTTTTCTCTCTTTGTACATATACCAGAGTCCCGGTAATCTAAACTAATTGGGACCGTACCCTGTTCAGATTACCGAGTTGTTCAGATTATCCAGAGGAAGTGCAGTGTAAAGTTCATTAAGAGTACTAATCAAGTCCATTATTTTAGACCCGAACGGTGTATTTAAAGCAATTAACTTTTGTCTCATCACAGTTCACATTACAGGTTTTTTCCACTACATGTTTTGGCTGAATGGCATCAAGAGTTCCAGCAGAAACGTTCTATCCGTTATTTACTCGTCGTTATAAATATCCCCATTGACACATAAAAATGTACAATGATAAAACAGTGCTGTCTGTAGGCCTACTTTTTACGTGGTCATGGTCATTGCTGAAGAGGAACTCAAATGTTCGAAAAGTAGTTGCTGAAAACGATGATATAGAGTCGGACTGTGAGAATTGAATCTATTGTGATGTACAGTAGATAGGGTAGGACGATGTAGCTAGACATTTTCCTAGGCTATCTCAAGCAACAATGTACTGCTACATTCAAATGATTGATGTTTATGCTATGGGACGATGGCCCAACTTGGCTAACTGGAATTATTCGTTTCAACAAAAAACGATGATTGAATTCTATTGTTCCAAAAAATTAGTTACTGTATATTATTAACATTGTGTACAAGGTAACGTAAAATTAGTGTAACCGTGCTGTAGAATAAAATGTTGTAATTAAGACTACATTACTTTGTTTTTAATTTAAACTCAGTAACCTTTTTCCTTATCAGGATTGTTCGGATTACTGGGGTTCGGATTAACGGGACTATGGTGTATATAATTAATGGAATAAAATTAACTGAATAGAATTGGAATGTGTTTCATAACTCAATCACAGATAATAGATGATAAATTGGATTTAAGTGATTGTGAATCTTGAATATTAGGTTAAGTAAAACTTATGAATTTTACAGGTCCGCCCAGAGGAGACATTAAAACTTCTTCTCCCTCACTTCTGCCAAATGGTTTTATCATACACAGAGCATGATGATATAAAAAAAGAAGAGAATCTGGATAATGAACTGTTGTACAACTTGCTTCTTCTCTCTGAGGTATTATTTTAATTACTTACTTACTTACTGCCGTGGCTCTTGGTACCCAAGGTGGTACTTCGCCTCGCCAACACACTGCCTCCAGATTTCTCTGCTCCTTGCTTCCTCCTCCCCCCTGCCAAGTCTTCTTAGGTCTCTTCTGACCTGGTCTCGCCATCTGAGCTTTGGTCTACCTGGTGGTCTTCTGCCCTCTGGACTATTCACAAGGATGTTCTTGACTAAGCTGTTGTCCTCTTTCCTTAATAAATGGCCGGCCCATCTCATTCTCCTACTTCTCACCTCGGCCACTATGTCTGGGTTTAAGTATAGTTGTCTCAACTCCACATTATGCTTTATTCTCCACTCTCCATTTTCAAAGGTTGGACCATATATTTTTCTGAGAATTTTGTTTTCAAATACTATTAAACGTTTTTCTGTTTTTTTACTTAATACCCAATTTTCTGAGCCATACAATAATACTGGTCTGATAATGGTTTTATATATGCGGAGTTTTGTTTTGTATGACAGCAGGCGAGAACTTAACAGTTCTGTATTATTTTAATTATTAATTTAAAATACAGCTTTTGAAAACTCACTGACTAATTTTTTCTTGTTCAAGAATTGAAATAAACAACTTTAAAAATAAACTGTAATACGTTTTGGTGAGTCCTTACACAGGTAGTATAACTGGCTGCTTCGAATTGTTTCTTTTTTGTAAATTCTTGGACCAACTAAACATATTTCATCAAACGATTAAGTTGTTTTCATTATGTTGGGAAATGAGGTTAAATTAAAATAAAAAAGATGTGATGTATTAACTCTTGCGTAGATATCTTTGCCTTAACCCAATCAGGTCACAGTTTTTTTATAATGTTTCGAGAAAACAACAGGCTCTGTATGACGACTAACAACCCATCAGGCAGTGGCATCTATCAATAACTTAGTAAACTAAATTCCGTGCTTTCCCCTATGATCTAATTTTTGAACTATCTCACAGAGTTCACTATTTTGCCACTAGAGTATGCTTTATAATAGCCAACTTTATGCTATGTTAGACTATGTGCGGTAAATGTTCCTTAGACATGACTGTTAATTAATAGCCCATCAGCCGATGGCAATCAATGGACCTACAGTTTAACGTGGAATCCGAACCACGGCCTCTGAATTACGAATTGGTCTAATCATGAGGATGGTCTTTGCGGATTAACGTAGAATTCAATAGTGCGGACGTTAATTCACACAAGAGAACACTACATCCACCGACCATCGCTCATAACTATCCACATTTCGTGACCTCCAAGTAGCTGGATTACAGGATGACGCCACCATCCCAGTCTGATCCTATTCCCTTAGGAATAGAATTCAAGTCAGCATTGACTGTTGGGCTATTAATTAACAGTTCTGTCTAAGGAACATGTCAGCCTTAGTCAGTAACAAGACTACAAGATCGCGCCACAAGTCAAACTCATTTATTATCCATTCTTGGCTTAAAATACCTACTTGGTTAGGTCACCATTTCACTAACTAACTAAATTACAGTCTGGATTTCTCACATGATTGCTGTTAGGTTGTGCATTGCTACGGAGCATTCCTCCTCGGCTACAGAGATCAGCTGGAGCAAGTGCTGGACCTGACTCTACACTTCAAGTGCTGTGAGGGCTACACTCTCGCCTCAAAGCTACTGAGCAACATGCTGTCTGCGCTCTCCGTCACTCGCCCAAAAGAATTCAAAAGCTGCAACCAGGACTACGGAAAACCTGTCTCTGAGTTCCTTCCTGTCAGGGTAAAGCACATCTCTCTCGTTACGTGGTTGATTTATTCTATTTTTTATTTAATGTTACACCTCAACTGCCCATTACCAAAGGCCTAGGTCCTGTACGGTGACTTAAAGAGGTATCCTAGTAGTGTGAGTCATGTAGGCTAGTCAGAGGTTACCGCTCGTGATCTGACTGGAGTCGTCAGTCACTGGTTCCAGCAACCTTTGACTTAATAGGCAAGCAGTACCCTTGTGCTGTCATGCTGGTCACAATTTTAAGGTTTAGAATGATATTTCATTTTGTAATGAAAATTAAAGACATGGAAGGGAGGTGAACTGTGTCCTCACAGCACAGACTTAACATACTCACAGGTAAACTTAAAAAAAAACAAGTACACCATTAACATTATTGTGTGCACGTCCGGGCCCTGGCACGCGCGACAACGATTGTATACGCACACAGGGAATGTGTTAATCTACACCACGGTATCATTAATTATACTGTATTACGTACACAATGTTAATTAAACACAATAACTTTGGAAGATAAGAATTCAGTTATCGTCCTTTGACACCAAAAAAAATCCTGTTAGCCAATGCAAAGTTGTGCCAACGTCTCATAAACATGAATTATGCGAATGTAGCAGTACAATATTGCTTGAGATAGCGTTGGGCAATGTCAAGTTACACTCACAGTTCATCTCAATAGACTCGTTTCTAGGTCTGACTCTTTATCATTGCTTTTCGGCGAAATACTTTTTGAACTCATCTCCAGCAATGACTGTGATCGCGTAAAATATAAGCCTACAGATGGCACTTGGATCATTGTTCGTTTTTATGTGTCAATGTGTGTGACGTGTTTTTATTTCTAATGACGAGACCATAAAACTGACTCAGTAAATGAAAGGTTGCTGGAATGAAACCTGTGGCTGACAACTCCTGTTTGATTATGAGAAGTCACCTCTGTCTAACCTATGTGACTCATGTCGCTACGGTACTTTGTGTCTTTAATTCAACGCACAGGTCCTAGGCCCATGGTGATGGGCAGTAGTTTTTTATGTTATAAAGCACAGACAGCAATTATGTGCACGTTTGCCTGCAGGAGTGGGGGAGACCGGTACAGACGAGTGAGCTAGAAGTGGATTGGTACACTCCGGGAGAGCAGGAAGTGAAATATGCGGAGCATCTCGTTGCCAAATATCTCATCCCGGAGCTGGACCTCATCAAGGCATATTGCCAAGACAAACATTCCCTTACTAGGTCAGTCTGACTCCGAAAACATTTATATGTTCAACATAACACGTATATAAACTTGTAATTTCTTGGTCTGGAGGTAGACTCAATCCTTTAATGGTGTCATCATGTCACCTCATACACTTCTATAAGTGATTTTTTATGTCTTGCTATTGCTCTCACAGTTTGTCGATTTAAATGTTCAGTGACAAGTTTATTTTCCTAACTTCCATGCCCTTATCACGTTTGGACTTTTTAGAGGAAATACCACTGAAACTGTTAATGTTTGAGGATGCAAAAACGAGTCATCAGACTTCTTGCTAATTTGAGTCCAAGACGTACATAGTCAGCATTTTAGGGTAATTAACATCCTTCTTCTTACTTGCTTGTTTACCTTGCTAAGTCTCATCTTTGATAAGTCCTACAGTGAGAAGTACTCGAGAAAAATCACAAACACAAATATCATTTATTTAGTATGTTAATAGGATCTACCTCAGACCCGCTTGATTCTTGTTTTCACTTGCTATGGCTAGGCGTTTCGACAAATTCAAGTTGCCAACTTCAGACCTACAAAAACATTATAAACTAGTGTTTACTGATTTTGGTCTTGTCAAAGTTAAAAAAAACACACATAAACATTTACTACTCTTTTGAACACAATTTTTAAAAACATATCAGTTTAGTTTGATAGGCCTATCAACTGTTTGATATGTTTATGGAGTACGTGATTTTATATGTTTTTACAAACCAAGATTGACAAAGGCACTGTAGTCCCGAAACTTAAACTCTTTGTGGTAGATGGCTCATAATTTTTTAGTCTTTGCATTGTATATATTTTTAAACTTGCAGAGAAGAGGTGCAGTGTTCGCTGAGTATTGTGACAGCTGTTCTCGGCTGCGGACGACTGTTGCCCATCTGGGATGAACCCCCGTTTGCGTTGTGAGTTTAGTTAGTACTTTATATGATATTCTAAAAATAAATGGTATTAGTCATACTTTCTCCATTTTAAAGTAAAGTTTATTATATACTAGCCAAAGTACCCGTTCTTCGCACGGGTTAAAAAGGCTGAAAGGTGTAGGCTCTACTGATACATTTAAGTTATTGTTAATTAATTCTTCATTGTTTACAAAATGACAAAACACGAGTGTCTACAACATTTCAAAGTAACATCTGTCAAAATATTGGGAGAGGATAAGGATTAATGTAATAGAGACAGTCGTCGGAAAAAACTTAAAATCTACCATTCCACTATTTCAAATAATTCACTAATTTCGATCCAGCAGTTTATCTGAAAAATCAACTTTATTTCTTCTTCTTCCCGAACTGTCAAACTATAGTGCAAACGGATGTTGTCATTAGAAAATGTAAACATTGAAACCTAGGACGGTCACGGCAGCTCTTTCTTCTTCTTCTCCTTCTTCTCGAACTGTCAAATTTTAGTATTCACAGCTGTTGACATTCAAGTAATTTTATGTTTTCATTCTCTAAAAATGTAAACATTGAAACTTAGGACGTTCACAGGGCGTAGCCCGAGAGGATTTTAAGGAAATGAGTATGCCTATGTGTTGCATGAGTTTAAGATCTACCTTTCTGTAAAATTTCAAACCGGTCGGTTCAGTATTTTTCGCATTTACTTGCCACAACAAACCCACAAACACACGAACCCACAAACTCACAAACCCACAAACAAACATACAGAAACCACCTCTTCTTTATAATATTATAGATTATAAATAAGTAAAACATTGACTAATTAAAATAAAAATAAAAACCTCATCTGCCCGTAATTATAGGCCTAGGGCCTATGCGGTGGATTAAAGACAGTGCAGTACTGTAGCGGCATTAATCACATGAGCTAACTCTCACTAAGATGTGACTACTCATGATGTGACTGGAGTCACTGGCCCTTGGTTTTAATCCAGCAACCTTTGACTTACAGGGCCAGAGCGTAACGCTCTAGCGCTCAGGTGTAACGCCTGAGCTACCGTGTCAGTAGCGAATATTATAAAAATGTTTAATTTCTGTTTCTCTGTACACATTTGTTAGTGTTGTGAGTAGTCTCTAAATTTGTTACACCCTCATCAGAATCTGGCCACATAATCTATCCATCAAAAAAGAAGATATGTACTCAACTCTCTGAGAATAAACTTAGTGAAACATTACTAACACTTGCTCGATTTTCCGGAATGGCCCGTGTAGTTTTTTGGGCATGCAATAAGGTGGCCCTTGATATCCTCCCATCATGTGTTGGGCGTCAGGAGGTGACTACGGGAGGTAGTTGCACGGTGGCGCACACTTTCACGTAGTGAAGAGTTGGGGTGTAATGTTTGGCAGCTCGGTCTTTGTCCGAGGGCCACAGCACTACATAAGCCATAAACTATGTGGGGAATTCCAGAAAATCATGTAAGCCTATCCGGAAGCCTATGTATGTATTTAGTATTTAGTGAAACATCTTCAAATCGTCATTAAAATTATATCGTAATTTCATTCAGTTGACTTAGCATCTATCGTTTGTTAGAACATGTTCCAACACATTTATTTTAAACCTGAAGTTTCTCTTTTTTAGTATAAGAGCCCAAGTAATCCGAATTGATTGGCATAGATCCATTTGAGGCATTAGAATTTTGGATAAGAAGATTGTCCAAATAAAGTCAAATAACATACATAAAGCATAATTTTGTCCAAATTTAGCATTTTTGTAGTTCATTTGGATCAAGCTAGATATCAGATCAGTGAATTGTTTTGATTGTAGTATTTTACTTTATCAATTTCTTTTAGCATTTTCCAACAAAAGTTTTTCAAATTTTAATCCGAATGTTTATATTGCAGCAAAGAGACAGTTTCTGACAGAAAGAACTTTATCGTGAAGGCAGTTTTCAAGGCTTCAGTGAGCATGCCGGATGGCAGCAACGTACGCAAAACCATCGCAACCGTCATGGGACAGCTTCAGAACAAGTTGCTGTCTTGCGCAGACAGGGAAGACGACACAAAGTCTCTCATCAGTATCGCCAATGTACGCATCTTATAAATTTGCATACTTTTTATAGGGTGAACTCAGATATCTTTATTTACTAGGGTTCTGCGGTACAGGAAATTATGAGGTCGGTACGGTACGGTACGGTACAAATTGTTGTACCTCGGTTCTCGGTACAAATTCGGTATGGTACGGTACACGAGAATAATGCCGCTAGTGACATTGACTGATCTCATCCTTTTATTCATAAGTATTTTCCAGAACTTAATTAGTGAAAACATTGAGAAAGGAATTTAAAAAAAGATATACAATGTCAAAAGAAATATTTTACTGTACTAATTTTCAAACTGTAATATGATTTTTAAATCCATTCTTTAAAAAACATATCACATTAAACATATTAATAATTATTTAAACATTATAATTTATGTTGTAACTAATTAATAAGAGGAAATAATCTTCTCAAGTCTATATGAAACAAAGGATGAACAAACAAAATAAAAAACTATAATGTATTTTATTGCAGAACAAAAAATACAGAAAATATACCAAGTCAATACCCCCTAGCCAAGACCTATATTTTATATTGTCCTGGTTTATTATTTTTAATTCAACCAATCACAACAATTGTTCAAATTAAATCAAACATTTTCATAAAATGTCAAAGGCCTCTTTAGACTAAAATAGTTATTTTAGTATAAAGTAGTTAATATTTTAAAATTACAGTGGAACCCCTCATACCTGAACATGTTCTCGGGAAATCAAAAAAAAGAAATACATGGAAATTAAAAAAAATTTAATCACATAAGCTTATTTTTCAAGGTTTAACAAAGTCAGGGGTTTTCGCTTAAAGTCTGTTATCTTTAACCATTGAATTTACATACTTCATAATTATAAAATCAATGCTTTAACTGTTGAAATGAAGAAAATCTTCACACGACCGTAATTCCAAGCCACGTCGGTTGTTATAGATATACGCAATTATCAGATCAGCAATTAGCAGGTAAACGCTCACTAAACTAGACACAGACAGTAGACAGGCGTGATACGCATCACTGTTAGTAAGGGTAGGGGGAGAATGGTTTATTTTTAGCACGGGCTCGTCCCGCCAAGGTCACTGCCCTTATGAACGCACAGCCTGTATAACCCGTCGGTTATCGCGCGAATACAGTGACGAAATAAGTGCGTAGTATTTATTTCCCTGGAAGAACAGGCTTCAGTCCCAATTAGTTCGGATTTGAGGGGTTCCACTAATGAGGAAATACAGAACATATTGTTAAAAAAATAAAAGTTATTTATTTCCTTTATTCAATTATATCCTTAACATTATGATTTTTTATTTTATTTGAGTGAAAATCCCGAAAGAGCGAGATCAATACGGAAAATCACAGTTCTGTATTGGTCATTTAACATCATCAACAGGCTGTCAGAGAAAAAAGAACGAATCGATTTAAAGAATCATGAATCACAGTTTAAAAGATTTTCATCGTGATTGAAAAATTACAAGTATTCCCATCGCTATTTGAAACACGACTAATACGAGCTTCATACTGGTGACTATTTTGTTGCGTCAAAAGGAGGAACGTTTCCCTGATCACGTAAGCTGCTACACGTGGATACGATAATAAGCTGGGAATGCACAATAATTTAGAGCCGGCAGGGAGATGGCTGGTTGCCCGATTTTCCTGAAGTCCTGGTGAAATTGTTTTATTTTAAATGATCATTCACCAACACGCTATGAGTCAGTATTACGTTCAGTATTTGTCGTACATCTTGGCAGTGTTGTAATTCCATATTACTGTACTTGTAGAGTATAAAGCCTTTAACGGTCGGGTTTTATTCAATGTTTTCGACAGGAGATGTTTTATTGTTATATTTGATGGCAACCTAGACTGGATAGTGACTTAATTTTTCCATATTTGTACCGTACCGAACTTGTACCGAAAAAATTCTTGTAACGTACCGAGGTTCGGTACAAGGCTGGAACCGTACCATACCGATTTTTTCGGTGCACCGCAGACCCCTATTATTTACCATTGGATATTTAGATAAATACCAGTGTCGTATCCAGAAATTTGTTTTGGGGAGGGTATTATAGATTTTGTAAGTCTATGCATATGTTTATGTACGTACCTAAATATTTAAATATATTTGAATTTAGTTTTAGAATTCCTTGAAGCGAAGGGGATATTGGGTTAATGGTAACAAGCTTCTTGTATCTATACAATGTAAAATGACATACATATATCATTTTCATTTTCAACATGGTTAAAATTCAAGAATGAAATAAGTATCAAGTAGGATGTTTAGTATTTGGTTTTGTTTCAGTGATCGAGTAAAGTATTTAATTTTATAAAAGTAAAGAAATCATCGATAAATTTATGAATTCAAAATTTTACAGTATAAAGGTATGGGTCGGACCACAGCCTGGTACTAGTCAAATTATACCAAAGAATACAAATAGAGAAGAAAAAAGGAGTGCAATCAGTAAAAAATATAGATGTTGATAGACTTAGAGATAAAGGAATCTGGACCAAATTAAAACAAAATTTATCTAATCGTTATCAAGTTTTAGACACATTGGAACAAGAGGCAGAAGTGGAGGATTCAGTAGAAAATAGATAGGCAAAAATAAAGAAGTTCGTACGAGAATGTGCTAAAGAAGTTTGTGGTAAAAAAGAAAGGGAAAAACAATAAACCTTGCAGAGTTTTGGAAATTCATGATAGCTTTGGCTATTATTTATTAAATTAATACTTAGCTGGACTTTTCCATCGCGTCTTGTGTTAAAAATCTACACAACGTTTTGAGAGTTGGTTAAACTATTCCTGTTTTCAACTGCCTAACAATATTTACATTTCTACAAACAAAGGGTTATTTCTATATAGAAAAAAGTGGTCATAAAACAAAAAATATATAAATGAGAGAATTAAATAGTAAATAAAACACTACTTAGCCTATTATGTACATTTGAATAATTTCAACCCAACGACACTGTTCAAAAAATCTAATTCATTACAATTATTAGTTGGTTTATTACAGGATTTATTCCAGGACTTGATGTAAAGTTGATCTGTCTTACTGTGTTTTCATTCGATGTCCAGTTCCACTGTTGAAGGTTAGGCCTATTTTCAGGTTTATCTACATCACTTTCACTGTTTCTGTTTACTTTCGGTTCCACTTTCATCTAAAATCTGTCTGACAATATCAGAATAATCCTCAGAAACAAGGAATGCATTGCAGCGAGACGACATTGTTATTGTCAAACTGCAAACTGCACAACGATGTAAACAAACCGTAATATCGGTAAAAAAATCTATTTAAAAACAATCGAGAGTCAAAATATAGCACTGCTATATTTCGAGTAGAACAATCGAGAGTCAAATACCATAATACAACAGTCAAAAACCTCCAAATACAATAATAAATCAACAGTTACGTCGATGACGGAAACATGCACGTCATCTGTGGTTACACTCTGCTGATCCCGTAATGGGCACTGCCCGTCTATCGTAGCCAATGGGTTAAAGAACAATCAGGATGACCTCTTGGAAGACCAAAACTTAGATGGTTGGACCAAGTGGAGAAAGGCCTGAGGAAGCTAGGAAGCAGGAAGGAAGATGCAAGAAGTAAAAACCAATGGGGGCAGTGTGTTGGGGAGGCCAAGTACCATTTAGGGTACCAGTGGCCACAGCAGTAAGTAAGTATAGTTTCTAGAAACTGAATATTGCTGAATTTCCTTTTGTAGAAGACTTGTCAATTTGAACAATGTTATACATTATACTACAATCATTTAATCTTGTAAAACTAACATATTACAGGCAATACATAGTTCAAGTGACTTACAACTTTTTATATTGAGCAATTGCTACAATTCAATAAAGATTTTTATTTAAAAAAACTACAGTTTAAAATTTTCTCTACAGATCTGGGGTTTGCTCCTTATGAATATGATGCCGTCTTGTGAAGAGTTTGAGGCTCAATCCAAAGCGTTGCTCCTGGGCAGGAAGATCTACGAGAATAAGCTGTTGGGGAAGAAGAGGCATATAAGGTCAATCCTGGTCAACAGGGCGTTCCACCAGCATGAAACCATCAGCATCCTCAGCCTTCTTCTGAGAACTGAAACTCACATTCAAGTGTTCGATCGTCTGCTAGAACTGTGCACAAGCCACTACAGTGAGGTGAGGTCATCTTCAGTGTCCAGCTATTCCTTAACCCTTAAAGCGCTACTGAAAATCACTGTCCCTGCTCATTTAGTGTAAAAAAATCAAAATATTATTTTCCCAATTTTCTTTTTGGATTTAGGTAGCTTGAATAAAGTATAATAATGAAATTTGCTTCATTTTTATTAATCAAAGATTTTAAGACAATTTATAGGTATTAAAAAAAGTAATTTTTTCATCTGCATGAGCCATTTTAGTTAATGATAATTAGTTAATAAATCCTATACATTAAAAACATTCATTCAATATATACTATTTACTGCTAAAACACAATAAAAAATAAACACTCATTGACAAAAATATGAACAAACAAAGTTAGCTAAAGTGAAAATAGTTGGCCGTAATGACTCGCGTCTACAGGCGTAAGCCGCACTACGGGAGCGAACGAATACAGGCCGAAGTTGCAAAACAGCTAATTTCAGTCACTAGATATTTGAACAAAGCCGCCATATTGGTTTTTTGACTGCATAGAGGCTAAAGCAACATCACCATACACTCTATCGGTTGTTTCGCGAACTACAACGAATTAAATGTGACGAAATGACTGATTGCGCCTCAAGGCGTAGCCCGCGCTGTGTGACCCTACTGTGCTGCGCCTCATGGTGCTAGCCGCCCGGTAAGGGTTAAGGTAAAAGTAGGTCGTGGTCAATCTGTCTAATTCTCAGTGGAGTTAAAAGAATCTCCAAACCATTCCATATACCAGCTCAGGCTATGATTCCAAGAGGATTCATATTACTCAAAAACTTCAAAGTTCCCCCAGACAAGGAAGGGAATCCTCAATTTTTCATTTGAGAATACATGTCCAGGGACAATAACACCCCATGCAAACCACGAGAACTTGCCAAGTAAGCATCATTCTTCCAGGGCAACCCCAGGTGGACTGTAAGGAGGTACATCAGGTCATTCCCCAAACATTTTTTTAGGACTGGGTGGTCAGACTAAGCTGGGAGTCAATCAAACCACTATTATAGACAAGAAGGCAACACATATAGGAGGAGGTAGAGAAACCTCTTCCCCTCTTCCTCTAATAGGAATAAAAGGACGTTTCTATTAAAAAGTATTCTATTTAAAAGTTTAATTTAGAATTCATTTACATTTTTTATATTTAATAATAGTTGGTAATTGCATAAGGACCTTAAATCTGACATATGATAGTATTTTTTTCAACTTCCGTGATGGTTTTGAGTAATAAATTTTTGGTTTCTGGTATTATAGGGATGGATATAAAGGGGGGTTTATAGTTTATATTATTTTTTGCTATTATAATAGTGTCAAAAATGTATCCATATACATTTAAAATGTTTAAGTCTTAAAATTTATTTTTTACACTTTCTTGTTAATCTAATTTCATTGATTTCATGATTCGCTTCTTTTTCTGAAAACCGAGTAACCAATACACCATTCAGATTCCCAACCATTCAGAGGATTTGAGAAAAAAATTTAAGTGACCTTAATTAATTCATTGTGTTCAAGGATGCATTATTTCTTCAAAAGTACAACAAAGTCGTCAAAGTAATGTCTTTTTAAATAGTAATTTATTTTATGATGCTCTTTAAAAAAGTTGATGTAAAATAGTTTAAGGAATCCTACTATTATCTCAAACATGAATAATTAATTATTATGTATAAATGGTTTCAATAATGAAATTTTCAAGTGATAAAGTTTCCTTTTTATTTTACATTAGCTCCTTAGGTATGCCATTTTGTTAATGTAAATTTGTTTTTAGGTGAGGAAAACAGCACAGGGAAAATTAAACTCAGCGTTGAGACCATATTCGGACAATTCACCGTTAATTTTAAAGATCATAGATATCCTAAAGAAAGACTCCAATGTCCATCATGAAGAGATCAAGGTAAGAACATAAGACAGATACTTGCAACAGCGCTGCTATTAATTACTTAATCATTTATATAAATCACTAAGGACTGTGTAAGGAACATGTCAAAGTCAAAAATATCTTATATTGCATCACCATCAAGACGAGTATTAACAATTACACACATACATAGGTCAATTATATAGATTATAGGTCTTGGTTTAAAATTAATTCCAGGATAGTTCATTCAGAATGTAGAAAGGTCGATCCTGTTGCCAGTTCTTTAGTCTTCGGATAAAATTTGTCATGTTAGCATGCAAAACATGTAAGCTTTAGTAAATAACACTACAAAATCATGCCACAATCATTTTACAATAATTTATCATTTACAAATTGTGCTTAAGGAGTGTCAGGTGACAAAAATGGCATAAAATGTTTGTATTTGTTCCCTGTGGGAAACAGGTTAGATCATGCATAAATGTCTCAAGGGAATGTTTTCAGTTCATCTGAACAGCTGTTCTTATAACCAACTATTACTTCACTACTCGTAGAATTATGGTGAGGCAACTGTGAGTGAAACTTAAGATCAATAAGAAAGAAAAATCACCCACTCCCACATTAGTAAAATAGAGTTGATGGCGGATTTACTCATGGTAAGCTCCATGCCCTTTTCACAGGAATCAGAAGACCCCAGTGGAAGGGGTAGTGCCAAAATCTGTAAGTCCAAAGATGGGGATTGGTGAAGGTGTGGCCAGGATAGCTGACAGGGAAAAAGGGAATTGGAAGGCGAAGAGTAGTCTGGGGCGAAGTACCTGAGGGAAAACCCGGTTTGGCGGCCCTGGATTGAGTAGGGGCACATCTCTCCAGTAGAGTAAGATATACCTGGTGAGGCTCAACCAAGTTCAACTTTGGGGACACCCATCTGAGACCCCATTTTCAGTTGGTTGTTCAAATACCAACTAAAAATAATATTAACTAATAATTACAAGAGTCATTTGCTTTAGGGAGCTCTGTATGTACTGCTGGGTCCGAAAGAAGGCCCATTGATCTCCCAGCGAGAGTGGCAGATGCTGAAGCAGCTGTGGCCTGCGCTGGTGCAAGCCCAGCCCTCGGAGAAGCCGTCCGTCGTCAATCTGCTAAACATGCTGAGCGACACTGTACACAAGCAGTTCCTCACTATCAACATCGACCTACAGGTAAGAATAATGGAAAAAGGATAGGAAATAGTTATTTACCTACAGTTACCCTATAATGTATCCTTTACATCATTGATTTTAGGATGCAAAGTGACCAAATGCCTCATCAGTGTGGTAAAGTGACTTGACCTCACTAATCACTTTAACTCACTCCATATTTGCAACGTGAAGGTAAGTAAAAGTAAGCATGTAACATGCAGATAAAGCAGGATGCAGAAATAAGTTGGCAGCACTGGCTGTAAATGACTGTTCTGCTTATTCGTCTGAGCTTCCACCGAGACCGGATGTTTCTATTTTATTATTTTGACATATTATTAGCATTTTAATTTTTTTTTGTCATATTAAAATGGATGTTGACAGTGATTATTCTCTTACACCAAAACAATGGAAAGAATGAGCAAGGGGAGTGTCTTAAGATATTTTACCAGGGAAATCTAAACTCAAATACAAAAAAAGGTTATTTCTGAAATGTCATAATTAAATTTCACTTCTGTTTGAAAATATACACGTTCAGGATTTTAGTTTGGACTCCAAGTTAAACTGTAGGTTCCTTAGATATGCCATTGACTGTTGGGCTATTAATTAATAAACAGTTCTTACCAAGGACCATGTCAGCCTTAACAGTGTTGTTGGGTAAACTACTTTTTAAAAATTTTTAGTTATTTTTAGTTCTGCCATTAAATTTT
Source organism: Nephotettix cincticeps (assembly GCA_023375725.1). Lineage (NCBI taxonomy): Eukaryota > Metazoa > Arthropoda > Insecta > Hemiptera > Cicadellidae > Nephotettix > Nephotettix cincticeps. Next base: position 53,647,549 of record CM041789.1, on the reverse strand, counting down.
AACAATTAATTTAACTTTTTATCTTGTTTTTATTTTTACAAATTGGATAAAGCAATAAATTATCAGCCTAAATGATATTTAGATAAACTTACAATAGTTTTATTACAGGTTGTCATTTTTAAATTTACTCAAGGGAGAAAGTCTGTGTCAGTCCACTGATACTGTTTATTTATTTATTATCCATGTTTCTGATAATAACACTAACGAACACTAACAACAATATATCTTTCCCTAGATTTGAAAGTTCCAGTGAATAGTTATAATTTTTTCAATAATTTTTTATAACATGTGTAATAAAACTGTTATGACTTGAAATTAAAATTTAATTTTTGTTCAGTTAGGAGAAAAAGGGGAGGATCTTGCCAGGCAGTTGTGGAAGGCATCGTTGCCCACACCAGACATCCCAATGCCCTCATCTGCAGACATTATTACAGCACAGAAGCGTTTGTCAGACGCCAATGAACAAAACAAAGCGGATTACTTGGAGTTGCTTGATAATCTTCTGAATTGTATCAATTCAAATCTGTAAGTGCTCTTTAGAGTAACTTTTGTCTAAGTGTTCCTTGCTGAAGTAGATAAATGTGTATTAAAAAACTAATAACAGAGAAGTTTTAACTAATGATTTAGTAGGTTTATTTACTTTAATTAAGAACTAAAAATGTTATATATTAAATAAGTAACGTACAAAACTTTTTTACTAATTTGCTTAAACATTTAACAATAAGCATGTACTCCGGCTGGAAATCCTGACTGGACTAGAGACATTGTTGATAATGGTCACTTTACTTCCTAGACCTAACGCAAAAAGGGTCAGTTGACTTGCACCTGCAGGAAATTTTACAGGTAGGTCCTCCTAAATCAACAAAAACCACAACACCCAAGTAGATTCTTACAATATATTTATGACAGTTTGAGGAGGATAGTTATCATGGTATAACATGAAGAATTTCATCCTATTGAAATAGATGTGTTATTATTGGTTGTGTTTGTAGGTCCTATTGTGTTATTCTCTACCCCAAGGCAGTATAAATTTTTGTGTTCGATGGTTAAACCTTGATCAAAAATGCATAGCATTGTAATTGTGACAGAATGTGTTTTGCTTCAGACACTGGAGACACCATTCTCTTGCTCTCAACTTCCTCCTAGACTTGGGTCACCCAGACTGTCCGTACCCACCACGAGTCATCCGCATTATTCTCCATTCTCTCATTCATGAAAACATAGAGTTCAGGAAGGTTTGTTTGATTGATTTGGAATCATCTAGATTTTGTTATTTTGAATTCCATTTTTCATTTGTTATCAAACAGCTGATTTGTAAAATTTGTTTCATATAAAACTATACAACCCTTATTTGGCTTGTATAAGATAAATTTAATTACCATATTATTGTGAATATAGAGTGATGAAACGAACAAAAGTCTAAGTATCAAATTGAACAAAGTTTTCCCAGATAAATCTCTATATATAAAATTGAATGTATGTCTGTCTGTATGTATGTATGTATGTATGTATGTCCTTTATGCGTTGCCAAACTACTCATCCGATCGCCATGAAATTTTAGGAAGTTGCTCTATATGTGTCCGGGAAGGTTTTAGTGAAAAAATATTTTCGAAAACCCCATAAGTTTCCATTTTATGGCGTTTTAAATTTCTAATGTTAACCTTATGGAGAGTAAGTTTGTTTACAAATTGTCTACAATGAAAACATTTGATTTCTTAGCTACAGCTGATTGGTTTACTTTCCATTAGCTATACCGTATGCTTTACTATCCAATGCCATCTGAATCATTCATTAATGTTAAACTATGAAGTAAATGTGTACTGTAAAAAATGAAAAGCTTTATTCACCACGTTAATAGTTAACGGTTTTGGGGGATTATGTATTTATATTTTTATTTTCTGTCTGATTAAAGTCACGTGTTTATATGCTAATTACAATGTTTATATTATTACGTTTATTATAATAATCAGCTGTTGTATATCTTTCCTATAAAAGCCGTATTACAGTTAGGGTTCGTTTGGGTTTGGATTGGATTTGAAAATTGTGAATTAATCCACTCAGATTTATTTGTTTTATGGGAATGATATTAATATGTTTTATCGTTTCAGTATTGTTATTCACTATGCAGCAACCCTGAATATATAACCTTTCACAATGAAGCCGTATTGCTATTCGACTTCAGAACATGGCCAATCTTAAAGTTAACTTGTGTTTACTGTGAGGCGTTACAAAGTTCGCCGGGTCAGCTAGTAATATATAAAAAAAATATATATATATTATTTATCTGGGAAAAACTTAGACTTTTGTTCGTTTCATCACTCAACTTTATTCCCCACCAAGGTTGGGGAATAACTGTGCTTGATTTCAGTTCTGTAGCTAATCTGCACGTTTCTTTGCTGTGCTTTCAAAACGTTAAGGTTATCCACTCGCCCGCTGCACACTCAGATCTTTGCATTTTTTGCGACTGTGTTTTGTGGAGATTAAGAACTCAACAGGCATTTTCCAGAAATAGTTTTGTGATCGTTGATCTCGACATGTAAGGAAAATCATTTGAGAGACCTGTTATTGGAAAGCACCTGATCTGAGGAATCCTTGCTTTTGTAATCGAAAAAAGGCTACCAGAGTGGTCCTCTTCTTGGACATTGGCACAGTCACCTTTGAATTCTTACCCACTTTTCTGTTATTAATTACAGTATCTCTGTACATTTTTAAAATCTGTCCATGAATTTCTAGAGCAGGCAGGTTTCTTGCTCACAAAAATCGTATTACTGAATAAACTTCACAAGAAACGGAAGAGTTAATATTCTTAAACATTTTTAAAAGCATAGAACAGAACCGTACAGGTTATCTACACAGGGGAAATTACGTACAGTTGTTGCCAAAGCATGCGGTACATGACACACATGCACATTGCTTTATCCGTGTGAACGGCTCTTACTTAAAAAATACACCTCGTATGTTATTTAAGAGATGGTGATTTTTATATTTATTTCAGATTGCTATCAGGTGTTCAGTGTTTTTGCTGAAACAACAGAAGCGAAAGCACAAGAAGCAGACACGTCCACTGGAAGAGGCTGGTGGCAGTCCAGTGCGTTACGGAGACAGAGAAGACAACCAGTGGCTGCAATATAACAGCAAGAAAGTCCCAAGGTCGGGGGAAGACTGGGAGCAACCGAGATATGTGCACAATCAGTATGTCGGTTACTACACCTGGCCAAAGTAAGTACAACTAACTAATAATGGTGTTCTTAAATGGCTTGTTGCCTGCCCTTTTAAGTATTAACCTGTTGAGGAGTATGCCCGTCATGTGACGTGGCTAATATCAGTACCACAAACAGCCACAACAGCCACAAACAGTACTCCCGGGAGAAACAAAAAAAATTATGGATTGCTTTAAATATATTTTATTACTACAATAAATGGATAAAAAAGCTTATTACAAACATTTTGACATTTTTCATATTATTTAAATCTCTTAGAACATGTTTTGGGTGTGATATATTCCAAAACAATGATGCGGGTTTATCTGTAATCATCCGTTATTGGCCATTACAAAGGGGTCAATAACTAAACGGTAACAAAAATCACTAGGATAACCTAACAGATAGAAGATCAGTTGAACACTAAGTAGCGCAAACACCATCACATTGGCGCTAAGCCAATTCTTGAGAAACATCGACGATACCAACCTGATAAACATAATTTACCGTGCCTATTAAATTACACATCAGCTCTAAATTATTAGTTTTTAAATAATATTATTTTACTTAAATTTTTTCAGGTGTAATAAACCATTATAAATTTTTAATTTACTAGTAATATTTTAAGAAATATCAAATATCCATCATCCCGTCATATGACGTGGATCCTCAGGGAGGAACAAACGTCACATGACGGGCGTACTCAAATGAGCCCATTTGTCGTTACTCATAACAGGTTAAGGTTGAAATTTAGCATAGTTGTTCCCGAAACATGCCGGCTTATTGTATACACGCTTATTGTAGTATACACACAAACTACTAGCGTCTTATACAAAACGGAACATACCTAAAAGCACCCCTTGTATTACATCGTTTGAGAAAACAATAATGAAGTTAAAAGGTGCAAATGTAGCAAATATTTCAACTAAAAGAACGCCTACAAATTTAGGAGAAAAACTGTTTGCTCGATTTCAGTAATATTTTGTATTTCTGTGTGTAAAATTTAGCTTATCATAAAATTATACTTTTACGATTATAATTATACGATTTTAAAATATAAAAAAGTCTGGTAACAAATAGAATTTCCGTCTACTTCCTACAGAATATTTTAGATATCACAAATTAAACATTTTCGTATTTAAAATAACATAAATTTTTATTGTTACAATTACTTTGGACTTATTCTGATTTCAATAAATGTGAAAGAATATTATTATCTCAATTTTTTTAAATCCCGCTAATAGGTAATAAAAATCATATTTTTTATTATTGCTTGGATAATTTTGAAATGTTTAATGAATATTTGTCATATTAACGGTTTTTACCCATGTGTTTAATGTAATAAATTAAATAATGCATATTATTCAAATTTTATTTTGCAGAAAACCTTTTCTTGTCGTTAATCTTAAATTTGTGGTACTCAGTTCCAAATAATGTATTTTAATTCAAAGTAGCCAGGTCACTGGTGTGAGTTTCAGATACTACGAAGCATTTACATTTCTTGATATTTTCTATAAATACGACCTTGAAATTTGGTTTTAGAGAAATGAAAGTGTACAGTCCCACCAGTGAACAGCCTCCCCTTGATAGGACAAGAGAAGAACTGAGTCTTGGGGAGCGTGAAGTCGATGATTTTTTCTCAGATCCTCGGAAAATAGAAAAATTAATATCGTACTTCTCTCTTGAAGAAAAGAAGGGAAGAGACAAATTCAATGGCATGAGATTCATTTTGTTTAAGGTAAGGGTCTTGAAATTGTAAACGAGTCTTACAACTTAAGTTGAGAACTGGAACAACAATTTTTATTGCTTAGCTAAATAAGTAAATTGATACAATGTTTTTAGAGCTAAATGTTTAATAATACATTTTGTCTTTTTCACAATTGCATATTTAACATTTAAAAAATATTATCGAAATTTTACCTGAAGTGGTATGTAGACACTGCAATTAAAACTGTGGACAACCAATTAAATAATTGCAGCGGTGATTTCACCCCTGATTCTACAGATACAATTTCTACATATATGGTCCATTCATGATAATAGTTAGTAGGATTTTGACCTTTCAACCCAGGTACCATTCCTCTGTGTTTCATCTAACATTAAAATCTTTTTCTTTTTACATTTTGTTGATCCAGTGTATGTATTTTATAAGTGAACTTTTGCGTTGGATGTTAATGTGTTAATGTTGTTTGTGAACAGTCTTAAGTAATTGAGGAAAAGTTTCACAAATGTGAGCTTCATAATCCTGTTATAATTTATTATGTGTCTTGTAGATTATTTGGGGAAACGAGATTAGGTTAAATAAGCATAGTGATGAGAGGAGGAAAAAGGATGATGAGAGTTCTGTTGTATACCTGGAAATAAACGTATAAATTAAAGAGATTCTGAGTTTCATGATGTAACTAAGAAAAGTGACCTCTTAATTTTCAAAGTTCTGCTGAAAATTACGACCCCTGCTCATTTAGTGTACAAAATCAATATATTATTAACCCAATGTTCTTTTTGGATTTAGGTAGCTTGAATACAGTAGAAAACAGAACTTTGCTTCATTTTCATTTATTGAAGATTTTAAGATTTTTTGCTTTAGGTATGAAAAAAAGTAATTTTTTCATCTGGATGAGCCATTTGAGTTAGTAAAAATAGGTTAATTAATCCTATACATTGAAAACATTCACACAATATACACTATTTATTGTTAAAACACAATGAAAATAAACACACATCAACAAATGTCATTAAACAAGGATAGCGAAAGTGGAAACAGCTGGTAGTAATGGCTTGCATATATGGCCACCATATTGGTTTTGTGAGTGCATTGAGGCTAAAGCAACATCACCATGCATTCTGTTGTTTCGTGCAGTAAATGTAACTTGCATCCTCCCTCTGATGTGTCTACTCTGTTGACAGAACTTATTCCGAAACACCGGTGACAAGTATCTTGAGTTCTTCAAGCCTCACCTGGAACGGCTCATCGCAGACAAACAGGAGAGCAGCCAACGGTGTGCTGCCGAGATCGTCACAGGTAAATAATAATGATGAGACAACTAATGCTTAAGCCTTCAAGGCGGTAGTTTTCCAATGGCCGCCGGACCCTGCTTCGGTAGTTTTTTACAGAGCATGGGCAAAGTCCACTTCCTCCTCCTTACTCTCATCTGATAATAACCCTTACATCATCTAGGGCCAAGTAATTATATCTAGCTATCATAAAAACTACTTACTTACTCTTGCTCTTACCCCCATGGCCATTGGTACCCAAGTAGGGTTTTGACCTTGCCAACAACAGCTCGCCATCTCTTTCTGTCCTGTGCCTTATCAATTGCTGCTCCTGCTCTTTTTTCATAAAAACAACTGATATTTAAAAAAACCTAAAAACTAGTCACCCAATTTTCAGTTACAAAAAAAACCAAATCGTCTCTCAAAAACACATCACTAATTTACATTTTCAAACAAAACAAAGACACAATAAACACTTTATATAGGTAACAGCTTAGAATATAATTTGACGAACAGTTTACATTGTAAAGATTATAAATATACACAAAAAATTCAGTAAACAGGACTTATGAACACCAAGTCGACGCATCGAACAAAGACAAAACACACAACAACATACACATATCTCTATCTCTGTTGCCCTCACATCTGATCAAAATTGGTGGAAAATGTAGAGAAACTTGTAAAAAATACTCTCCACACAGTCTGAGCTGGAAAAAGTTCACAAGAACGTCGCTAGAATGCGCTAGCTGGTTGCGTGATAACGTGGAACTCACATCAAACCATAGCAGTGCCATTTGTTGTGTGACGTAGAACTGTCGTCAAACTGCCTTGAAGAGTTAAGATTACATTACATTACATTACACAAAGGGGCGGAACAGAGTTCCTGTAGCACGTCAGCCAAGTGGCTTTTTGCGCACCCCTGTAGATTAAATGTTTCACGGACCTTCCAAGTTTAAAAACCTGAGTTAAGATTATTTAGTGTAGTGTAAATAAATCTGAGTTAAGATTATTTAGTGTAGTGTAAATAGATAAATTATAGTCATAAGCTGTAGTTTTTTTACGTGGAAATCGTTCATCACTATCCTACCTTCCAAAATAAGGAGTTCTGTTTAAAAATTTCATTTTAAAAAGAATTTCATCATAAGTTTACTTCATTTTATTCTCGGTTTTGGCTACTCGCAATCACACAGTGGAATCACAATTATCTAAGAATAAATCAGACAAAATCAATAAAATATTTTATTGATTTTTTTATCAATGTTTAATAAATTGGCCAAAAAATCATAAGCTCTTGTTCATAGGCTAGACAACAAAAATAAATTTACACTTACATTTTTTATTTGATATCTTTTATTTCAATTTTTATTTCCATGTTAACCGAGTTTTTGAATAACCGAAGTTGTTATAAACAACGAGACTCTACTGTATTATAAACAAAATATGAATTTGATTACCCAGGACTGATCAGGGGTGCTAAGCACTGGCCGTATGACAAAGTGCAACGGATGTGGGAATACCTAATACCTCAGCTGCGAACCGCCTTCACCAACATGTCTGTAGAAACAGTCCATGACTGGAGTGTCATGACGGCAACTGCGTCTGTAAGTCTATTTGCACACATTCTCATTTTTAGACTAGCAATAAAAGGCTCCGGTAGGTTGGCCAGACTTCGACCATAGTTGGTCTTTCGCGCAGTGCCGGAAATAGAAGATTTACGAGGATCGGTAAGGCAGGAGAGGACAGTTGGGGTCACCCTTATCATAAACTATCACCCTTACTCAGTTATCATAAACTAAGTAGACTCTGTTTTTATTCTACTCAAAAACTCCAAGTTAGGGGTTCATCATTTGTATAATGACAAAGGTACATATGAGGGCTGTTTATTTTTTTAACCTCCGATTGGCTGTAAATAAAAGAAAAGTGCTCAGAAAATAATAATTTTACTATCAAAAGTACATTAAAGTCTTAACTTATTTTTCTACATAATAACCAAACCGGTTGAGGCACTTGTAATACTGCGGAACAAGCTTTTTGATACCTTCCTCAAAGAATGTTAAATTTTTTAAGAGATCTTTTGTCATGTTGGCACTGTATGGTCGGGCCTTGTCATGGATCAAAACAATGCCAGATGAAAGCATTCTTCTGTTTTTGTTTTGAATCAAGTTCACGGTTCGTTGTTACTGTGGTATAAACGTTACCATACACGTTGCTCATTCTGCGATCGATTGCCATAGCACTACATCCTTCTGCTTGCAGAAAACGGATTACACTTCGTAGCTCACATTTGGCAGGAGCATCTAGTGTAGCGACCATGTGTACATGGATGATGCTCGGCTAAGACTGACTCACTGGAGCTGAAAATGGCAGAGTTTGTGGTGGAGGAGCTTCGCAATTGCATGATGCGCAAGTCTGGCCTCTCTCTCTACCTCTCACTGCTTACATGAACGATCAGAGATTAAACAAAAGACAGTGCTCGTAGTTTATAAAAAAACTAGATGCATTTACAGTATTTGCAAATTTTGAAAAATGTCACTAATGTGCTGTAAAAACTAGGATTTTAACCCCCTCCTAGTCAAAAAACTCAGATCGACTTACACACGAATCACATGTTAATCAGCTTTAATTTACTCAGCTAAACAATTTAATAAAAACCTAACTGTGCTCAAGCTACAGACGCTACTTTGGCAAGCAAGCATCCTGATCGCTCGCAAATTTAGTAGGTACAGAACTGCCGGAAGCGGCATGCTCTGTGACCAGGTGAGGGTTAAGGTATTCCTTTAAGAAAATTTTATTTTAAATTATAAATTTTTTTAATATTTCAGGAGAATCGTGATCCGAACCGTCACCACTGGCTTCTGGAGTTTCTCATGGAGGATCCCCTACGACAAGAATCCTCTTTTATCGACTGTGGGTCTGTTCAGATGCTGTTTTAAGTAGATCAATGTTTGTGTATTGGCTAATTAGTGCATGTGTGGTAACAAAAAATAAAGTCTCTTTGCCCAGAGAATCATACATGTATCATCTGCGCAAGTGGCTTTGGAAGCGCTGGTCTAAAGGTAAAATGTTGGACTTTTTATTGTTCGGGTCTTCGAGGTCCGAGATTCAAATTCCACCCCATTCCTAAAGACTTTTCAATTTTGCAATAATGCCGATTAATGATCTTCAGTTTTAAGAAATCGTACTTTCATTTTAAAAGTAATTAGGAAATGTAGCGCGATGCTTGCAGCACAGTTAGCAGTTAGTCACACACTGTTGAGGTAGGAAGACGGTCTTATTTGATCTCAATGAAATCAGTAGTCTCCGCAGTTGCGAAGCACAGAGCACACAGCGCAGTCAGCTTAATCATTGGAGGTTTAAAAATGCCTCTGGATAACCAAAAAAAAGTCTGGTTTTGTGGTTTTTAGACTTTACATGTTTTATTGGACATTGGTCTCAAGTATGCTAATTGTCTATCACCTTCTCTTTTACTACAATAATTAACAATACTTGCATTATTTTTTCATCACAACAATAATTCAGGTTATTAATTTTTGTTCGTGTTCCAGACGCCTATGTGCCTTACAAGGAGCCTTAAACCAGCAAGAGTGGAGAGTGGTGGAACTGTTTGAGCGACTTTTGGCCTATCTACTCCCAAAACTGGCCCACCCCTACCAGCTGCTCCGGGAGAGAATCGGAAGGTTAAATTGGCATGCATAGTCTTAGATAAAAGACTGTATTTTACGAACAAGTGCTCTGTAAACAGCTGTTGATTTAGGTTGACTAAAATAAAATAAAAACTAAAATTGATTTAATAGTTGTGAGTTAACCAAAATCAGATAAGATCAGCTCAGGATAGCTAAAATCATTCCAAACTAGCCTGGATATCCACACACAGGAATGTGCGAGAAAGATGAATAAAAAAATTGTTAGCTATTTTTCACCTAGTAGTATGTAGACTGTGTCATCAGCTGTGATTTCTGTAACTTAAAACAGGGACTAACTTATCAACACAGAATAATTTGTAATTCATATTCGAGGAAGAAGATTTATATCTGTCTTATCCTTATAATTTAGTGTAACACTTAAAAAGTATTGACTATTGATGTGACTATGTTCGAGCCCAATAATCAAAACTTACAAACCTCTAATTATCATGCTTAAAGCTAATTTTGTGAGAATTAGACTTCAAGCCAATGCAGAGCTATAGAATTAATATTTAGTTTTATTTTTATCAGTTAAAAACAAAGAATTTAAAAACATATAGTACTGGTTTTTACAAAACGTACATAAACATTATTCACTAGCTAGTTGGCATTGAACAAGTAGGCCTGTATACAAACCAAATAGGTTGTGGAAGAGTGTGGGTCCGTAATATTTTGAAACTATGCTATCCCCAAATTGATAATTTTTGATCACATTCAATGAATTAAAATTATTGAATAGGAATTGCTAGTACAATAATAACCCTTTCAAAAAATTGAAATAGTCCAAAACGTTAGTTGATGAACAACAAACGTACACAAGTTCTAACTACAGTAGACTCCCGATTATCCACAGGTGGATTAACCACGTTGCAGCTTATCTGCGATCGGCAAACAAAAAATTAGCAATTGTGGCAAGCGAAGTTTAACGCATTTAAATATCCATCCTCGCCCCTGCTTATTATAGCTACCGCCCGCGACACACTTGCCCTTGAGCGAGGAATTTTGCCTATTATTAAACCTAGCATTCAGTAAAAGTTATTAACGACATATTTTGCTTTCACAGTCGTTTTTAACAATTTCCAGTCTATTTTAGGTTAGGTTTGCTTAATGTGCGATTTCGATTATACACGATCGCTCAGCCACCCAACAGCTGGTGACTTGTCACTTTTGCAACTGTCATTTCCATCACTTGGGTGAAAGTTGATGGCATTTGTAAGCTTATTCGGGATTGCAGTAGTACTATTTTACTTATTTTACTATTGTATGGCTAAGGGGGTGCACATTTTTTTTATACTGATCATTCAAAGAAAAGCTGCATAAAGATTTTATCATTCAGATAAGACTAAAACATGCACCATTTATAGGGTTAGGTATCCATCCGGAAGCTTTGACAATGTGCTGATCCTCGGCAGATGTGCCCATTGGCCTGATGGAAGGGTTTGTCTTGTTTAGTGTCTTGACCAATGTATTCGCCCTGGACCTGCCCACATCTGGCCCAAGGAGGACCAAGGCTCCGGCGATATCCACATTCATAGCTGGAGTTATGCCAAAGCTAGAGTGTCTGTATACGCTGTCCGAAAACCAAACTCTAGGTTTGTAGTAAATTTTCACATAATAAACTGTGATGTGTTCTATTTTGTAGAGGTGTGCAGATTGTGAAATTGTTTTTGGATCTGATTCGGATTGGATAGCTCATGTTCGTATCAGATAGTTTGGATCGGAAAATTTGCATATTTGGATACTCACAATAACACAGTGGAATCACACCCATCTAATAATAAATTAGAAATAATTTAGAAAGAAAAAAAATAGATGGTTATTATTTATTTAATAAATAAACAAACGAATAAATAAATTATAACTATTTATTTACGTACACAAGAACCAAAGACATGTTCTGCAGTGACTCGAAGACAAATATGTATGCTTGATAATAGGAAAAATATTCCTGAAACTAGTCGCATTCAAACGACTTTTGGATTGAAGATGGCAGGTACTGTAACCTATAAATTTGTCAATTCTCAACCCTGGAGGCAAAAATGTTTAAATTATTAGGTAATCACTTGTAAACAGGAGGAGTTTCTTCACCTCCAGAAACATGTAGTTAAAAACACAGGCACATTGGTAAAGTCCAATAAAAGATATTGAATAATTAATAACCAACACCATTATGAATTTTAAATAATTTATTGACTGTTATATTAAGTTTCACGCTCAAATAGTTTTTTCTTTGAATTGCATCCCCACTTTGTTACAGACACTGAAGAAAGAAAGGAAGGAGTTCATCCTAAAGGAACTGAACTGGTGGAGAATGGGACCCAAGAAGCCCTATGTTTGATGAAAACCTGTGAGTATTAAGTTGTAGTTACGCATTCTAGAACATGTTATGTTTTTTGATACTCGAAAAATGGTTTTGTTTGGTAAAGATTTATGGGTCAAATATTATAGGGACACAAATAAACCCTGTAATTCTACACTAGTAATGAAAAGGACTTAGTAAGGTTCTAGCGCAAAAAATGTAGTCTGGACATCCCGATAGTGAATTAAAAGTACCTGATTGTTTAGGAAAATAAATCATTTACAAAGTAACAGTAATTTTGATATTATTTTTCAATCAAAGTGTTTTTTACATGTATAGAAGATAAGTTATATCACTTATAGCTTTCGTTTTTAGCCGTATGAGCTGTGCTCCTATTACCCAAACTTTTTTTGTAGAGGTGTGCGGATATCCGAAAATTCGGTTCGGATTCGGATCGGATCGGATATCCGAATGTATTTAAGATATCCAATCCGATCCGATAAATATCCGAATTTTCGGATAGACTGTATAATACAGCAATTTGAAAAAAAACAACAAGATTTTCGTCGAGTTAATACCCGCGAAGCTGGAATAATTTTTGCTTAAACCTTGATAAGACGACGAAATTACGTAGTCTTTCATCAAAACAATGTCGTTGACTGGTAGACGCGATACACTTATAGCGATTCAAATGACGACCGCAGATGACAAAATTACGCAATTCATATGCAATCGGAATGTAAGAACGTCATTGGGCAGTCCGAGGATTTGGTATGATTATTCGATTCTTCAACTACGCATTTAAGTAACCTTAAGTTCAACACGATATTGCATTTTGAAATACAAAGCATAGCGTCATCGATAGTTGTACCGAGTATCAGATTGCGGTTTGATATTGTTCCATTTAAAAATTTAATTTCGGCTACGAAAAAACTTGAATTGTTGATTTAATGTTACTGGTAACAAACCATCATAATAGCTCGTTTTGCGACAGGGTTTCCGGCAAAAATAATACTACTTCATTCTGATCGTCTACGTAGACGATCAATTGTTTAGTTATCGCATTCTCAACTACTCCGGGTTTGAGCAATACGATAAAGTGTTGCCAAATTTACATTTGGCCTATTTCGTCGTTCAGTGGTCACATTGCCAACAAATTTTCCACTTGTTTTCAATCTACATTTTATCTTTGTTAAATGAATTTAAGCGTAATTAGTTTTACATTTTTAGATAATTTTAAGATGAATAACTAACTAGATTATGACGAGGTACCATAATTTCACGGGTTTCAATATCGTTACACAGCCGATCGGGGTATTTTATCTGCCAAATATTCCAACTCTGCGCCTGCGCACAGGCCTTTGTTTGATAGCAGCTGCACTGTCGACTGTCACTGCCCTTGCCGATACGCATATAGCCGATGGCATCGAGCCATCGGCGTCTGTCAAATCTTAATTCTTTGTTAATGGTGATTTGTTTTTATCATTGTAATAAATAAAATAATTGAATCGTGAAATAAAATTGAGAATTAGTTGATTATAAGTAGAATGAATTGATGAATTAGTAGAAAGTTGATGTCATTTAATGGCGAATTATAAGGTTTCTGTTGATTTAATTTGTGAATTACTCCATATTAAAATTTGTTACTGGTAATTGTTATTTTGTAAATTTGTATTTATTGATGGAATAAACTTATTATTATTAATTTTAAATGCAGTGAAGTAAAAATTCTAGTTTTGTTGTTCATCCTATGAAGAATTTATGATTTTTTATGTACCATTTAATAATTTTGATAACATTTTATTGATTTTTTCCTAATTTATTCTTAGATAAGTCTGATTTCACTTTTTTATTGCGAGTATCCGAATCCGAAAACTATCCGATCCGAACCCAAACTATCCGATCCGAATCTGAGCTATCCGATCCGAAAAAAAAATTCACTATCCGCACACCTCTATTTTTTTGGCAACCATTTTTGAGCAGAAATCCTCAACATGCATTTTAGGTTCCTTTTCCAATGGTAGAGATTCCTACCTCATATTCGGACGCAATATTTTTTATAGAGGTGTGCGGATAGTGAATTTTTTTTCGGATCAGATAGTTAGGGTTCGGATCAGATAATTTTCGGATTCGGATACTCGCAATAACACAGTGGAATCACACTTCTCTGAGAAAAATCGTTAGCTTAGTGTTATTATTAGTTATTAGATTGGACATACGAAATCATAAATTCGTCATAAGGTGAACAAAAAACTAAAATTTTTACTTCACTTCATTGAAAAGAAACAAATTTTAATATACGCCATATTAGTCACGTAATGAAATCAACAGAAACCTTATAATTCACCAATAAATTACATAAAGAGTTCCTAAAAGTTAGTTATAAAAAACCATGGATAGATTGATAAATAATAATTCTCAATTTTATTTCATGATTCGACTATTTTATTTATTACAATGACAAAAACAAATCGCCATAAACAAAGAGCTAAGATTGAACAGACAATGTCGGCTCGTCATCGGCTATCTGCGTATCGGACAGTATCGGTAGGGATATGAGATATTTTTGTACCGGTGACAAAGTTACGGATATGGTTCTGTCACTGATATATCTGTGACAAGGAACTAGAAAAAGCAGTGACAGCGCTGCTGCAGACTATTGAACAAAGGACTCTGCGCAGGCGCAGAGTTGGAGTATCGGGCAGAACAATATTTAAACCTGTGAAATTATGGTACCTTTTCGTAATCTAGTTAACTATTCATTTTAAAATTATCCAAAATGTTCCATTTAAAAACTAATGACGCGTAAAATCATTCAATAAAGAGAAAATGTAGAATGAAAACAAGTGGAAAATTTTTTGGTTATGTAATCAATGAAAGACGAAATAGGCCAAATGTAAATTTGACAACACCGACAACGGAGAAATCGAAAATGCGATAACAAAAATTAGTCCATTATGTCAAAATATTTAAAGTTTAATTTGATCTGACGATAGAATTATCAACCGCAACTATTATTATTGTTAACTAACATTCGGTGCAACTATCGATGACGCTATGTTTTGTATTTCAAAATGCAATATCGTGTTGAACTTAATGGGTAACTTAAATACGTAGTTGAAGAATCAAATAATCATACCGCATCCTCGGACCGCCCAAAGACGTTCTTACATTCCAATAGGTTATGAATTGCGTAGTTTCGTCATCTGCTTAAACATTTCTGTTGATCCATATCGCTGACTTATCTCAAATGGAAAGTTTAGCATTTATCTTTCGGTTTTAACCTCACTTTATACAGTCTATCCGAAAGTTCAGATATTTATAGGATTTTTTCGGATACTTGTTTTACATTCGGATCGGAGCCGGATATCCAATCCGATCAGAAACCGATCCGACTTTTCGGATATCCGCACACCTCTAATTTTTTAATGTCTCTCCTTTACCTAATCGGATGAGAGCCTCCAATATCTTTTGAATGTTGACGACGAGTTTCTTTCTTTTTACAGACATTTCAATCCACTAACAATGACACAGCTAATAACAACTCACAACAATGGATAAGCAGACCAAAATCACACTGAACAAGCAAGCGCTGTTTGTGTAATGGCGGCTACCTGCGTGGGTGTACAGTCGGCCGAAAATGTCGCGCAGTGCCCTGGCTAAGTACAGTCCACCCAACCAAAACTGCCGCACTGTTGAGACCTTCGTAAATCGTGCTGTATTTTTACAGCAATATTTTTTTAAATTTTCCATTTCGGATAAGCTGGAATTTCGGGTCAGCGAGTACCAGATAAACGAGGTTTGAGTGTATTTATATCATT
This sequence comes from Nephotettix cincticeps, assembly GCA_023375725.1. NCBI lineage: Eukaryota > Metazoa > Arthropoda > Insecta > Hemiptera > Cicadellidae > Nephotettix > Nephotettix cincticeps. The sequence goes on along the minus strand of CM041789.1, from coordinate 53,631,549 downwards.
ACTCAGAGTTGAGTTACTCTGGTTAGGCTATGTGATTGACAACGTTACCTTGCCGTCTTTCACTGCACAAGCCACCTAGGCTTAGGTAATAAGCAGTTGAGTTTTTTTCATTTCAATGCTCATAATTATATTTGTTGGTGAAAGTGGTGAAGTGGATCACCAACAGCGTCGTGCGCGCCGACTACAGCACCGTCCCTGAGTTTTTTAAGTTCCTGCGGCTGGTATCCGTTATGGAGAACTACGAAGCAGACGATGAGCTGAACAAGATCTGCGGGATGTTGCTGGCGGCGATGGCTCAGGCACTGATTCTGCCCGAGTACATGACCATCGCGCTGGCATCTGTGCATGAGGTACACTACACACACAATGGTATAACATAACTGAGACTATGATAGGTCAGTGTGTCTAGTAATCGTGTAAGTCTGGAGGTATAAGTGAAATTTTTGAAAATGTCTAAAATTTATACAGTGGAACTTGGTTATAACGTCATTGAAGGGACCACACAATTAATGACACTATATCAGAGTGACACTATAAGAGAGGTTACATAATTTTAATTTAAAACCGAGGACAAATAGAAAAACATTTTTTACATGAAATTAAGACATTTAATGAAGGTACAGTGGAACGTGGATAATTCGAACTTCTGTAATTCGAAAACTTCTTTAATTCGAAGTTTTGACTTGGTCCCTAGAATGTTATATAAAAACAATGTTAAAATATCCTGGTTAATTCGAATATTTTTTTGGATAATTCGAATTTTTTGCAGCCTAAATCTATAAAGAGAACTAGTCATTGTGTGCGATTTTCCCGGAAACGACGTTCGGGCTTCCTGTCCGTAGACTATTTTTAGCTATATCCCCCGCCAACCCTCACAGCACGTACACCTGCTGTTGTTTGGTCACATGATACCCCTCCCCCTCACCAGTCCACTACTGATCATAAATCACAACATTGACATCTCTAATATGTCACTACACGGCGCCGGCGCAGTTCAGTAACGTGCGTATCATTGATGGTGGTTTCCGATATTCGTCGTCTTTGTTTCGCGTTGGCATTTGTGACTTCGTCTGCGTTCATGTTAACACGTCGTGTGTATGAACTGGTTCTATTCGTCAAAGCGAACCTACAAATCTTTGACGTCGCAAGAATAAATAGCGGCAATGAAGGAGGTAGAGGGATTTGAAATAGCTAAATTTTCGGGATCCCTCCAAACACAGTATTGACATTTAACAAAAATTAGAATTTTAATCAATAATATATCTTCATTAATTAACCTGACTTTTTTAAATATACAATGTTAAAACATGATGATTTACTGTTTATTTCAACCACTTTCAAAAACTTTTCTAATTCGAATTTTTGGATAATTCGAATTTTTTTCTGGTCCCTTGAGGTTCGAATTATCCAAGTTCTACTGTATTTTGAAATACACATAAAATTTTACATCTATGACTGACTGAACTACCCTATACTACTGTATATAATAAATCAAATTTGAAAATATTGCAATGAAGTTCGGCATGGTGAATTCAACTGTTGGTTCGATTTTAAAAAACCGCTATCTTACGTCCCTCCTCACACGCTCTTATAACTCACACCTTTTCTTTGGCAAAACCTTTCTCTTAACACTTGCCATTATTTTTCAATACTATATTCGTAAATTAAAATAACAAAAAACAAACTGTAAAAGACGTACACTGAACTAACGATAGCTGCTCGAACTGTAGGTATGTACGAATGGCATCACAGTGCTTTGACGCAACGTGAGTCACTGACACTGACCTTGATGACGGCAACAGCGGATATAGGGTAGTGGGAGGGGGTTGGGGTGGTTAGCGGTAAGACAGCAATAAAATACTGTTCCTAAAATAGAATACATAAAAAAAATTGGCTGAAGAGGACATAGTCCTGTAGCTGCCGCAGTGGGCCTTCAGTCCACTGAAACCTCACATCCTGACCTGACCTTTCTAAAAATAGAATGTAGCTAAACAATAGCCGCAGTCCTCACGTTGCACCACCGACCGAACTTTCTCTAATTAGGTATATGTTGCCTTCATCTCGGCCCGATTTTCTTGACGTTATATACGAGGTTTTAGAATTTACTGACGATATATCCGAGGTTTTACCTATGTAAATACCTATAGTTTGGCGGGACCTAAAAATAAATGACGTATCCGAGTTGACATTAAAGCCGAGGTCGCAATAACCAAGTTGCACTGTACTACATTGGAGTCCCTCTAGTAAAGTGGAAGACTCAGCATATTGACACTTCGCTCTTAATCCTGAATGTTAGTTAGACCAACTGATGTACTCTGTCTTCAGTGATAATTAGAGTTCTGCGGGTACCCGAAAATTTGCGTAATCGCATGACTTAGCATGCTTGGCTCGTCTCGGGTTTCATTCGGGCGGGCTTCTATTAGATGTTGGGTCGGGCGGGTACCGACTACCCGAAAGGCATCGGGTTGTACACAATACCAGAGATGACGTTGAAATTAACCCGAGACCCCAGGTAATAACATTTCGTCCAAAACTTATGATTCACGCCACGTTCTCGCAATCGATCGAGATGTCAAACTTCGAAGTAATTTTTACTGTCTTAATACATTCGATTGCACAACCTCACAGTCACCAAGTCTTTCGTGAAAATCAGGCAACCAGCCGTCTCCCTGCCGGCTCAAAATTATTGTGCATTCACAGCTTATTATCCTATCCACGTGTAGCAGCTTACGCGATCAGGGAACCGTTCCTCCTTTTGACGCAACAAAATAGTCGTACCAGTATGATTCTCGTATTAGTTGTGTTTCAAATAGTGATGGGAATGAATACGTGTGATTTTTCAATCACAGTGAAAACCTTTTAAACTGTGATTCATGATTCTTTCAAGTGAGTCGTTGTTTTTGCTCTGACAGCCTGTTGACGATGTTATATGACCAATACAGAACTGTGATTTGCCGTAGTGATCTCGCTCTTTCGGGATTTTCACTCAAATAAAATAAAAAAATCATGTTAAGGATATAACTGAATAAAGGAAATAAATAAACCGTTTTATTTTTTTAACGATATGTTCTGGATTTTCTCATTAGTGGAACCCCTCAAATCCGAACTGATTGGGACTGAAGCCTTTTCTTCCCGGGAAATAATATTACACACTTATTTCGTCACTGCGCGGTAAGCGACGCGGTGGGCAGTGCGTGACTCAATAAATTCATTAGCGCAGTGACCTTGGCGGGTCGAGCCTGTGCTAAAAATAAACCACTCTCCCCCTACCCCCACCCTTACTAAAAGGGATACGTATCGTGTCTCTCTACTGTCTGTGTCTAGTTTAGTGAGCATTTACTTGCTAATAAGTGTGTATCGCTAACAACAGACGTGGCTTAGAATTACGTTCGTGTGAAGATTTTGTTCACTTCAACAGTTAAAGATAACAGACCGGAAGCTAGAAAAGCCTGACTTTGTTAGACCTTTAAAAATAAATTAAAGTTAAAGTGATTAAATTAATTTGTAAGTAAAAGTTAACTTTTTAAGCGATTAAATTTTTTTTTAATTTCCAGCTATTTCTTTAATTTTCCGAGAACGTGTTCAGATTTGAGGGGTTCCAATGTAATTTTAAATATTAACCACTTTATTCTAAAATAACTACAGTGGAACTTGGATAATTCGAACTTCTGTAATTCGAAAACTTCTTTATTTCGAAGTTTTGTCTTGGTTCCTAGAATTTTATATAAAAACAATGTTAAAATATCTTGGTTAATTCGAATAATATTTTGGATAATTCGAAGTTTTTACAGCGGAAATCTATAGTGTGTGAATAAGTGAACAAGTCATTGTGTGCGATTTTCCAGGAAACGACGTTCGGGCTTCCTGTCCTCAGACTATTTTTAGCTAGATCAACGCGCCCACCCCACTTACTAGTCCACTACTGCTCATAAATCACTACATTGACATCTGTGTGTATCATCGGTGGTGGTTTGTTCCGATATTCGTCGTCTGCTTTCATGTTAACACGTCGTGTGTATGATGGCTTCGTCAAAGCGAACCTACAAATTTCTGACGTTGCCAGAATAAATAGCGGCGATCTCTACCTCCTTGGTAGAGGAGGGATTTGAAAAAGTTTGTAATAGCTAGTTTCGGGATCCCTCCAAACACATTATTGACATTTAACAAAAATTAGAATTTTTAATCAATAATATCTTCATTAACGTAACTTTTTTAGTATACAATGTTAAAACATGATGTTTGATTGTTTATTTCAACCACTTGCATAAACTTTTCTAATTCGAATTTTTGGATAATTCGAATTTTTTTTCTGGTCCCTTGAGGTTCGAATTATCCAAGTTCTACTGTATTTTAGTCTAAAAAGTCCTTTGACATTTTATGAAAGTGATGATTTAATTTGAACAATGATTGTGATTGGTTGAATTAAAAATAAGAAACCAGAACAGTATATAACATAGGTCTAATTACCCTTGGCTTATAGTATTGGCTCAATATATTTTCTGTGTTATTTATTCTGCAATAAAATACATCCTTAGTTTCATATAGACTTGAGGCAATTATTTCCCATTATTAATTATTTACAACATAAATTATAATGATTTATAATTAATTAAATGGATAACACTGTTGGGGTTAATATACCAAACAGAGAACTGTATATATAATGTGTTTAATGATTTTAGGGCCTATATGTGAAATAAATAAGTTGGTAAATGCAATGATAGGTTTCTGAATTACATCAATAATGCTAAGTAGGTCTTTCAAAATTTGTTTAAATTATCATTTTGCTTACTAATAAAATCAAAGCCAACCTGAATTTTAGGTTTACAATACCCGAATATTAACTTGTAATACCATAAGTATTACAAGTATTAACTTGTAATACCATAAGTATTACAAGTATTAACTTGTAATACCACAAAAATTACCCGACCCGAATTTTTTTTGACTTGCATACCCGAACCCGACCCGACCCGAAAATTATTGGTAATCTACTACCCGACCCGACAGTAAAAATCACTACCCACAGACCTCTAGTGATAATGTACACTTCACAAAGTTCCCGATAAATTTGTATCGGTTTACAGTGTTTTTGTAGTCGGAAACCTTATTACTGCATGCACGGGTGGACCAATGCCTCTAGGTGTCAGGCGAGGCAATTCAACCTTACTTAAAACTTCCATGGTCATGATTCTCTTCTTAATACTAATCCCACACTATGGAACCAGAACTTTGTTTGCATTACAACTATTTTCTTTTCAACAGCTGATTGCTTTACTATATCTGTTAGTTGAAGATATACTTGACAGATTGAAGCACTTGCATTTGTTTATGTTTTTTATTTAGTTTAAATTTTGGTTGTAAGGTTATGCGAGTGACTAAACCGTTTATATTTTTTAACTGTGACTTCTTATTGCACATTTTGCTACTGTGTTTCTTTATTTTAGTTTTTAATGGTATGAAATTTCACACACACATTCTATACACCGCCATTAACAGTATTCTAATTACTAAGGACTGCCGAGTGCCGACAACAACCACCCAGGGGCCTAGGGCAGAGCAAGCGAAGCTAGTAATGTACGATTAGAGTTACTGTGCTTTAGATTAAAGTGTTATACAGTGGAACGTGGATAATTCGAACTTCTGTAATTCGAAAACTTCCTTAATTCGAAATTTTATCTTGGTCCCTAGAATTTTATATGAAAACAATGTTAAAATATCCTGGTTAATTCGAATAATTTTTTGGATAGTTCGAAGTTTTTTCAGCATAAATCTATAAAGTGAACAAGTCATTGTGTGCGATTTTCCAGGAAACGACGTCCGGGCTTCCTGTCCTCAGACTATTTTTAGTTAGATCAACGCGCCCACCCCCCGCCAATCCTTCTCATAGCACGTACACCTGCTGTTGACTGTTCACATTATACCCCCTCCCCTCACCAGTCCACTACTGCTCATAAATCACAACATTGACATCTCTAGTCTCACTACACGGCGCCGACGCAGTTCAGTACCGTGTGTATCATTGATGGTGGTTTTATTCCGATATTCGTCGTCTTTGTTTCGTGTTGGCATTTGTGACTTCGTATGCGTTCATGTTAACACGTCGTGTGTATGATGGCTTCGTCAAAGCGAACCTACAAATCTCTGACGTTGCAAGAATAAATAGCGGCGATCAAGGAGGTAGAGAAGGGATTTGAAAAAGTTTGAAATAGCTAGTTTCGGGATCCCTTTAAACACATTATCCACATTTAACAAAAATTAGGATTTTTAATCAATAATATCTTCATTAACCTAACTTTTTAATATACAATGTTAAAACATGATGTTTAATTTTTTATTTCAACCACATGGAAAAACTTTTCTAATTCGAATTTTTGGATAATTCAAATTTTTTTCTGGTCCCTTGAGGTTCGAATTATCCAAGTTCTACTGTAATTAATATTATATTGCTTCGTTTTGAATTTAAACTCAGTAACCATTTTTCCCATCAGTTAGTTCGGATTAACCGGATGTTCGGATTTCTGGGGTTCGGATTACTGGGACTCCTGTGTACTTTCTTAGAAATTCAATAAATCACACATGCATTGTACTCTACAAGCTTCAGACTTTCTTCTGGTTATACTATCATCCTCTATACACTTTTACTGTCTCTTACTGTAGCTTTTACATCTGTCTGTTCCTTTGCTGAAGATTTGTCTGATGGTTTGTGGTTTTACAGGTGTCTGAGATGAGTTCGTGGTCCGCAAGAGTGACAACTCTAGACTTCCTACAGGTCTTCGTATTCCACAACTTGCCCACCATTTCCAGTCAAGAAGGTTGGGTATCTCAGGTACTTTAACCGCTGTACTATAATACAACATCACTCTAAATGCTCTTCATCATAGTGCCTTAAAAATGTTAAGTTTTATTCTCAATTACTTTTTCTGTCTAAGGAACATGTCAGCCTTAGTTACAAGACTACAAGCGCACCACAATCATCCTACACTTGTTTCTCATTCATACTTTGCTTAAAATACCTACCTTGTGGTACGGTCGCCATTTCAATAATCTAATCTAATTCAGTATAACATCTGTTTTATAAAGTTTTTCTCATCATATTTAAGATTAGTAGCATCTACAGAATTCAAAATAGTGGATTTTAACAGTAAATTGTGAGTAATTTTGATTTGTAATCCCGAAACTAGTTGTCTGATGACTACTAATAAATTGAATTGTTTGACGAAGGTACTATAACCTATTTCACAAGGTTTCGCTGATCAACTGCGTAACATGCGATAGGTGTTTCAACGTGTTTGGTCTTGTCTTCAGGTAAACAACCTGGTGCTGAAGCTGCTCAAGGATGAGAGGGTGGAGGTTCGAGAGAAGGCCGGTCAAGTGTTGAGTGGCCTCATCCACTGCGGTTTCATATCCGACACCAAACAGCTTCTTGTTAGTAGTTTTAACTCATAAAGAACTCATAACTCATCAAAAAGGGTTTTAAAATAATCACCATAAAACATTTTATTGAGATAGGATTTTGTTTCTTATAATTCTTTTTCCTTTGTAAAAAATCCCTATTAATTATTTTTTTAAATGCAATTTGGACCTTTACTTCTAGCTTATAGATACTTCATCTTAGGAGATATTAAATTCAAATTCAAATGTATTTATTGTCAATTGTATTGTATTTAAATGTCAAATGTATTGTATTGTATTTAAAATCAATAATAAACATCAATAACAACAATACAGATATTAACAAGACTCAACAGAATAAAACGGGTTTAAATTAATTCAACAGAAGATAAATAATATAAATACTTTAACATGGTCATTAAGCTTAACATAGTGACTAAAAGCATAAATTTACAATATCACAGGCCAAATAGTCATCAATTGTCTAAAAAGCCATCCCAGCTAACCACTTTTCTAAAACTGTTTTAAAATGATCAAACTTGACAATCCAAGCTTTTTCAGACAATTTATTAAATAATTTAATTTTCATAAAAATATGGCTGCTTCTCGTTTTTTCAAGCCTTATACATGGTAAGTCTAATAAGTACTTTTTTCTAGTTTGGTGGCAGTGTACATTTTGCTTACTAATGTAGTCATCAAGTGTTTTTTTTTACATCCAATAAGCAGCAATAAATGTAGAGTGTAAGTATTTTAAATTCTTTAAATAAAGGTAAACAGGTCTCTCTGTTAGAAATTTTCTTTATTATTCTGAGAGCTTTCTTTTGCCAAATGAAAATCTTTTTAGCGCCGGAACTGTTACCCCAAAGAGTGATCCCATATCTCAGATGGGAGTGAAAAAATGCATAATACACAGTAATTAGCATATTAGTGCTAACAGTACCTCTCAACTTACGTATGAGGTATGAGACACGTGCCAATTTGGTGCATAAGGTAGACACATGACCGTCCCAGCTCAACTTACTATCTAAATATATACCTAGCAGTTTAACAGTGACCTCATTACTACTTATTAGGTGATTCATAGAAAATACCAAAATTTCAGTCTTATTACTAGTTATAGTTAAATCATTGGCTAAAAACCACTCTGAAGCTGCCTCCAAGCACTGTTCTTTCTCTAGTAATAAATTTTCTATAACTGTGCTATAATTAAATAAAGTTGTATCATCTGCATACAATACTGCCTTACATGGCATACTATAAGCAAATTCATTCATAGCAACAATGAATAAGAAAGGCCCAAGCACTGAGCCTTGTGGAACACCTGCTTTGGTAAATTTTAAGTTAGAATGGAGTTGCCCTTGCACCACCATTTGTTTACGGTCACATAGATAGGACGCCAGTAACCTTATCTCATTGTTTCTGATACTATAGGCAGACAATTTACTTATTAGTAACCTATGGGAAATACAATCAAAGGCTTTAGTGAGGTCTAACAGGGTTGCAGATGAGAAAGATTTTGTTTCAAAATTGTCTAAAACATTTTCTATTAACATTTCAACTGCTTGAATCGTATTGCGACCAGGCAGGAAACCAAACTATAAGTATATGTAACTAGTATGCCTAAATATTAGTACAAAATTAGTTAAGTGCAATAATGACAAGTGAAATATTGGTTCCTTAAAAATGATTCTCTTCCAACAGGCAACTTTCAAGCAGTTGGCTGCGGAACGCTCTTCCAACGCAAGCGGAGTAGTTAAGCGACACGCTGGAGTGCTGGGACTGTGTGCCTTCATTTCTGCCAACCCCTATGACGTCGTCGACCCCATTCCCGAGATATTCCCCATGTTAGGATCTCATCTCAATGACCCTCAACCCATACCTGTGAGTATCTCTTTGGACAGGTGTGGTCAGAAATTTCTTTATTTTTTTATATATTTTTTACTGACCATGAATTAAATTCTATTGTGAACAATAGGAGGGACACAATTATTCTGAATTGTGGTTCAAAGATTAAATTATTGGAATGGCGACCCTGCCACAATGTAGGTATTTTAAGCCAAGTATGAATGAGAATTGAGTGTAAGATGATTGTGACGTGACCCTGTAGTCTTTTTACTGACTAAGGCTGACAAGTTCGTTAGACAGGATTGTTATTAATAGCAAAAATGGAAATGGCAACTAAGGGACCTACAGTTTAACATGGAGTCCCAACTAAATTTAATGAAGAATCCCATGCGAGCAAGATGTTTCCTCATGTGTCCATGTCTCGTGATGACCACCTACAATGGGTGAGTTCCGACCTACCTATCCGAAGAAGGTCCTTTTTGAGTTCGTGATTTTTTTCAGAAGTGCAACCTTAGTTGCTGATTTAACACTGCTAAACTTTTTAATATTAATTTTCTTTTACAGAGTAGTATTAGGAAGACGCTCGGAGACTTCAAGCGCACTCACCATGACAACTGGGAGCAGCATAAGCAGAAGTTCACCGAAGAACAACTTTCCGTTTTAACGGATCTCATTGTGCCACCATCTTACTACGCTTGACAGGTGATCCTTCACATTTCCTGAAAAGGTTTATAAACATTAAACTTGTATTATATTGACTCTATCTCAACACAGATGAAAGATTTTTGAAATAGTAATATACAGTGCAACTTGGTTGGTTATAACGTTATTCATGGGACCAAACAATTATTGACGTTATATCAATGATTTTATAGAAGGGCTGTTAATAAAATTCTCAATACTATATATATATATATATATACATAAAGTTTTGATTTCATAAAATACATATACAATAATATAATTTTTGGTATAAATATAAATCAATTTATGAGCAATACTCCTGTGCTAGTTAAATTTTACATAAAATATTGGAATTTTAAAACGAGATCACATGCAGCACACTAGCGTGAGTAAAGCGAATTTCATAGAACTTATATCATTCAAATCATCGTTTGAAGAATATTTAAGTAAATAAGTGAGTTATTGAATTTTAGCTATTCTCCTTAAGATTAACATTGCACAAAGTACTTTGTGTACCATTTTGGATATCTCAGTAACCAATTAACCTAGAATCATGATTCTAAATACTAAAGTGTGTGTTCTTTTAGCTGAATTCAATGGTGAAAAGGAAACTAGATTTAAAAAGATGTATGCATATATCCTTGTGAAATAATTTAAACCAAAAAAGCAAACATCAATCTACTCTTTTATCCTCCTACATCGACGAATAACATACAAACATGTCACTATCACATACAAAAGCCAATTCGTTTGCTCTTCTTCTAGCATTACCTATATTTCCATTTTGACCCACTGTTCGTTTAATATCCCAACAGTAAATCGCATTACTATGGGACCTACAGTTTAACGTAGAATCTGAACCACTGCCTCTGAATTATGAACTGGATTGTTTTTGCGGATTAACATAGTATTCAATAGTGCATTATTCCACACAAGAGAACACTACACCCACCGACCATCGCTCACAACTATCCACAATTCGTGACCTCCTAGCTGCTGGACACGCCACGGTAGTTAGGTTTAGTGGTTTTATTTTTTTGTGAAATCTAGTCTTAATGACAACTCAGTGACATTATACAATGGATTGCATTGTATTGTTCCAGGTGTTGGTTTGTGTGTGCCATGGTGTTACGTCCAACGTTTTTTCACGAAGGTGCTGGAATGTTAGTTTAAGTTGCGTTTTAAATTTTGTTGTTATTGTTTTTAAAAATGTAGGAAATAATATATTAAAACTCTTTATCAATTTTCAGCAATAGTTTTTAAAATGTACAGTTTATGGTTAACAAATTATTTATACGTTAATTTTATACAAAGAGAAACCGTATTTGTGCTCATTATACTTACTCAGTCATAGTTTTTATACTTAATTATTACACCAAATTAAAAACTGTGATTTAATTGAGAGTTGTGTGCTTCTGTTAAATACGCTGTTCTGTAAACTATTTTTTAAACCAACTGTACCAATATACGTTTTTTATATACTGTTATCACTGTTTTAGCACTTATATTTTTATTATTCCTATATTAAAAAGGTTTGTTTTCAACACATATTTTGTTTTAATTGTATTGTATTATAATTTATGTTACCTTGCTCCTTTGCTACATTAAGATATTTTTAATAAGCGTCAATTTTTGTTCATTGACAAAACTACATACACGATTAAAAACAAACTATTTATTTGATTAAAACAAACTAGTAATTTGTTATCTAAAAATCAATAATTGGTAACATAGATAAAATATCAAAAGCTAAGGTTTTTTGTACAATTATTTTACAAAAATCAATGTACTTCATAAAAATACACGGCAGCAATGAATTAAATAGACAGCTATGTCTATGCTATACATAGACAGCGGTAACAACTAAACAGGCCAAGAAATTATCTTGTAATGAGATAGTTGCTTAATTCTTTAACCGTGGCGCTGCGGTTTTGTTGCAGCCCCACAGGTGTTTTTATCATTCGGAGAATATCTAGTTAAAACAAATTTTAACCCTTACCGGGTGGCTGACGAGTTTTCTCGCGGCACAGTAGGGTCCCACGGCGCGGAAACCGAGTTTTTCACTTTCAGCCATTTCGTCACATTTACTGCGCTGTATTTCGCGAAACAAACAATAGAGTGCATGGTAATGTTGCTTTAACCTCTATGAACTCACAAAACCAATATGGCGGCTTTGATTGAATTTCTAGTGACTGAGATTAGATGTTATGCAACTTTGGCCTGTATTCTAGCGCTCCCGTACTGCTTTTGACGAGAAAATTAACGCGCCACTACGACCAGCTGTATTCACTGTTCCAATCGTTGTTTGTTGACATCCATTGACGTGTGATTATTTGTGTTGTGTTTGAGAAGTAAACAGATAATGTAGTGTGAATGTTTGTGAATCTAAATAATAAAATAAAAAGTGAAACTTGGCTCATCCAGACGATCCGGAATTTGATGAGTTCGTGAATGGACTTATGACTGTTTTGAGGCTTATCATACGACGCAAAACGTAAACGAGGCATGGACGTAATTTCATAAAAATCCACTAGATCGCAGCACCAAATCGTCTGTCACTTCTCATGGTCAATGTAACAGTCATAGCTTGAGAAAAAACTAGTTGGCAACTTGTATTCATGAGAGAATCAATAGTCTAAACAGTGAGGCAGTTTTGGTGGCATAGCCCTGCGTGGCGTTCAGCCGACTGTACAGTGAGTCCTTCAATCAGGTCCTTCCATCACAACACTAGCTCGCTCAGTCAGCCATTGACCTACTGTCAGTAAACTTGTTAAAATTCAAATAACAATTTTTAACTAAGATAAGTTTACAAATCAATTTTTTAATCTAAATATATAAAAAAAAGTTGTGTTAGTTACACCATTTTTAACTCGAGAACGGCGGGACCGATTTTATGGATTCGTTTCTGCTCCGAGTAGGCTATAGGCATATTCAGTTTTGTATTTAACCTTAGGACTAAGCCCCACCGTCCTGTAAAGTATATGTTAAGTTTATAAGGAAAAGACGTGATGCATTTTGATCATTTGCATTCATCAATAATTTGAATATTTTATTATCAGCTGATGTGTTGCTTTATTTTCACCAGTCATCTGCTAACATCATTGTGTGTAATTTTCAGCAAATGTTTGTGTTTTTAAAACGTTTTATTAAGATTGATTTGTTTGTCCCAGTGTAATTATTAGTTGTTTTTCTGTTTTGTGCCAGAGTAATTAATGACTGTTAGATTTCGGGAGTATTATTATAATGAGGCGATTTAGAAGATTTAATATTTCCTAAAGAAGCCATATTGCAGTTAGGTTTGGTTTGGTCGGAACATTGTGAATCAATTTGTCATACAAATTGATAATCATACAATTTGATTGTCATGATTCATGTCAAATAATAACAATTATTTTAAAATATAACAATCAAAAATAGTATGTAAGTATTAAGGATATGAAAGACTTATTTTTATTACATTTTTTATAAAAAATCGGCAGTAATTTTTTTTGTATTCATTAGTCACTTTAACAGCCACTTCTTCTTCTTAATTTTCAATATCATCACGTAAGCCGCAATCTTCCTCTGCACTGTTACAAAAAGGTTCCTGAACAACGCACCAGTATGTCTATCAACCACAGGTTCTTCCTCACTAGCCCAAGTGTTCCCCTAGTGTTCCTCTGAACACTAGCCAACAATCATGGAATTCGTTATGCTTAATCCGTTTTATAGTATTGAAAAATACGGTTAAATGAAAGTGTGCACAAGAAACCAGACTCTGGGAAACTGGTTAAATCACGAAAGCTTCTTCCAGCTACTTCCAGTAGTGACGTGAATCGCTCCCCAAGGACTACTGAGTGATGGGAAAGGTTTGAGGGTTGTTTAATCTCGGCATAAGAGGTACATGAGGTACATATCAGACACAAACCCATCCAAACGAAAACTATGGTTTTTATAGTTTAAATATAGTGACTCAGAGGTAACTTGCATGATGCTCCTGATGGAGAGTTAATGAAAATTAATTTGTAAAAATCAAACCAAGGATAGCACTATTATCTGAAGGGAACCATGTAGCCTGAGCTGACTATTCAAGAATGATATAATTATCACTGTCAGCTGCTATTCGTTTTTATGGTTCATTACAGAGTGTGCCCATTTTTCCTATGTTATTCTTAAGGATTTACTTTTTCTCCCTTGGGACTAAACCTATTACTTTAGTACTCTATTACAGAGAGTAAAGTATGGCTTACATAGCAGACATATGAAATCAGTAATTTTAACTATTAATCCATGACATTTTGACATTGGTACAGAGAAAAGTTAAATTTACTGTCCACAATGACCACATTTGAGCATATGTTGTACAAGGATTAATCTTTTAGGGAATAAACAAGTACTTCTTTCTGAAGAGTTTTACGTAAAACCTATCGGTAAACCATCAGTTTACTCACGTCATATTATATATAAAGGCACATTATACATAAAGGCATGTTTACTCCAAATAAGCTAACAACAAGTAAAATAGTCACTATTCTCCAAAATAGTTCACAAGTAAAACTTTTTTGTGAAAAACTTTGCAGCCATTTGGCACGATTCCCACATAGGCAGAAGTGTGAAAAATGTAAAAGGAGGAAACCAATAATTAAAATTAGTCATCCTTAAAAAAAATTGTACTTACTTCCCTGTGGGAATAGGTTGGATCATAGATATATCTAAACAGAATGTTTTCAGTTCATCTAAAGAATGGTTCTTATATGTTAAAAATTCAACTCAATAGCTCTGGTAGTTTCTATGGAAACCTGTTTCAAATTTTTATCTTACAATATGCCAACACCCCCCTTCCAGAGCTAATACAAATCCATGTCAAAATAACTAATTGCCGCAATATGTAGAAAACAGTGGAATACTTCGATGTAAACGCTGCTTAAAAAACAGACATATACAGTATTATGAAGATTATACCAGAGATGAACGGATAATTCCTCTCTGTTTTACTCAAATAAAGTATTATTTGTGAAATGTGAACACATAATCATAAGCTCACTTAATGACTCTAAGAATTCATAAATTTTTCCCGTGCTCATAGCAACATTGTCTAAAATCCAGAATAATTATTACCGCTGGGAAATTTTACTCTTTGTTAAGTCTGTTTTTCTACTAATCTTTCCCAAACATGGAGTTCTAGGAACTGTTGATTCTGATTCTTTTATAGCCAATCGACTGAGTTGTCTGCTTCGCAGTCGTCTGTTTTTCATGTGAAAGTGAACGTCAACCGAAGCAACAAAGGATTGACAGTTCATCTTTCAGTTCTCTTATTTTCTCTCTGTGTAAATTTTATATTAATATTAACATGTACTGGTTTTTTGCCATTGTTTAGATTTTTACAGTGCAACGTAAACTAAACATGGTTCCTCTAACTAAATTAGTTTCTTTGTTGGTTTTGTCATTGCATTTGAGTTTTTGTCATTGCAATCTTGACGAATTTCAAGCAAATGTTGATGGATTTATGAATGCATTTGATGAAGTTTTTACCACAGAAGACACAGCTCAAACAACAAATGAAATACCCATTGGAACAGATATTGCTCCTGATTCCCTAGCAGTTGGAGAAGAAACCTCCAAAGACTTTGAAGTGAGTTAGGTAGCATTTATTGAATGCTGAACTAGGCTTATCAGCATATATTATCAATCATAATTATTTGACTTTTTTATTCTGTACAGAAGGTTTTGTTGCTATTGTTAAAATAGTGTGGTGGTCAGTAAGTATTCGTATTCATATTCAAATATCTATTCATTACAGTTGGCACTTGATAATCCGACACTTATGGGACCGGTGTGTCGGATTACCGGAAATGTCGGATTACTAAAAACTTATACTTCTTGCCCAACCCTAACTGTAGAATTAAGAAAAGTATACTGATGTTCATTATTAAGTACCTTAATTCTATTAATGGTTCAAATAAACAATTTACAAAGTCTTTTTTTACAAAAAACTACTTAAAGAATACAAAATACTGTATGACATTTATCTATAAACATAACTAATACACAACACACATAACATAACTATAAAAAAGTTATAACGTATAGGCATAACATGAAACATAACCTACATTCTAAATTCAATAAGGCCTACCTGAACTAACACTTAAAACTAGCACTTAAATTCTGAATTGAATACTGTCAGTAACAAAGTAAGCAACGCTCTTTACTATGCACTAATTTATACTAAACAAGGTAAGGAACTAACGGACCGGAAGACGCAAGACTCCTGTCATAACACGAATAAAATTTCTATACTGTACAGACGCCCGTCGCGGCAATAACTCATTTGGCGCGGCGTCGGACTACCGAGTGTGTCGGACTGTCAAGTGTCGGATTATCAAGTGCCAACTGTATACACAAATACAATATATATAAATGGCATCACAATGCATCTATGAAAAAGACTATAACTAATTAAAATATTTAAAATATAAAATAGTTTTAAAACATCAACATTAAAATATTTATAATACAAATTATTTACAAAAAAATATAAACATTCAAATATTTAAAATATAAATTTATTAAATAAAAGAAAAATAAACATAAAAAATTAAACTTTTTTACGACTTTGTAATATTCACCAAAGGAGTAAATGGGGGTGTTTGGTTAAAAATGTGAACAAAGTTCTTTTGAACCTGCCTCCTTCAGAATGTTTTATGACAGGAGGCAGACAGTTAAAAAATCTTGTACCTGCATATAAGGGTTGTCTCGAAAAATGTTCTGTCCTATGTTTGCCAATTATATAATTTCCCTGATTTTTTGTGTTATATGCATGCAGATCCTTCGATTTAGAAAAGTTTAGTTTATTTTTATTCATGTATAGAATGGTTTGATAAATGTACTTATTATAGGCCTAAACGGTTAAGATTTTGAGTTCTTTGAATTTTTGTTCACAAGATTCATCAGTTTTCATATTTAACATTTCTCTAATTGCTCTCTTTTGTAATTTTATTATTCTATTCAAGTTAATTTTTGATGTGCCACCATATAATAAAAGACAAAATTGTATGTATGACTGTATATTTGAAAAATAAACGATAAGTAATGTATTTAACGGACAGTAAAAAGACAAGCTACACAAAGCAAATGAACCAGAACTTATTTTATTGCACACATAATCACCATGCTCATTCCATGAAAGCTGGTCATCAATTATTATTAAACCAAGAAAGTTTGTACTTTTTTTTCTTTCCAAAGAATTATTGTGTAATGAAACATGAAAGTTATTCATTGAGGGTGATTTAGAATATTTAGTTTTTAGACAAAAAATGATATAATTTGTTTTAGAGCTATTCAACTTTAAGGAGGAAATCTAAAGTAATATCAAGGTAAAGTCGGAAAATAACTGAAGTGACCAGAAGTCTGATTCGGAGATTTTAAGTGTTGAGTCATCTGCATACATATAAACCAGATTGTTTTTTTAAGTCTTTGTCAGTTCATTATTAAGACCTCGAAAATACCAAATGAAAAGAAGGGGTCTCAGAATTGAACCTTGGGGGACAGAAAATTTAATTTCTTTTAGTTGAGATTTGTTTATAACTACAACATTTTGTAGAGGATTGATAAGTGAGTGGATGTGGTAATTGTTTGGATAAACATTTTTGCTGTGTTTTATGATTTTATTTTGTCACCAATTAAGTTTAATTTTATATTTAATTTGTTATTTTGATTATTGCTTAATTTTAAGAGGTTAACTGTTAAAAAAGACCACTTGGTCCTAATGATCGCCTCAAATTACTTATTCATTCAATTTTTAAAGATAACAAGTCAAATAAAAAACATATTTTATCCATATGAACTTTTCCAAAGAATTAGTTAAAAGTAACATGTTAAATCTCATTTATAAATATTTATAGTCTATAAAGAATATTTTATGGTGCTGTAAATTTTTCCTTCAGTAGGCCTACTTGAATATGAAAAATTTACAAAATGATACAATGAATAGGCCTATTCATAATCCAATCTTTAAATATTTTCAGCTTATTCAGTCAAAACTGAGTATTGATTATTAATAAAATATTTTGTCAGTATTCTTTGTTTATTTAAAGATATTTTTCGTTATCACGATTGTTAAGTTACCGTAACTGGGTTATCGAGATATAATATAGCACTTATATTAAGAGAAGTATATTTATTTATTAATTTACATCTTCCACCATCGTAGGCTGCTTTAAAACAAAGAATACTTTTACAATATATTTTTTCTTAATTATATAAATGATTTTTGAGGATCGATGATTGTTTTACTGCCAATAGTTCTATTTCATAATGTTTATCTTGATTAAGGCCGAAACATTTCCAAAACTTCATAAATACTTTTGATATTGTTCCTATGATAATAATTCAAGCTATTAATAGAAATTATAATAATTATTATCAATATATAGTTTACCTTAGAATATGGCCATGTCTTAACATGGTCCTTGTTTCCACAATCTTCGTCACCGCTCTTGTCAGTAAGGTGATGATTATCCTGCACCACTTCCACGCCAGTGCAAGACACAATTAATAATTTTATTTCGTACGGTAAAGAAGAATAGATGAAATATTAAAAACTAATAACCTTGTTTAATTAAGTTAAACAATTAAGTTTAATTAAGTTAAATTGAATTTTTGTATGGAGGCCATGTTAAACAAACACACTCTTATGTCATATGGTTTTAAAGTGTACTTATCTATGTATACCAAAACCCCCTTTTATAACATTAAAAAGGGGTTTTGGTTTAACTTGGAAAATATTTTTTAACTTTTTCTTTTTTTAATAATTGAAAAATTTGAATAAACAATTTTTAATTATTAAAATTAAATAATTTTGAGAAGGAATTTTTAGTAGGGAGACCAAAAAGATTTTTAATCAACAAAATATTTTGTGTTTGAATTTTGTTTTACTGAAGTAACATATGAGAATAAAAAATGTACAATCAGACGACCTTTAATCAGGCCGCAGTGGGCAACAATGATAAATTTGTATCAATAAGCGTCTGTATGTATTGACCTGGGGTTATCGAGTACAATTAGATCATGGTCTTTTGTATCAAATTTGTGAAGTCCAGAGAATATTATGGTGCAAAACATCTCACAAGATTAAAATTAAGCCAGGAAAATATTTAGATGTTGAAACTAAGTTACTGAGAAATGTCTTAGTTTCCTTATAAACATATCAGGATAATCATATCCTGTATTATTTTTCTCAGAGGCTGTTATTTTCATTGATCATGAGGAAATTTGTTTTTCATTTTTTTATTCGTTATCTATTGAATTATGTTGACAATGGATCATACTCTCAAATGGAAAATTACTTTTTTCCACAATTGAAAAGGTAAAAGTTGACTTGGGATTAGGCGTTTTTATATAATGTTGCGCAGTACCAAAGTTTATTGTTGTAACTTTAATTAATTGATTTTAAAACTTTCATAACTATTAATAATGTTATGGTCTACTTGGTTTAGAAATATTTTGTATTTTTGAATCTAATTGAAGTATAAAAATAAGCTCAAATATTATTTCCATTTATCCATCAAAATTTGTTTTGTAATATAAAATTAATTTCAATTACAGTTGATTCAATTTTGTATTATAAGCGTACCTCACTTATATGAACCTTAAAACACGTCCGTCTAGGACTGGGACCCTCATTAGGATTTCCCATAGTGCCATTTGGTGTGCATAACATTTTGCCCAGGACCTCAAGCCATGGTGACTCGCTTTTTTGGTACACATCTAGAAGTATGGAATACACCCCCTACTTAAACGGGCGATGTAGGAGTTCATCCCAAGAAAATGTTTGAAAATAAAAGCCTAAAACATTTTTAAGCTACAGTACCTGAAGCACATTATTCTTTAAATGTAACAAAAAAGCCCTCCAGTACAAGTGATTTTAAATAACTTACAGAAATCTTATTACTATACTTTCTTATTGGTTTATTATTATATCAATAAAATAGAAAGACTAGGAAATACAATATAAATTCATAAATTATTTTGTGTTATTTTTTCATAAATTGTTTTCATAACTAGGCCTATAATTTTTTTAATTCAGTCTGAGGACTTCATGCGGCCTGCGGGCTGTATAATGGGGTTCCCTCGTGTAGGATGTTTGGCGTCTTGGTTACTGATAATAAATTAACAATAGGCATAGTTTTGAGATGACAAATTAACAGACCCAGGTTTGTTAATGTCTTATCTAAAATAAATAAAATTATGTGGAAAGGTGTACTAGTCTGATGCTGTTGTGTGTTTGTGTCTATAGGAGCCGGGAAGTGTGCAGGAGGAGGTAGCTGTGACCGAGTCAGTCTTCAAGCCAGGCAGTGATGTGAGGCATGAGATCAACGAGGATCTGATCAAGTTTGCCGCCAAGGTCGTTGCATCCATCAGCCCTGACCTTGAACTGGTTAATGTCACTCAGGCTCTCTCCTCGGTAAGGAAACTTACGTCTCTAAATGGCTGACTGGTTTATTGATCTTCAGAGACTATAATTGGGTACAAGGAAGTAAAGTTGTCACAATGTTGGTAAATCCTTTGGCTATACAAAAGACTTAAATATTTAGACTTTAATGGTGGTGTGTCATTACAATCTATCTATTTACAGGGCACAAATTATGTGATATTCTCTAGAATGGATTAACATTCACATTACTTCGGGTACAGTATCTCAGGAGTAACGTTCTGGACTAGTAAGTTGGAAGTTTTCTGTTAAACTGTAAGACCTTTAGATGCAATTGAAAGTTGAGCTATTAATTAACAGTTCTGTCTAAGAAACATGTCAGGCTTAGTTTGTAAAAAGACTAAAAGATTAGGCGACAATCATTCTACACTATTTCCTCATTCAAACTTGGCTTAAAATACCTACCTGGGTAAGTCACCATTTCAGAGAGGTAATGGGTTAACGAACATAGATGAGGAACATAGGAGTGTTTGGGTTAAATCCAAAGAATAGCTTCCCTTAAAAAAATCCACCAGTTATGATCCTCATAATTAGACCAATTCGTAATTCAGAGGCTGTGGTTCGGATTCCACGTTAAACTGTAGGTCCATTAGTTGCCATCGGCTTTTGGGATATTAATTAACATTCTTGTCTAAGGAAAATGTCAGCCTTAGTCAGTAACAAGACTACAAGATCGCGCCACATTCATCCTACATTCATTCCTCATTCATACGTGGCTTAAAATACCTACCTGGGTAGGTCGCCATTTCAGTTAAAAGTAAAAGTATAATAGGTTTCCAATATTTACTTTATTATGTTTTAAGTGTTAAGGTATGTTTCGCAGGTAACAGACAAGGTAGAGCGGTCGTTTTTATTGCGGGTGGCTCAACGCAACTGTGAGGGGGACTGCAGTGTCTCTTGCATTGTGGACGTCATCAGTGACAGCTACCAGGACACCGTCACTTGGCATAACTGTCTGGAGAACAATGAGATACCGAGAATCAAGCGGGGAGCAGTGGGTGGCTTCAAGCAGGTCAGCCAACAGTTGAAAAGTTCTGAGTACGCCTATAACCTATAATTTTTTGATTTAACCCTTATACAACACTTAGTTTATAGCTTTGTGAATATTGGTTTGTAAATTACAAAGGTGTTTGTAAATCTTTACAAAAAGCCCCGAAATAGCCTGGTATTTCTGGGTTATGCTCGAGTTAATGACCTGGCATCTTCTCTAGAATTCTAAATAATGATAAATAAGTAAATTATATCTTAAATTCATTATGAAAATATTAAATAAACTCACAATTTGATAAACAGCAGAACGTTATGACAACAATCGACAGTTAACAGAAATCTCATGGCAACTAACGATGCTAAACAGTCGCTAGCAGCTTACAAATGTTAGAGCCAGCGTTCAGCAAAAGCAAAGACTCATAAAGTAATCACCACTACCTGCAATGTTTTTTTGTATAATCAGTGACTGTTTTCGATCAATTGGTTACTAGCGAGTATGTTTTCGGTGATTTTGAGTTAACATGTCAACAAATGAGAGTTTTAAGAATTTAATTCTAGATTTCCTATATATCAGAGGTTTGCCGCTAAAGTGAAAATCACGGCTTCCAATATATCGGAAGTTGGTTTTAAAAAGGTTAATAAAATGTATTATATACCAAATAAATGGATAAGGAGTACAATGAGTAAAGATGTGATTTTTTTTGTGTTACGCCAGGTTGACGAGGCAGAGGCTAAAGAGCTGGCAGAGATCGCTGTGCAAACGCTGGACTCTATCGATGCGGACGACGTCAAGCGGGTTGTTACACAAGTTATCCGAGCACAGAAACAGGTGAGACATAAAAAGAATATTTGGCGACCATTGTAAACAATCATATTGTCAGTTTTTAGATCACTAAAGAAAGCAACTAAAAATTTTTTACAGGGAATTTGGATTCATAAATATGTTTTTCAGTTTCCTTATAATATCTATTTATTATAATACCTAATTCTTATAAAATATTATTAAAAATAAAATTATTTTAAAAATAAAATCATTATATATATGTACATTACTTATGGTTATTACATAATAATTCTCCTTTATCAATTTTAAATATTTAAACCAGGGATCCTCATTTCGCATCCTGCAAGCTGCACACAGTCTTCGTCATGTATTTTTGCTGCCCTTGGACTGCCAAGAGGAAAATAAAACATTAGAGTTATCCAAAATATTTTTTAAAATTAGAAAATATGTTATAAATATATAAACATTTTCAAACATTTGAGAAAATAGAAATGAGAGAACAATAAACAATAATAAACAGTGACTAAATATTTAACAGGTGATTGTCTTAACAGTAAATTTTAATTATGGAACATATGGTTTGGTACATTTTTAAATAAATAAATATAGAGGTTTATACATGTAATTTTTAAATCTTATTTTCAAATGAGTTGAATAATTTTTTATCAAATTATCTCAAATTTAAACTGGATGGAAATTTTGATTTTAAAACAACTGGTGTGCCAATTCAGAATTTCTAAAATTAGTTGGTTACTTTTTGCATTTTAATTTGATAAATATGATAATTTGATAAAAAACAATTGAACTCAATTGAAAATAACATTTAAAAATTACATGTATAAACCTCTATATTTATTTGTTTTAAAATCTACCAAATCATATGTTCCATATTTAAAATTTACTGTTAAGACAATCACCTGTTAAAATATTTAGTCACTGTTTATTATTGTTTATTCTTCTCTCATTTCTATTTTCTCAAATGCTTGAAAACGTTTATGTTTTTATTAAACGAAAATTTGCATAACTTTTCATTGTCACTTTTACTTTCTCCCCTTATACGTAGTATATGGAGAAAGTATTGTTTTCGTCAAAATTTTCGAATTTGAGTTGAGGGTGGATATATCCGTTTTGGGGTCCCCTGAATCCACAAAAGTGGGTTTTGACGTGATGTCTGTCCGTCCGTGTGTCCGTGTGTGTGTGTGTGTGTGTGTGTGTGTGTGTGTGTGTCTGGATGTGTACAGTGCCACAGCCTACCCCGTTGGTCCGATTTAGATGAAATTTGGCATGTATGTATATATTCACGGTATCTCCAGGCGTTTTTTTCATTTTTTTGAATTTTTGATTTTTAAGGGTAGTTCACCCCTAAAAACCCTTAAAAAACGTGAAAAATCCAAATTTCTCAAAAACGGCTCTAACGATTTTTATTAAAATTTGACAGTTTATAGTGTACAGAGTACTAAATAATTTGACACCACCCGCATATCTGTAAAAATGACGGTTCAAAAGTTATGGGCTTTTAAATGTCTAAAAAATCAAATTTTTAAATTTTCAGCGAAAACAATAAAAGTAAAGTATAACTTGACTGGCACCATTAAAACCAGCTTAAAAAACTAAACAAATTAGTAATTTGAATTATTTGTCTACGACTAACGGTTCCAGAGAAAAGTTAAATTTACTGTCCACGATAAACGCAGTACGTTGTCTGAAAGCGCCCAATGTTATTCTTATGGAGAATATAAAAAAAATCAATTTCTTCCTTACTTTCCAACCGTTTTCCATGAAACTTGGTATGAAGCGTAAGGTCAAATCACCGAACAAAACCAGCTCAAAAAAGCTTGGTGTTACGGGGGGGGGGGGTTGTCCCCCCCATACAATTTGAACAATTAATTTAACTTTGTCTCTCGTGTTTTTATTTTTAGAAATTGGATGATTATTTTTGAAACAATAAATTATTAAATGGTATTTAGATTAACTTTGTAGAACATGATAGTTTTATTACAGATTGTTTTTTTTAATTTACTTAAGGGAGAAAGTATGTGTCAGTTCACTGGTACCGTTTATTAATTTATTCTATCGATCCAGTTGAATAATTGTATTATGTCATTTAACACATTTCTACAAACATCAAGATATATATACAGTAAACCCTCTCATATCCGGACTAATGTGGCGACGGCCGATCCGGATATGAGAGGGGAATAACACATCCAGATATCACCCCAACTTTAACAATATCAAAGATATCAAAAATATCAAAAACCCCCCAGATATCAAAAACCCCACTTTAATAATATCAAAACTCAAAAATCTCGTAATACAGTACAAAGTGGTACAGTACTAGAGTAATACAATTTTTCCTCCATCGTAATGACAACCCTTTTACTTTCTCCCCTTATACATAGTATATGGAGAAAGTATTGTTTTCATCAAAATTTTCGAATTTGAGTTGAGGGTGGATATATCCGTTTTGGGGTCCCCAGAACCAAAAAAAGTGGGTTTTGACGTGATGTCTGTCCGTCCGTGTGTCTGTGTGTGTGTGTCTGGATGTGTACAGTGCCACAGCCTACCCCGTTGGTCCGATTTAGATGGAATTTGGCACGTATATTCATAGTCACTGTATCTCCAGGCGTTTTTTTTCATTTTTTTGAATTTTTGATTTTTAAGGGTAGTTTACCCCTAAAAACCCTTCAAAAACGTGAAAAATCCAATTTTCTCAAAAACGGCTCTAACGATTTTGATTAAAATTTGATAGTTTATAGTGCTCAGAGTACTAAATAATTCGACACCATCTGCATATATGTAAAAATAACGGTTCAAAAGTTATGGGCTTTTTAATGTAAAAAAAATCAAATTTTTAAATTTTCAGCGAAAACAATAAAAGTAAAGTATGACTTGACTGGTACCATTGAAACCAGCTTAAAAAACTAAACATATTAGTATTTTAAATTATTTGTCTACGACTAATGGCTCCAGAGAAAATTTAAATTTACTGTCCACGATAAACGCAGTACGTAGTCTGAAAGCGCCTAATGTTATTCTTATGGAGAATATAAAAAAATCTATTTCTTCCTTACTTTCCAACCGTTTTCCATGAAACTTGGTATGAAGTGTAAGGTCAAATCACCGATCACCGAACAAAACCAGCTCAAAAAGCTATGTATTACCAGGGGTGGGGGGGTTTCCCCCATACAATTTGAACAATAAATTATTAAATGATATTTAGAATAACTTTGTAGAACATGATAGTTTTATTACAGATTGTCTTTTTTACTTAATTGACTTAAGGGAGAAAGTATGTGTCAGTCCACTGGTACCGGTTATTTCTTTTTCCAGCCATAATAACTTATTCCTACCTGAAACTAAAACGAACCGTTACAAGAAAGACAAGGTCACTGAAGAAAAACAAAGTCGACACTGACCACGGAGGCGGGTGTTGTCACTACAGTACAACGTGATGCGTTGGCTTGGCTATTGGGGTGGGTACGGACAGGAGGGGTGGGAGGTTTATTGTTTCATAAGTCAGTGACCTTGCACCAGATAGCACAGAATACAGACAGTAGCACTGGAGACTCAGGTACTCGGGACTAAGGTGACTCATCGTTTCCCCATTGCGCTTTTGAACATTACCGCTGTCCACATGGCTTCAACCCCGCGTTCGGCGATCGGCACACTACTAACCGGCCTACAAACATCGTTCACGTCTACTGGTTTAATAAACATTGACCTCCTAGAGAAATTTTTAATTTTGGAATTCTTTCAAAATCATGTCCTGATATCGGAGGGTCCGAATATGAGAAATCCGGGTGAATGAATGAATCGGATATGAGAGGGTTTA
>CM041789.1:53289900-53605445 GCA_023375725.1 Nephotettix cincticeps | reverse complement strand
TCTAAATATCATTTAATAATTTATTGTTTCAAAAATAATCATCCAATTTCTAAAAATAAAAACACGAGAGACAAAGTTAAATTAATTGTTCAAATTGTATGGGGGGGGACAACCCCCCCCCCCCCGTAACACCAAGCTTTTTTTGAGCTGGTTTTGTTCGGTGATTTGACCTTAGGCTTCATACCAAGTTTCATGGAAAACGGTTGGAAAGTAAGGAAGAAATTGATTTTTTTATATTCTCCATAAGAATAACATTGGGCGCTTTCAGACAACGTACTGCATTTATCGTGGACAGTAAATTTAACTTTTCTCTGGAACCGTTAGTCGTAGACAAATAATTCAAATTACTAATTTGTTTAGTTTTTTAAGCTGGTTTTAATGGTGCCAGTCAAGTTATACTTTACTTTTATTGTTTTCGCTGAAAATTTAAAAATTTGATTTTTTTGACATTTAAGAGCCCATAACTTTTGAACCGTCATTTTTACAGATATGCGGGTGGTGTCAAATTATTTAGTACTTTGTACACTATAAACTGTCAAATTTTAATCAAAATCGTTAGAGCCGTTTTTGAGAAAATTGGATTTTTCACGTTTTTTAAGGGTTTTTAGGGGTGAACTACCCTTAAAAATCAAAAATTCAAAAAAATTAAAAAAACGCCTGGAGATACGGTGACTATATATATACATGCCAAATTTCATCTAAATCGGACCAATGGGGTAGGCTGTGGCACTGTACACATCCAGACACACACACACACACACACACACACACACGGACGGACAGACATCACGTCAAAACCCACTTTTTTGGATTCAGGGGACCCCAAAACGGATATATCCACCCTCAACTCAAATTCGAAAATTTTGACGAAAACAATACTTTCTCCATATACTATGTATAAGGGGAGAAAGTAAAAATGACCTTGAGCCTTGCTCCGGGACAAGGGGGTTTGTTGATATTTGGAACTGACTGAGCGACTTCATTATTTTGTTTTTCGGTCAAATACTTACATTTCTCTACATAGTATGATCTAGTTAAAAATTGAGTTTTATGTTTTCTCTTTAAATAATCATTAATCTGAGGTGATTTAGTAAATAAGCAATCAAATTAAGTTGTGTGTGTTTAATTAATTAAGAAATTTACTTTTAAATAAGAGTAATGATTAAATAGTTTTAAATAAATATGTAACCACAACTAACTTCATTATTAAAAGTTTTATATATTTTTAAATTTAAAATATGAATTTGATTAGAAACTAACCATTTGAAATGGATGATACTAAAACTATTTTTTTAAATAACAGTTTACTTCTGTTTTTATATTTTCTATATTATTACTTTTTGAATTTTTATTTATAGTTTTCACTACAATACTACTCATTTCCTCTAGTAATATCTTTTATTTTTCTCATTTCCAAATTTGTTAGATATGTTATTATTTAAAACCTATACAAAAGAATTTTGAAATTGTATCAAAATTTTAAAACTAGAGATATATTTGTTTTTGTCATACAATAGTTTTTTATTTAATTTAGTAGTTTATAATAGATATATAATATATTTTTACTAATTGTAGACCTACATTAATTTTTTTAAATAATTCTTGTTTAGTCTCATCAAGGCTAGCTATACATATTCCAAGTTATTAAAAATTTTAGCGAATCTTGGAAATCTTTTAGCGAACTTTGCTTTATTGATATAATATACATAGATAAAATACCTTAACACAAATCTTTTGAACTTGAAAGTTATCAAACTAAAAATTATCAAACTAATTATGAACTGTAAAATTTAGTGAATAGTCTAATAATATTTTTTTTTGGCTTTAATTCCATGGTTTTTTATTATCTTCTGTTATATGATTTCTGTTTTACAGGAAATTGTGTTGTGTGTTTGTCGTGTTGTATCGAATCGAATCGCATCGATTCGTATCGGAATTCTTTGTATCGCATCGTTGTATCGAATCGAAATTTTTTTGCTGCATCGCACACCCCTAGTCAAATGTAACATTGAGCACTGATGTAGTGCTCTGTCACCCGTTCTGTGTGCACCATGTTCCTGCACTGCTAGCTCGAAGGCGGAGTGTTGTGGTTTTACTCATTTTGTGTATTTTATTTTGGGTGTTGTGCTTGATTGATAGGAAAATTTTACTAACTATTATTTGCATTTATTTTGTTTGGATGATATGTATAAATAGGTAGATTTATCAATAGTAATTAATTGACCAAATGGAAAAAGTTAATCAAGAAAAGAAAAATATTTATGGAAAAATACTTGGTTACTATCAACAAAAAAATAAAAAATATCATTGTAATTTCCATTTTAATTGGCACCCAAGAAACAATACAGGTATCAAATTTATTGCAAAAACTTTTGGAAAAAGTTCAAATTAGACAATAAAATTGATAATACCCCCGTCGCAGCAGACCTGCGTACTCAGCGAATTTCCAAATCAATAACATAATAATAATAACATATGACTAGATTGATCATTATCTGTCAATAAATATGAGTATTATTTGCCTACTCTCCATAGATTAACATGGGAAAGAGTATGCAGGTTTGCTGCTGTGAGGAACGCTGAAAGTAGGTGTTTCTAGCGTAAACAATTAATTTTTTCAGCATTTATATCAACTTTCATCAACATCTGTCCATAAATAAAGGAGTTTGCCTATTCACTATATGATAAATATGGGAAAAGAGTATGCAAGTTTGCTGCCATGATAAACACATAAACTATGATTTTTAAGCATAAATGGATAGACCTCAACCACATGAAGCTAAATATCAAGTTTTATCCAAAAATATTGATTAATATGGGAAATATTAATTTTTCCCTATCCTCCATAAGATTAACATTGGAGCCCCACAATACAACATACTGTGTTTGATTTTTTAATATCTCGGTAACCGTTGGAGAAAGAGAAAAACTTTAAGGAACCTATTGTGTAGTTTTTTAAGCTGATTCCAATAGTGAAATATAAAATTAGAAATTTTTTAAAATTACATGTGAAAAATGCAAAAAACTCCATTTTGGGGTGCAAAACCCCCCCAAACTACCCGTTCCCATTGACCGATATGTCTGGTTTACAAACTCGTCCGAGCATTTGTAGGAATACACGTCACTACCAAATTTGGTCTCGATCGGACCATTTTTACGAGAGTTATCGTGTTCACAGACACACATATACATATATATATTTTTATAAAGGATCCTATTTGTTCCAGTAGATGCTTTCTAGACTTTTCCATTGAAGCATAATGATGCAGCCTTTAGATATAAACACTCCCGTTTAGCATCCAGACTGGTGTTGCTGAGCAGTAGGGTCCGAGCTCCCAACTTACGTATCACATTTTCTCAAGTCATTCGATGGAGGTTCCTTTTACAGTGGCAACCGTGCTCGTGTGAGGAAATTTGCCAAGTGAGATGAATTAAATTATCCCTCTTTTTTTGGCCAGCGCGAAAAAGATAATAAAACATAAAAACAGTTCCAAAATGGCATTCAAAAAGATACAAAGATTCCTCAGAATGTCAGGGGGGAGCAGACTTCCTATGCCGCTGTCTCTTAGTAGTCCTAGTTGGTCGCATGCGAAGGAATAAGCGTGCGGGGAATGGGGGAGGTCAGAGGAAGATCCAATGGAGAGTCCAGGGAAAGGTCCACGGGAGAGTCCAGGGGAAGGTCCACGGGAGAGTCCAGGGGAAGGCCCACGGGGGAGTACAGGGGAAGGTTTATGAAGGAGTCCTGGGGAAGGTCCACGGAGGAGTACAGGGGAAGGTCCACGGGGGAGTACAGGGGAAGGTCCACGGGAGAGACCAGGGGAAGGTTCACCGGAGATTCCAGAGGAATGGCCAGTAGTGAGTCCATTGAAAGGTTGACAGGGGAGTCCAGGGGAAGGTCCAGAAAAGGGATCAGGGAAGGGCACTCCTCATGTTCTATCCATCGAATTTGATATCCCTTGCGGGGTCGAATCTCTAACGTCTGTCCACTGCGAAATCTCTTGAGCCTTAATAGTTGTAAGTAAAGAGCTATAAACAATTTTAAATCTTGAAACTTGAAATTCTTGAATTAAAGCTAAATGTTACTACCGATAATTTTAAACGTGTAAACAAGATGCCATGGTTGAAATGATTATTCAATATATATAATATATAAAAAAATAATATATAATATATATATATATATATAAATTTTAACGACTATCGTTTTTTGACTCTGGGCACCTAAAGAAGAAAAAATAACATGGTCCCGGGCTTAAGTCTCGCCATGAGACCTACGGTAATAGCTTCTTCCCTATGGGAAATTCGCTGAAATTGGCTCAAAATCGAGTAAAACTCTCAATCAGTATTTTGAAAACCCATTTGTATAACAATTATGTAAAATAAAATAATCTAAACTTGTTGAATTAATATTCGTTGTGTTTTAGCACTTCACAATAGTGAAAATAAGTCAATTTCAAATGGGGTTCCTCAGTATTAAATAATCATCTATTTTTTATTTAAATGAAAGTTCTTAGGTAACCACTTTGAAATAGGGAACGTGTTTTATCACCTCTGAAAACATTGTGTAGTTGAAAATACACACTTTGGAAAAGTCCAACAAGACACTATGAAAATAATGAAAATGGATAACCTATGCCTAAATTGATAACAAATACCAAAATTGATTTCAAAGGTATTGTGGTAGTAAGTTGACCCTTAATAGTTCTAATTTTTAAATAGTATCTTTCTTTATGCTTGATAATGAGTGATTCGTGAGGTTTTTTGGTATGTTTGATATTACTATGAAACACTTTGTCAATTGCACTCTTTAACTTGATAAATTGTGTATCAAGATTAATAGTCAGTCACCTGATATTTTAGTCACAGCAGTGCCTCAAAGTGAAACTGTTCATTGATTAACTCAAGGTTATGTTACTTGAAAAACTCTGACTAAAGTATGACTATGACTACATTTAACGTTCCCACTTTATCATCATTGCTATTTCAATCCATGTAAATAAAATTAGAGTTTTGTTTGTACAGTAGAACCTCGATTAACCGTCACCCTTTTAACCGTCAGTCTCTATTAACCGCCACCCCGCTAGCGCAAACAAAATTATGTTTCGACACGTCAGCGCCGGCCTGGATCGTCTGTTGAGGCTCTATGATGAGTTGTGACGAATGTACTGTACACATTCAATGTGCGTGAATCATTGGCGGCAAGGGTAGTGACCCAGCTGGTTAAGCCCTTACACTGTCTTCTGCATTCCACTGCTACTGTTTCATTTCAGTTCAGTATGGTGCGTGACTACAGAAAACTGAAGTTATTGCCGATTTCGAGTGCAATGCCTACTAGTGTTTTACGTGCTTTACCGTTTATTGTTGACAGTGCTGTTTATACGTAGTGTGCAATGCTCTTATGTTATGGCTGAGAAACGGAAACGTGTAGTTTTGGGTAGTTTGGGACTCGACAATAAACAATAGATTATTAAACGCCGGTGCTTCTTCTCAGAAAAAATTAAAAACATTACCGCCTGAAAAGCTCGACGGGGAAAGAAACAGAAGAAAATGACTGATTATTTTAAAAACCAAATACCGGCAACGTAAGTTTTGAGAGTAAAACCAAATAACATAGAAAAAAAAAATATATATATATATATATATATATATTCTGTTCTTTGGTAAAAGTACATACATGTACAGTTGATATTTTATTGTTTTCTTATTAAAATATTTTAATAAATTATTTTCCACTTGAACTGGCCTAGTTTTGTTTTTCTCATTTAAAATAAATTCACATTCAACAATCATGAAAATTAATTAGGACTTACAATGGCGCCGTTATAACATGAATTGCGATGTTGCCACGCCAAACACTGTCTAGGGGCTAAGTTTTATCAGTACTATTATTATTTCTGTTATCCGTCTATTCGGTTATCCGTCATGGTCTTGGTCCCGAGGGTGACGGTTAATCGAGGTTTTACTGTATTTTACTTTGTAGAATTATGATATTTTTGGTGATATTTATACTTTATACTCCAGAAAAGCTCAAATTTGTCTTAGGTCAGTTTCTTTCTGTAACGCTGATCAAAATCTGTTTGTTATGCTTCTGTGATCGGAAGAGTGGAAGGCTGCATACCTGAGTAAAAAAAAATAAAAAAAAGTTTTTATTTACTTCCCTGTGGGAAATAGGTTAGATCATGGATATGTCTAAAGGAAATATTTTAATTACGTTTAAACAGATGTTCTAATTCTTTTATATTTAAAATTCAATACAATAGTTCAAGTAGTTTTTATGGAAACCTGTCACATGTTTCCCATCTTAAAAATCACCAACACCCCCCGAGAGCTAAGACATATCCATGTTAAAAATGTTCCGTAAACAATTGACACTGTACATTTCTCAACAAAATTGTAATAAAGAGTTTCTAATTTAGATACTGATTCTGATTCTTCATGAAAACTAAATCACCTACTATGAAAAAACTTATTTTTAATTTTCATTATTCTATAACTTTTGGAGAGGATTTTTGTTTACTTAAACCTATTAAAACAAAGTATTGAGTTCAAAAACTCAGTTTTGAATGATATTAGTAAAATCGTTTTTAGTTTAGCTGAAAATGTGATATATTGAAGTGACACTTAAAATTAATATTAGTTTGTTTACATTGATCATTAATAATTTTAAACCAATCTTAAAATTGTAGTATATTAAAACATCCCTCCCAAGTAGATGGTTAGTGGTTACACAATTCCCTGATTATTCTGACCGACTCAGCTGTGATTCAATGACCCCAGGAGAAACAAGATGGAGCTGAAGGGAAGCCTGTCACACTAGTTAGCCAAAGAATTTACCAGTAATTAACCAGCTTCTTTTAAATGTACTTAATTAATCTCTGAACTTGAATTTTCAAATGAATGAACTGTTGTCGCAGCTAGTGAACGGCATCATGTATCACCTGACTCTAGAGATGGCACAGTCTGACTGTACGGAAGACAAGGACAAATGCGAGGGCAAGCTGAGCGACTACAACATCTGCAAGATCCTGATGCAGAGACTGTTCAGCGGCGAGGCTCCCCACAACGCCCAGGTTAGATGCGGTGTCATCAGTTGTGACCAGAGTAGTGATGTAAAATTACCAGAAATTTAAAATCCAGGAAATATTTCTGAGGAAGTTCATGAAAATACATAGGCTAAGTCAGTTTTATTTCTCATTCCCAACCATTCACTTTCAGCTAAGTCCATCTGAAGTAAACGTTAAGAAATGCCTAAAGACGTAGAAAACTCAAAATAACAATAAATAAATTTAACACTTTATATATATGATAATTTATAGGTACTTCTGTTTAATTCAGTGGGTTGTGTAGTCTTGTCCTTTTTAAATACGAGGGCAGTCCAGAAAGTCTGTCACGTTTTGATATAAAAAAAACGTAAGTGCAAGAGAAAATTTTTATTATATACATTTGAAAGTACAACTAAAATACTATTTTTCAACATAATCACCAAACAAATTGAGACACTTATCATATCGGTGAACTAATTTGGAAATGCCGGTGTCATAAAAGTCCGCGTCATCGTCAAAGCGCTAAGTAGCAAGCCATGTCTTCATTGCCGGAAACAAGTGATAATCGCTGGGTGCAAGGTCTGGACTGTATGGCGGATGTGGGAAAACCTCCCATTTGAAAGCATCCAGGACTTCTTGTGTTCGATTTGCCGTATGTGGTCGGGCATTGTCGTGGATAAAGAGAATTTTTGAAGTCAACTTTCCTCTGCGCTTGTTTTGGATCGCTCTTCTTAATTTTTCAAGTGTTTCACAATACCTCGCAGAGGTTATTGTTGTTCCACGTTCCAAGAAATCAACAAGAAGAACCCCTTTCCTGTCCCAAAAAACAGTTGCCATGATCTTCCTTGCAGACAATGTCTGAAGGCATTTTCTTGGTTTTTTGGGTGAGTTTGTGTGACCCCATTCCATAGACTGAAGTTTGGTTTCACAATTGACGTGCTTCACCCAAGTCTCGTCTCCTGTCATGATGCGATCGAGTAGTGAATCACCATCTTCGTCGTAAGCGTGCAAAAATGACAACGAAGCAGCCATCCGCTGATTTTTGTGGGTTTCTGTTAGGATTTTGGGCACCCATCTTGCACAAAATTTGTGATAACCTAATTTTTTGGTAACAATTTCGTGCAATAAACTTTTTGAAATTTCTGGGAAAAAAATCGATAGCTCTCTTATTGTGAATCGGCGGTTTTCTCTAATCTTGTCATTGACTTTACTCACAATGTCATCAGTCACGAGGCTTGGCCGTCCACTTCGTTCTTCGTCATGAACATTAGTTCGTCCATTTTTGAACTGAATGCACAGACGCCATACTCCACTTTCACTGTAAACATCGTTCCCATAAACTTGACAGATTTGGCGATGAATCTCAATTGGTTTATTGTTTCTAGCCAACAAAAACCGTATTACCGACCGTACTTCACAACTCGCGGGATTTTGAATTGCGGCACACATTTTCAATTGTTATTGAAAAACAACAAAGAGCGACACGAACCTCCCTCTAGCACGGCTGGATAGCCACTGAACGGAGGAACGCCCTGACGCCAAAATTGCCGTGATAGCCCCGCCCCTAGCGGCTAAAACGCAAAACGTGACAGACTATCTGGACTGCCCTCGTATAAATAAATAGATACCCATAAAATTGTGATGTGGGTCAAAATCCGATACGTGCCCACAACTGCAAAATTGTTTATAATAGTATAATATAGTAACATTTTTACTATTTTTAATTTATGGATGATTATATGAAATTCTATTTAAAAATATCCATAACCAACCTAACTTAACTCCGCAGAGTGCTGTGTGTGGGCAATTTAACTCATATTATGATGTAACGCAACTAGTATTGGTCGCTGAAAAACAGTGCTTTGTGGAGTTAAGTTAGGTTGGTTATTGATATTCTTATCTCGTAAATAATATTTTATGCTATCAATAACCAACCTATCTTAATCCACAGAGCACTGTTTGTCAGCGAAGAAACGTTCCTAAACAATTTTGCAGTTGTGGGCACGAAATGGATTTTGACCATGATGTCAAGTTGTATTTGTGCATGTTATTGTTAATTTTTGAAAAAAAAATTCTGAGTAAAATATGATTGCTGTAGTTGTGTGTATTTTACTGTATCAGAATAAGCTAATTAGTAAATCTTAGCCGTTGATATAATTTATTCTGTTGGTTAGTATTTTATTACCTAGAATTTTTCCCATTTCTATTTTTGAATAGAAAATTTCTACTATAGTGGTTCAAATACTTGCAATATGTGATCCTTTTTGTGGCAAAATGTAACTAGTTTTAATCCTGTAGTTGTGGGATAATCTTTAGGCTCCAGTCAAGGATATATTGAAAGTACAGCATTTTTTCTTTATGTAAAAATTGTTGTTTAATTTTAGACAAACATATGAATGTTTGGAACATTACAAACATTAAGAAACACATATTTTTCATAATTATTATGAAAAACAAAATATTAAAAACTTTTACAACTGAGGAACAGACAAAGCGACATGTACCGAAGTCCAGACTGCCGGTCAAGCTGTATCAGTGCTTCGCTCTTGCTATCTATCCATGTAACTGTGGCTGCATTCCTTAGTTCTCTTCCGCCCAGTACACGCCGCATTGGACGTTCCTGAACATGATCCCACAACCAGAGGATCGAAACTAGTTGCATTTAGCAAACAAAAGATACTTGCATATTGCAGGTATTTGAACCATTATAGTAATTATCTGTAATCCGGAGCCAATAACCTCAAAAATGAAAGAACATTTTTCTAAATGTTTTAGGTTTTTACTGCCCAAGGAAACTCATTTTAGAGTGAGACATAAAACAAATTTAATTTGATATTTAATTTTTAGATCACATCGTTATTTCAATTATTGTTTACAGGTCATCAAATCTGAATGCAATCCAATCACTAAAGCCAAGGAAATTGAAAATATTAAGGTAATTTTCAAATTAAAAATGTTTATTTGGATTATTTTTAATATCATAAATCTTTCAGTTATAGCTTAAAAAACATAAAAGTTGTTTATAGTTAATTGTAATGAAAATAATCATCTTCAATAGGTGGATTTTTTTACTGTGTAAACTCTGTAAACCTTTTTTGTTGAAATACTATTTTATTTATTTTATAAGATTTAATCCTTTGACTTTAGCTAAATGGAAGAATTACTGATAACTGTATTTCAGATTATTCTAACATTATTTGCTTGTTATTTTGAAATCTGTTTTCAACTTGTAGTCATTTGTAATAAGTTTATTGGTTAGGAATAAGCTGTTGGGTATATTTCGTTCTATATAGAAACTTTATGCATATTTAACCCTTGAGCGGGTGCTTCACAGTTCAAACGGGAGAGGGCGCATGCAGAGTTTTATTTGGCAACGCTAAATCGCAGAAATTCAAACCATCTTACTTGTTTTTATAACATAGTATTGTATTTAAATGTCAAATAAATTGATAAAGTACAAGGTTCCATTGTTAATTTAATTATTTAATTACTAAATTTGAGTAATAATTTAAATAAACACAAGTTAGTAATTTTCTAGTAAGAATGGCGTTCATTCTTCCACAATAATAAAATTGAACATCAATGCAAACCAAATATATTAAATGACAGTTTTATGAATTAAATAAAAACAAACTAAAGTAATATAGTAAGTAAATAAGTATACCTCTTGGCCACTTGTGTATAGACGGAGAAAGCACTTACTTGCCTATAGAGCATACTCAAGTGTCAGAATAGTGAACTGAATGAGTTAGTTCCCGTATCAGCTCCCAGAGGGTGACACGGTTACAAAGGCGATGGTGTTTATCAAGTTCACTTAATTGACAACTGATGCCCCCACCTGGCACTTCTTATTGAATTTGTTAATGTCATGAGTTATGATTTTGCCACTTCTAGGGTCAATCATATTTAATATTCAAGTTGTTGAAGTACTTTCTGCAACTTATTGCCTTAACTGTGTATTTTATTACAGCAGGAACAAAAACGAGCCAAGAGGTATGTCGCTGGCGACGGAGTCGAGAGTAATATGGTTGTTAACCACAACCAGGTTGGCAACAAGAAGAGTCTCTCTCATGGTCGTTTGGTAAATTATTTTAAGTTTGATATTTATTGTTGTCGATGGTGGGTTTATGTTATTTAGATTGTTATTGCAAATATTTCCTATCACAAGTAATAAAACAAAGTTGTATGATATTTAGGGACCTGGATTCTAAAGACAAGAATTATAAATAGCTCAAGATATTCGAATACCATAAACTAAAGCTATTACAAGACCTTTTGTTTATCTTATTAGAACAAAACACGTAATTATTGCCATACTAATCCTTAAACATAATTTCACAACAGTATCACAATAGTCTTTCTACAATAAATAACTGTTAGTAATAAATCTAAGTAAACAATTACTCAGAACAAAACTGCACTGACACTGTGACAAAACGGCGTCTTTGTTCAGACAGAAGACGCATGAATAGTTCCGAGTTGTACAGCCGGCTCTTAAACTTTGCCGAAGAAAAATGGCAATAGCCCTCCTCATTCAGAATAGTTTTGAACAAAAAGCAGTTGCGGTATTGGAGGCACAATCGCTTGTTAGTTTGTGTGTATTGCCTTTGCTTTAAAATTTATAAAACTCCTCCTAGCATAGCCTCGGTTAAGCGGGTCTCGGTTAACCAAGACTCTACTGTAATATCTTTGACTTTTTACTCAAACAACTCTAGTTTTGTGCCAATTTATTCTACATAACTAAACGAAAATAGGTACTGAGGATTAAAAAAACTCAATTGTAATTGTGACCTTGGGTGCTATTACGGTTGATTATAATAGGCTATAGCCAATTGGTAGTTTTATACTATAGTATAAAACTAAGTAAGGTAGTCTTAGTTTTTTTTTAAATATAAATTGTATTTTAAATCAATTTATAATATTTTGACGAATCCATTGTATTCTGTGAATATTTGACGGAAATAAAGATCTTATCTTACCTTACCTTAATAATGTAGCTAATGTTTCCAGATGGGAGGAAAAGTTAGACAAGATCCAAACTCAGATAAAATCAAAGAAATTTCTCAGTTTGCTCTAGAAGAGATTGATAAGGCATCCAACTCCCTCAATAAACAGAAGATAG
This sequence comes from Nephotettix cincticeps, assembly GCA_023375725.1. Lineage (NCBI taxonomy): Eukaryota > Metazoa > Arthropoda > Insecta > Hemiptera > Cicadellidae > Nephotettix > Nephotettix cincticeps. Next base: position 53,593,280 of record CM041789.1, on the reverse strand, counting down.
TCCGTGTTGTCGATGCTCGCACTCAGGTGAGTTTTAAATTTTGAAAATTAACAGCTGTGTAAACATTGTAAATGCTTAGTTTTAGATTCCCAACATTTTATAAAACCCTATGATCGCTATTTGACTCTCCCAAATAGTAGATGTCATACTCGCTACGCATTTCGCTCCAATTGTAGAGTAATTAGATTGAAATTGGTATCAATGTAAACAGTAGATTTTTGTCCAATATCTGTCAATAGGCATTTCCAAGTTTTGACAGCTCTGAAAAATATGTGAAAACATTGTCTGAAAGACGTGGCTAAACAGTGCTGCAGACGATGTGAATGCGTTTTTTATTGAGTCGCTGTGAATGTTTTTTATTTTAATTTCAGTGCATAAACATATATATATATTCTTGTTCCTTATAAAGTTATCTTGAAAGTGGCTATTTTCAAAACTGAATATAACATCAATATAATTTTCCTAGAGAAGATTTTAAACTGAATAAAATGACGTATAGCATGTAATAGTTTGTGTTAGTTTAGAAATGATCTCAGTTGTTTATATAAAATGTTGCAAAGTCGCAAAAAAGTAAAGTTAGTAAGTCACAAAACATACATTGCAGTCAGAGGTTTAATAAGGGTGATTATGTCATATTTTGTTTAGTTCTTTATACTACAGTAGAACTTGGATAATTCGAACCTCAAGGGACCAGAAAAAAATTCGAATTATCCAAAAATTTGAATTAGAAAAGTTTATGCAAGTGGTTGAAATAAACAATCAAACATCATGTTTTAACATTGTATATTAAAAAAGTTAGGTTAATGAAGACATTATTGATTAAAAATCCTAATTTTAAGGTTGGGATGTTGGCGCATCCTGTAATGAAGCTAGTTGAAAGTCACCAATAGTTGATAGTTATAAGCTATGATTGGAGGATGTGATATTCTCTGGTGTGACTAACGTCCGCACTATTGACTACTAATCGGCAAAGACCATCCCCATAACTAGACCAAATTGCATTACAGAGGCACAATTGTGGTTCGTTTATCCTGTGATAAATCTTAGGTCTCCTAGATACCACTAGATAATTAACAGTTCTGTCTAAGGAACATGTCAGCCTTAGTCAGTAAGAAGATAATATCACACCACAATCATTTTACACCCATTTCTCAATCATACTTGGTTAAAATACCTACCTGCATTGGATGCCCATTTCGGTTGTAGGTGTCAAAGTATCAAAAGGACTATTTAATGCTTTCAGATTTTCGATATGTGATAATGCCGCAACCAACACAGGGGTGCGCAAAAAGCTGCTATGGCTAAAGTGCCTTGGGAGTAATCCGCCCTTCCAATAAAAAAATGCTTTCATATATTTTTAATATTCTTCCTTTACCTTTTTACAAATAAATTTACATATGAGCCTTTATGTTGATTCAGACTCAAAAACTATTCTATAATACAAATAATGGAAACTTCTTTTCTGTATAGGTGGTATCTGGAGCCAAATACTTCTTGAAGATGGAGCTTGTGGAGACAAACTGCAGGAAGGGAAGTGATCAAGAAACTTGCAGTCCTCTCAGGGACCAGGTACTGTGATAACACTGTCAGTTTTCAGGCAAACAACTGTCTTGCAGCGATGCGTTTATCTCTTTGAGTCATCCATTTTAGGGTAACAATGCACTTGAGTGGCTGCAACGCGACCACAATTGCAATTGCGACTTTCCACTGTCGCAGCCCCTGCGATCTGACCAGCGATGTGGCTACGGCCCGACTACAGATTAACTTCCTCTTAATTACTTTGTTCGAATAATCTTCGGATATAAATTCCAAAAAGAGGGTCTTTCTTTTACTGCTTCAATGACGTTCTCTGTATCAAAATCTGACATTATTAACATGAAACTAGTAAAAATCGCCACTAAGAATAAAACAGATGTACACAGATTGCTCTCTCAACCACCAATGGTCACTAGTAGTCGTGGGGGTAGTGTGGGTCCCCATCCTAATTGTGTGCTATTTTTAGATACCAATCTAGTCCGTGTCGCTATGACAGCGTGACCAAAACCTTTAGTTTCTGGTCCAGACTGGGAAGTGGCCAGCGGAGCGACTTTGCCTCTTGCGTGCGGTTCCATTTTATTCCATGTTAAAACTGGCCACCAGCAGCTGGTTGCTGTCGTCACAGCCCCTCTAGTTCGTTCTAGCCTTAAGATGACTTTGCAGATGTTTACTTTACCTCGTGGCCATTTAAACCCAAGTAGGTTTTGGACTCTTCCATCAGAGTCTCGGCCTACTGAGAGGTCTCCTGCCTCCTGGGTTATACTAATGATCACTTTTAATAATGGATGTCTTCTCGCCTCCATACGTGACCGGCCATCTCAGTATTCTGCTTTTTATATTAGCTACAATATGTAGTTAGCGATACAGGTTTCTTAGTTCTCTGTACTTCTGGATTCTCCAATCTAATTCATCTTGTACCAGTCCATATTTTTTCTCAGCATCAAAATCAGATTTCAAAGACACCAAACCAAAGATGGGCGGTGTCCGTCTCTTGACATTAATTACATTAATTGATTAATTCAAGACAAATATAAAATTTAAAAAAAACTAGAGCCCTATAACCACTCACTAACCATAAAAGCAAAACAGGTGTCCACTGCAATCCTTACTTAGCCTACAAATGACATCAACTTCCACCCAAGCCAGTCACTGTTTATTTAAGGTGGGCCCATCCCCCACCTATACCAAACATTTGCAAGCCGAATTGGTATTGCTCATGGTCGGTATTCGAACCCTAACACTAGCAAAAGGCTCGTATCACTGACGAGTGAAACGTTGAGCGTTTCACTCGTCAGTGATACGCCTCAACGAACTCGGCTGCTCAAGCCTAGTGTAACAGAGCGCTTAGTTGGCTGTACTCAGCATACTCTAGCAGCAAAATGAACTCCGTGAGATATTTCCAAGATTCATCAGGGGGGAGCACGGAATGTAGCTTATGTCTCTTTCATATGCCATTGACTGTTGAGCTATTCTTGAACTTGAAAATTAGAAATATTTCTAAGGTTTGATCATATGGGACAGCCCGGAATGTAGCTTATGAAGTTCATGATAGATGTCACTGCCTGATGAATTACGTCAGTCGTCGAACAGAGCTGGTTGTTTTCTCGAAACATCAGACAAAAAAAATTCAGACCTGAATGGATTTAAGGAGGGCAACTTAATTCTAGACACAGATAAATTGACATTTTTAGATTGTTTAGCAAATTTTTGATTATTTACATAACTTCCTTTCATGTTCATTTGTTATGTTTTCATTAATTTTATCAGATTTTCTTGAGTCAAATGTGTTTAATTTTGTTTTCCTAGGTAATTCAATCATGTGAAGTTGTTGTATGGGATAAACCTTGGGAGAAGTTTAGAACTGTAACACAAGTCAACTGCAGCCCAGTCAACTCCAGACAAAAGAGGGTGAGTGGTGGAAAGTATTCTTAATGTCTTTTACAACTGTAAAGATAGCAACATGTCGCACGATCGGTTAAATGAGGTTAATCAAGAAAAATAATCAATTTTAATTAAATTTACTGCGTACCTGAATCGTCTGATATGGAAATAGATTGCTTGAAGTATGGCGAGCAACCCTAAGAGATAAATTCAACGGTACTAAAGACCAGGTCTATTATGCTAAGCGTTGAATTTTCCACACAAACACGCACCTGTCTTAGGATATATTGGAGACACCTTCAGCTAAATTTAAACAGGCCTATTAGTTCCTCAACTTCAGCTTTCATTCAATGGGAGAACGGTGTGTTACAGGGTATTCCTGGAGGACTGTCCCCGGCCGATGTAAACGATGACAGAGTCAAGGAGATGGCTCAGTTCGCAGTGGCTCAGCTCAGTGCCAAGTCTAACTCACTCAACTCACAGACTCTGGTGAAGATCAAGGAAGCCAAAACTCAAGTGAGTGTTGTAGGTAATAAGTAGATAATACAGTAGAACCTGGATAACTCGAACTTCTTTATCTTGAAATATTCTTTAATATTTTCCGTTGTCCCGAGTGTTTTTGTATACCAACAATGCTAAAAAAATCATGGATAATTCGAAAGTTTGGAAAGTATTATGGGGTGTGGACCCGGGGAACGGACTGTCAGCTCAGGTAAATAATACAGATGCCTAGTGACAGAACAATAGCCTCAAGAATTTGAGGGTTGCCGGTCTACGTCACAGTCGCGCATGCGTGTGGGATAGCGTAGACCGGTCAAACGGTCAAACGTATGGTCGGATTCATCTCCATGGACCCGTGAAGTGAAAGTCACTATGGTGTTTTAAGTAGGAAATCTAAGGTGGGACTTTGGATTTTGGGGAATGGTCTAATTACTAAAAAAGGGGGATTAAAATATTGGGTATCAAAATTATGGATGTGATCTTAATCATTAATTAATTGGGTTTAATTAGTTTGCTAAATTATTTAAAGGGGTGGTTGTACCGTAATTAGAATATTTTCTTTCAGGTAAATTAAAACACTGTCAATTATAAATAAATTATGACCAATAATTCAGCTCACTTGTGCCCCGAAAAGTTGTTTAAATGTTACTAGTTGAACAAACGTAAAATAATTTTAACGTTAAATAATTTTTTTTAAGGGAAATTTCTAAACCTTACAAACCTTCCATTACCGATCAATCATATGAATTGAACTAGTTTATATTTTGGGATTATATAACACCAACCTTTGTTTTATGAAGCCATGATGATTGCTAGGGGATAAATTGTGAGTAAAATTGAAATTAAAATAGGACATCTAAATATGTATCTTTGAAAGGAATAAATGTAACATAGAATATGTGACAACTAATAAGGTTTGTAATTTAGTTAAAAAACATCCAAAACAATTAAATGTACCTCACCAGGATAAAAAAATTATTTTCATATGTTACAAAAGAATAAGGCTGAATGTCCTGGAGTAAGGGTTATGTTGATCACTATTATTTGGTGTAATGGTGTTGACAGTGGTGTACGTTGAGAAAGAGGGGAAGAGTAGAAATACATTTTTTGAGGGGAAATTGGCATACTAATATACTGAAGAAAATTAAGGATTTATTTTTTAATCTATTAAAACATTACTCATCAAAGCTGGGTGATTTCTATAATTTGGGTTCTAAACTTGAGAGATCCAGGCTCGGGCCTTGGTTAAAAATGGAGAAAATGGTTATTTATTTATTTTAGGATTGATAGAAAAAATCACTGGATCTTCTCCAGAAGAAGAAGAAATGTCAATGCCAAATACAGCCCACACTTTGACTCACGGAATTTTCACACTTGAGTGAACTATTTAAAAATAAACTTTGAATGTTTCTCTAATATGTTATTATTAAAGATAAGGAAATTTTTCCGAGTAAGCAGGTCTGCTGTGGTGGCTGTATTTTAAGTTTACTTATTTGTCGCTTGTTCAAGGTGGTTGCTGGTACCAATTTCTACTTGACCTTGCAACTGGTCGAGTCCAACTGCCGTAAAGGATCTGAAGCTAACAGTGTCTGTAAAGGTTTAGCTGACAAGGTTAGTAGTTATTTATATGTTGCGAAAAAATATGAGATACTGAATTTTCTTAGGTTTAAAAATATTGTAAATTATTATGCTTATATTATTACAATGTATTAAACTAGTAATATCTCAGTAGAACTAGTACAGTAGATCCCTTCATAACCAGCCTCAGTTTTTCCGGTCCTCGGAATATGCGGCTGCTCTCTGGAAGTGATATCAAACCCACCAAAGCTTATGAAAGCACTAGATTCCGCTACTAGACTGCTTTCACAGTTTTCGGAAATAACTTCTCAGATGAGCTACTGTGCCAGTTTTAAAGGGCCTTAAAGGGACCAAAAATTAAAACTGCAGGCCTAACCTAAAGAGGTTATACCACAAGGTGTTTTGTAATTGCATATCTCAAGTAATGTGATCAGTGATCACGTTAAACTGTTGGCGATCATTATTGTTATGACAAAAAATATAATTTGTTAACCCAATTAATAAATCATTATTATTAAGAAGTGTTTAAATCATTATTAGGGTAATGGATGCTGGCTGGATTTGAAATAGCTAAGGTCAAACACTAACTAGATCAAAAGTCAATGTGGCTCCAAAATTAAGTTGAATGAGGTTTCACAGTTTATTTTGTGCATTGCAGCCACTGCAAGAGTGTGAGGTCGTGGTGTACGACCGGCCATGGGACAAACACCGAGAGATGACCTCGGCCAAGTGTAAAACTCTGGAGGTCAGCGATGCGGCTCGTAACAGACGGGTGAGTGGTGCTTGCTACCTGGCCTCTTCTACATTACATTTAACACAACAAAACTACCATGATGTGCCGAAAACATACCGAAGAGGAAGTAAAAAACAATAGTTATCATTTCATTCTTCCTCCTTAATTGGGACTTCCTCAGAAGACAGAAAAAGAAATAGCCTCTTTCTCATTTTCCCTAATCTGAAGTTTCCTTAAGGGACAATTTTTTTTTGTGAATGTTAATTTTTATAGAAATAAATACAATGTACAGTGAAAATAGACATGCCAATAGTTCAGAACATGAATACAGATAAGGCAATCAATACCAATAGCACGTGTGCAACAGCACAGCATCTTACTCAGTATCTGCCTCGTGATTAAAAAAAAAATTTTAAATGAAACAAATGATAACAGTAAAATGAAAAACATACAATTTAAATTTTTTTTAGGAACTGTTAGTTGTAGACCAATGATTAAAGATTAATTTGGTTAGTTTTTAAGCTGGTTTTAATGGTGATAGTCATATTTTTTATTAACATTATAAAATTATTGTTACATTTAAAACCATATAACTTCTGAGCCATTAGTCCTACAACATAGAGTATGGATGGTCTCATATTAATAGGGACCTTAATACCTATAAGCCATGACATTCTACTCAAAATAGTTGGAGTAAATTTTGAGAAATTTCTGATTTTAACATTTTTAAGAGATTTTATAGGTAAACTAACCTTAAACAAATTCAAAAATTCCAAAAAATGATCTAGAGATGTGGTTAAAGTGCACCTGTGTACCAAATTTCATAAAAATTGGACGATCAGTGTGGTCTTGTAGTTTCTACACAGATATCGGTCCAAAAACCACTTTTTTCGATTCAGGGAGCCTCAAAACAAATATATCCACTCTTAACTAAAATCTGAATATGTTGACAAAATTAATACTTTCTCCTTATACTGTAATATATATAAGGGGAGAAAATAAATTGTTTGAAAAAAAATAAGAAAAAACAAAAATAGTTTTTGCAACGGGAGAAGGTGTATTTCAGGACATTCTGGTGGGGGGACAGTCTCCGGCCGATGTAAACGATGACAGAGTCAAGGAGATGGCTCAGTTTGCAGTGGCTCAGCTCAGTGCTAGGTCTAACTCACTCAACTCACAGACTCTGGTGAAGATCAAGCAAGCCAAAACTCAAGTGAGTGTTATATTTTAGTCTATATGTAGTATTTTAGTCTATAACTGGTTCCAGGACGTCTGAAAGGGATCATATGGGATTATTGTTTTGTATGAGGTTAAAAAGTAATGGTTAACGTGACGAAATGTGTTGGGTGTAGTGTATATGACAGAACTTGCTTGACTCGTTAGGGAGAAGAAACTTTTTTTAAGAAGGTAAGACTAACACATACTAAATTTTAGAATAGCCTATTTTATCTACTTTAAGGCAATGGACAACATCTTATAGGTTTGTGCGGTTTTATGCTTTATATGTGTGTCCAAACAAATTTCACCAAATTTTCCAAAAATCGCTTGAAATTATGGGTTATTATAATGGACACTTAGAGGGCTAAAAACCATCTTTATTACAGTGCAAACCTATTTTATTTATTTTGGCTTACTTTTCGCTTGTTCAAGGTGGTTGCTGGAGCCAATTACTACTTGACCTTGCAACTGGTCGAGTCCAACTGCCGTAAAGGATCTGAAGCTAACAGTGTCTGTAAAGGTTTAACTGACAAGGTTAGTAGTTAGTATTGATCTAGAGTAATCAGATCAGCTGATCCAGCTTGAAATAATTGTTTTCGTCGTAATCATTCATGTCATTTTGTTTTCTTCTTCTCACGATTGGAATTTATGATTCTGTTTAATAATTTATTCAAAAATGGTACTATGCGAAACGAACCTAATTTCTATGATAGAATTTAATTAATTAAATTAAAGTAAATTATTAAGAATAGTCTGTATCATTATTAATGAGGGATGCAGGCTGAACTTAGAAATAGTTATAGTAAAACACCGACCTGTTTTTTACCTGTGTGTATACTCCAATTTATTTTTTGATCATTTTAATGGTTGTTCACACGTGAACTTGCTTGCACGCTCACACACGCACGATTAGAAAATTTTTTTACTTTTATAATATACTTTTTTAGCCAATTATTCTAAAACTGTGGGTGTTATTATAAACTGAAAATATGATTTTAAAACCAATTAATACCAGTAGACTAAGTCTTTTCTTAAGAACAGTTTGTATTGTTGTTAGGGTAAGTCATGCAGTCTGGACTAAAAATAGTTGGGGTGTCCATAACGTTAAGTAAAACAAATTTTATTGATGTTTTGGGATGTGAAATCTCATCCTGTCCTGAGGCGAGCTGGAACAAGATTAGTACATAAACAGGTGTAAAATTAAAAAAAAAATGTTAGCCAAACAAGACACAAAAATGTCCACATATCTCAAGGGCTCAAGAATGTGTGTTGTATTTGTAAGGATTAAAAAAATACCAAAGCAGTGCTTCTTCACGTGACGTGTGGACGTACTGTGTGTCTTGTCTGGCTAACTTTTGTTGCTTGGTTTTTTTTTACATTTTTGGAATGCTGTAAACAATTTTGTATTCAGATTTATACCGGCTTAGTTTGAAATCTGTACTAATCATAAATGTTTTAGGCTCACTTGATTGGGTTCCAGATTTCGAAACGTCGTGAAACTATACTTATCGTGATGGAAAATGTCTGCGATAAAAGTCTAAATAACATAAACCCACCTTCACAACAATAAATTTCAAACAAAGGAAGCTTCTTAGTTTATTTTTTGTTTGTTGCAGCCACTGCAAGAGTGTGAGGTCGTGGTGTACGACCGGCCATGGGACAAACACCGAGAGATGACCTCGGCCAAGTGTAAAACACTGGAAGTCAGCGGTGCAGCACGTAACAGACGGGTGAGTAGTGCTTACTATCGTACCTCTTCTCTTCTTCTATTACTTAATAATTACTCTCACTCATACCCCAATGGCCATTGGTACCCAAGCAGGGTTTTGATCTTGCCAACAACTCCTTGCCATCTCTCCCTGTCCTGTGCCTCGTCAATTGCTGCTCCTACTCTTGCGATGTCTTTTTTTTTCCACCCCGTCCCACCATCTTCTCTTGAGCCTTCCTGGTGGTCTTCCCCCATTTGGCTGCCATTCTCTTCCTTCCCTTAATAGTGATCCTCTGTCTCTCTTCAAGACATGCCCCACCCATCTCAAACATCTAGTTCTACCGTGGGCCGTGATATCGGATAATTTCTGTATAGATTATTTAATTCTTCATTATGTTGGATTTTAAACTCTCCATTCTCACATAATGTTCCAAAAATCTTTCTTAAAATTTTATTTTTGAAAACAATGAGCCTTATCTCTTCTTTTTTATTTTGTATCCATGTTTCTGCTTCGTACAAAAAAACTGGACGGATATTTATGTAGTAAACTTTAATTTTGGTTTGACGTGGTTTATCTTCTTCTATTAGCTGAATTGATAATATAAAAAAAGCCAACAGAGACAACGTAGTGTTGAGCGTGAAACGACGAGGGAGGAGCGTGGGGGAGAATGTGGGCATGTCCGTTGCAAAATCACAGCCATGGGAAGAGCGGGAAAATAGTGCCTCGGCAGCGCAAAACATCTGGTTACTGCTCAAACATATACTAGTCTATCTGAAGAGAGAGCGGATATATCCGTTTCCCGTCTGGAACATCAAATGCCATAAGCGGTTATATCTGTCACCCGTCCTTTATTGCCAAAGACTTTGGCGGCTTTATCCGTCACCCATCTGGGAAGGGTAAGGAGTTCTATATATACTTCAGTTGATGTTTTTTGCAGTATGTATGAGATCAGTTTTACCAGTGTTCCCACTCCTACTGTATAATAATTTCAAAACTTTGTAAATGTAAATGTGTAATCGACAAAACCTTTAATTCAGGTAAAGGAGGAAAAGCTGTCAGGGATTCGTTTTTTGAAACTGATCCTAAAAAAATGAATTTTGAAGCAATCCAAGCTTTTTGAAAAGATGCTTATAGACACAACAAATAGTGTCGTATTTTAATCTTGGATGAATTAAACTAAACTACTTCTCATTGAAGACTTGAGTTTCTTTTGTAGAAAATTATAAATAAAGGAGAAATATTAAAAATTTCAAGAAGACAAAATCATTTGGTTCCTTTTATATTTTGGTACATGCATAATAGTCTTATCTGCAAGACATTAAACGTTGTTAGATGTCTTGACCTGCAATTATAAATAATAAATTAGTTAAAACAAGAGAAAAATAAACTAGACAATGTTGTATCCCCTAAGTTAATAATAAATCAACAACTACTGCTCTCTACTGATTTTTCCTATATCATTTTAATACGTTCAATGATAATTATATGATCAATTCAATATGATTAATATTGCCACATTAAATGTTAAAAGGTTGAAATGAAGTAATATAATTTTAATTATAAATGAGTTAATTTTTCAGGAAATACCCGTTGGTGGCAAATTTCCAAAAGAAAAACATTCAGATGATGTCAGAGACATGGCAGAATTTGCAGTTGAGGATCTAAATAAGAAGTCTAATTCTATGTTTAGAAAATCTCTTGTTGAAATCATTTCGGCTGAAACTCAGGTAAGGAAAGTGTACTGGAGGATTGAGTATTGGGAAGGGTCTTCAGGGCTCTCTACCAGGTGGACAGTACACCATTCTCCAAGAATTCTGGGTAGACTGGGTGTTCAGGCTCAGTCGAGAGTCAATCAAGCCCCTGGAGAGATAAGAAGGAACTAAGCTGATGGGGAAGTCTTATAAGGACTTACCAGTAATTTGTCAGCATATTTTTAATGTGCTCAATTTCAATATCTGAACTATTAAAAACAGACAGAGAGCCGAATAGAGTTATTCATTCAACAAACTAATGTCTGCTTGTTAGGGGTCTGCGGTACAGGAAATAATGAGGTTGGTACGGTACAAATTGTTGTACCTCGGTTCTCGGTACAAATTCGGTACGGTACCGTACACGAGAATAATGCCGCTTGTAACATTGACTGATCTCATCCTTTTATTCATAAGTATTTTCCAGAACTTAATTAGTGAAAACATTGAGAAAGGAATTTAAAAAAAGATATACAATGTCAAAAGAAATATTTTACTGTACTAATTTTTAAACTGTAATATGATTTTTAAATCCATTCTTTAAAAAACATATCACATTAAACATATTAATAATTATTTAAACATTATAATTTATGTTGTAACTAATTAATAAGAGAAAATAATCTTCTCAAGTCTATATGAAACTAAGGATGAACAAACAAAATAAAAAACTATAATGTATTTTATTGCAGAACAAAAAATACAGAAAATATACTGAGTCAATAGTCAATACCCCCTAGCCAAGACCTGTGTTTTATATTGTCCTGGTTTATTATTTTTAATTCAACCAATCACAATAATTGTTCAAATTAAATCAAACATTTTCATAAAATGTCAAAAGGCTCTTTAGACTAAAATAGTTATTTTAGTATAAAGTGGTTAATATTTTAAAATTACAGTGGAACCCCTCATACCTGAACATGTTCTCGGGAAATAAAAAAAAAAAAAATACATGGAAATTAAAAAAAAATTAATCACATAAGCTTATTTTTCAAGGTTTAACAAAGTCAGGGGTTTTCGCTTAAAGTCTGTTATCTTTAACCATTGAATTTACATACTTCGTAGTTATAAAATCAATGCTTTAATTGTTGAAATGAAGAAAATCTTCACACGACTAATTCCAAGACACGTCGGTTGTTATAGATACGCAATTATCAGCAGGTAAACGCTCACTAAACTAGACACAGACAGTAGACAGGCGTGATAGGCATCCCTGTTAGTAAGGGTAGGGGGAGAATGGTTTATTTTTAGCACAGGCTCGACCCGCCAAGGTCACTGCCCTTATGAACGCACAGCCTGTATAACCCGTCGGTTATCGCGCGAATACAGTGACGAAATAAGTGCGTAGTATTTATTTCCCTGCAAGAACAGGCTTCAGTCCCAATTAGTTCGGATTTGAGGGGTTCCACTAATGAGGAAATACAGAACATATTGTTAAAAAAATAAAAGTTATTTATTTCCTTTATTCAATTATATCCTTAACATTATGATTTTTTATTTTATTTGAGTGAAAATCCCGAAAGAGCGAGATCAATACGGCAAATCACAGTTCTGTATTGGTCATTTAACATCGTCAACAGGCTGTCAGAGGAAAAAGAACGAATCAATTTAAAGAATCATGAATCACAGTTTAAAAGATTTTCATCGTGATTGAAAAATCACAAGTATTCCCATCGCTATTTGAAACACGACTAATACGAGCTTCATACTGGTACGACTATTTTGTTGTGTCAAAAGGAGGAACGGTTCCCTGATCGCGTAAGCTGCTACACGTGGATACGATAATAAGCCGGGAATGCACAATAATTTAGAGCCGGCAGGGAGATGGCTGGTTGCCCGATTTTCCTGATGTCCTGGTGAAATTGTTTTATTTTAAATGATCATTCACCAACACGCTATGAGTCAGTCTTACGTTCAGTATTTGTCGTACATCTGGACAGTGTTGTAATTCTATATTACTTGTAGAGTATAAAGCCTTTAACGGTCAGGTTTTATTCAATGTTTTGGCAGGAGATGTTTTATAGTTATATTTGATGGCAACCTAGACTGGATAGTGACTTAATTTTTCCTTATTTGTACCGTACCGAACTTGTACCGAAAAAATTCTTGTACCATACCGAGGTTCGGTACAAGGCTGGAACCCTACCGTACCGATTTTTTCGGTGCACCGCAGACCCCTACTGCTTGTATATAAGCAAATCATAACTCAAAGCTCAGGCTACAGATTTGCCATGTTTTAGAATTAGCTGCTTGATGAGTTGAAGAAGGCTGATAAACATCACTTTAGGATTAGGCTGGAGAAATTACTATAGGATCACTATTTTTACACTTAAATAGTTTTGTGGCTGGAAGAACACCCAGTAAAAAGATTTACAATAAATTAGTCATTAGTAATTGATGCCATTGGTAATCTTGTTGTTTACCTAAATAAAGATGTTTTATGAATAAATTTTTAACAAACAACAGTTTATGATAACAATATCAGTATGAATAGTTTAATTAAATACAGAATATTCCGGTTTAGCTGGATTAATGTGGCGGGGTCCCGATCTGGATAGCTGAAAATCCGGATGATCTGAAATTAAACCATTATAGACATCTAAGTTGCATAAACAACGATCGTGGATAGAGCCTTCAATATTAGTGCTGGGGAGACTGCATATGACAACAATATAGCCTCGAAATATCGTAAGCGTTTTAACATGTTAAAAATGTGTTTTTAATTTTATTAAAAGTTATTATTATTAGTTTTAGGTAGAAAATAAAACGCTCTTCTGACGTTAAAACAACCTTCTTTCTTTTAAAACCACTCATGACCACAGATTCAGTTTGCACTTTTGCCGTTAAAATTAACAACAACTGTACATCTAACCTAAACACTTTTACTTTGACAGCTCAGTATTGAAATGTCAAATAGTGATGCTTACGCATGCATTAAATGCTTAAAAACCTCCCTTGGAAATCAAACTGGTACCCTTTGACAGTTCAGTATTGAAATGTCACACGGTTACCGCTAAGTGCTTGTAGCGCTTCACTTGGAAACACCCCAATATACAGAGTGTGTGTTCATCATGTTACGCATTCATTGTTAGTAACATTTGCAGCGTCCAGCAAGGCACTGTTGTTGCGTCTGAAATTCTGAAGAAGAATTTTTTTGAGATAAAATTCACATCTTAACATTTGTATAAATTTGTTTCATAACCCCATCCGGATGATTCGGATCCTGAAAAACCAAACTTTACTGTAGTGTGAATTGTTATGATTGGGAGTTTTTGAGATTGTTGATGGATGACTAATCCTATTTATCTTTCCAGGTTGTTTCTGGCATCAACTACCATTTGAAGCTGAGAATAGGAGAATCAAACTGTAGGAAAAATAGTGTGAATGCTGCAAATTGTTCTCCAAATGATCTCTCAGTAAGTTATATTTTATTATTTATGATTTTATATCTTTGTTTAATTTTTAATGGTAGCCATACATCTTTCAAGGACTTTATCCGTCAATCTACCATGGGTTGGTACTAGATACAATCCAGGAGGTGTAGTCACTAGCAGCTATCCGTGGTGGGTGAGGGCACAAACTCCTTCCCTGCTGAAGTGGTATCCCTTCATGGGTGTAATAAAATAAGTATCAGGCCTCTTGCGAAATTAACGATGCACTAGAGTTAGTGTCTGCATGTCTTTCAACTTCAGTAAAGATTTGCCATTTTTTTTTATCTTGTGAACTTATATAGCATGAAAAAACTTATTATTCGTAGATAGAATTGTAAGTAAACTCTCATGATTTGCTTTCAATTAATTTTGTGAATAATCAAACCGTGCTTGACTTAAGATTTTTCATCATAAAAAACTTTATTACAGAAACTGATTTTTTGTAAGTAATTTATTTTTCTATTTTCAATGAAAAAACAAAATAGTCCGTTCAAGTTCATGTATTGCCTATTTCACTACTTTGTAAGATGATTGTGGGGCGATCTTGTCGTCTTTTCTCTGGATGAAGGCTGATGGGTTCCTTAGACAGTATTGTTTATTAATAGCCCAACAGCCGATGACATCTAAGAGACCTACAGATAAACGTGGGATTCAAAACGCAATCATCTGTGAATTACAAACTGATCTAGTTATGAGGATTGCCTTTGCAGGAGAACGTAGTTTTCAATAGTGCGAACGTTAATCCACACCAGAGAATATTGCTACCACCGACCATCGCTCTTAATTATCCACTATTAATTTGTGACCTCCAAGTAGCTGGAGTCAGGATATTCCAACGTCCCAGTCTCAACCAGTAATTGTGAAAAAATAGATACTATTGGTAAAAAAGTGTATTGATGGTTTATCACACCATGTTACACTGCCATAGAAAAGAGAAAAAAATTACTTTAAGCCAAGCTTGTACTTCTTTTTACTGTGCTTTTATTGGTTTCAACCGTGTTTGCAGCATCCCCAGGAGTGTGAGATGACTGTTTGGAGTCAGCCATGGAAGAATACACGCTCAGTCACCAAGTCAAACTGTCAAGATTCACAAGACAATAAGGTAATTTCATTGTAATTTTAATACACTGCAGTCGACTCCCTTTAATCCGGACACCTCGGGACCAGACCCCTGTCCGAATTAAAAAGATTCCGGACCATCCGGCGGTTTTATCACTCATCAGGCATAAATTACAACCTGTATTAGTGTACAGTATCTACAGAAATCACATTTTAAGACAATTTTAAAGCGTACTTTCTCAAACATTACAGGTTTTTGTTTCCAACTCAGTGGATCGTAGTTTTTGTGACATTGATAAATGTGTCACCATAAATAGGAATGAACATGAAATAATAAAACACCGCAAACTGAACCCTTACAAATTATTTTACCAAAAAAACAGAACTCTCACTTTATATTAATAAGATTATCTCAAATGTATTTACTGTAACCTAAGACGAATAAAAATCATGACTTAACAATACTGGAAATATTATTATAAATCTATTATTTTTTTACTCTTTTTACACATAATCACGCCATTTCCTCATAAACATTAAAGAGTTGATCTGTTGCTCGACATAGAGCAACTAACTGCAACTGCATAGAGCAACTGTGAACTGGCGACGTTACCAGTTCCAGTGCTGCCCTCAGAACCGCACGAGTCAAAATTCCCAGACGGAAGTTGCCATTTCCCGCTTCACTGAAGATTCGTATTGAACGCTATTGTAAACTGAACTAATGTTTTTGATGTTATTTATTTACATTTAGACCGGAAATAAACAAACACGTCCAATCCTGTCGATTTATGCCATGAGTAAAACGACCGCACGTTGATGACTCATTTCCAAAAAGAACATTAGTATACTAAATTATTGATTATGTGACTTGTTCGGAATTTTAAAAAGATTCCTGATACAGTGCAACTTGGTTATTGCGGCCTCGGCTTTAACGTCAACTCGGATATAACATCATTTATTTTTAGGTCCCGCCAAGCTATAGGTATTTACATAGGTAAAACCTCGGATATATCGTCAGTAAATTCTAAAACCTCGTATATAACGTCAAGAAAATCGGGCTGAGATGAAGGCAACATATAGCCAGTGAGTATAAAGCTAAATAGAGAAAGTTCGGACGGTGGTGCAATGTGAGGGCTGTAGCTATTGTTCAACTACATTCTATTTTTAGAAACGGCATTTTATTGCTGTCTTACCGCTAACCACACCAACCCCCTCCCCCTACCCTATATCCGCTGTCGCCGTCATCAAGGTCAGTGTCAGTGACTCACGTCGCGTCAAAGCACTGTGATGCCGTTCATACGTACCTACAGTTCGTGCAGCTGTCGTTAGTTCAGTGTACGTCTTTTACAGTATGTTTTTCGTTATTTTAATTTACGAATATAGTATTGAAAAATAATGGCAAGTGTTAAGAGAAAGGTTTTGCCAAAGAAAAGGTGTGAGTTATAAGAGCGTGTGAGGAGGGACGTAAGATAGCAGACGTATGTTCGGGCTTGTTTTTTAAAATCAAACCAACAGTTGAATTCACCATGCCGAACTTCATTGCAATATTTTCAAATTCGATTTTTTATATAGTATAGAGTAGTTCAGTCAATCATAAACATAAACTTTTATGTGTATTTCAAATTACCTTCATTAAATGTCTTAATTTCATGTAAAAAATGTGTTTCTCTATTTTTCCTCGGTAAAATTATGTAACCTCTCTCATAGGGTCACTCTGATATAGTGTCATTAATTGTGTGGTTCCTTCAATGACGTTATAACCAAGTTCCACTGTATTATGAAAGATAACGGATTTATGTCATTAATTTAAATTGTTTTAACTGACCTAAAAATGTACTTTAGTTATATAATGAACATTTCAAGATGACTGATTCGTTAAAAGTAAAATATATATCAGTTGAAACATGACAGTTATGATTAATGTTTCAGTCATTAAGTGCTCCGAAGGGTACCAAAGACATTCATGTTGCCATGTTTGAAGAGTTTAAAAGGAAATACAACAGGGTTTACTCCAGTGAAGAAGAACATCATAAACGGTTCCGGATTTTTAGAGCGAATATGAAGAAAATTAAAGTACTCCAAGACAGTGAACAAGGAACAGCTGTTTATGGGCCAAACATGTTTGCTGACCTTTCTGGTAAGTTGTGGGAAATTCTGTTGATTTAGTGTTTATGAAATAATATGTGAGGAGAATTTAAAACGAAATAAATTTGTAAAAAAACTCTTTATCTCCTCATAAAAATTATTATCTCAAATCTTTAAATGCTGATTTTATAATTAGACCAGTTCGTAATTCAGAGGCAGTGATTCAGACTCCACGTTAAACTATAGGTCCCTTAGATATTCTATGGACTGTTGGCTATTAATTAACAGTACTGTCTAAGGAACACATCAACCTTAGTTAGTAACAAGAATATAAGATTGCGCTACAATCATCCTACACTTGTTTCTCATTCATACTTGACTACCTTACCTTGATAGGTTGCCATTTCAATGAAAAGTATAAAGTATGCAGAATGTAACAAGTTGCACATTAACAGAGAAGGAGTTCAAACGCCATTATCTCGGTCTGAAGCCTGGGCCTGTACCCCAATCTAGCAACCATCACATGCGCCTGGCCCAGATCCCTGATGTGGAGCTTCCAGTGGAGTTTGACTGGAGAGACCGAGGAGCTGTCACCCCTGTCAAGAACCAGGTACACAATTGAGAATAATCAAACACCTCAAGATTATCGTACTGACACTGACTCTGCATGGACTTCTGCAGATCTGTGAGGAGAAAGTCGAGTCTGCTACCCATTTCATTTTGACATGGGTAGCAATGACAATTTAAATTAGGATGACTTGAGGCAATTATTGGGGGAGTATGATGAAAATGTTTCATCATATTACTTTATTGTGAAATAAATAATGTTGTATTGACATTATTCTTTATTTTCGCTCGTTGTTTGCTTTTTATTGTCCTTACAAACATTGTTATAAACAAACCAGGTTTGAAACAAAATAATTCCGAGCTGGTGGGAAAGGTTGTCGATCATGGCTGCCAAGCTGACAAAGGAGTGTAGCGCGGACAGTACTACTGGCCAACCGGGTTAAGAATGTAACAGGTTTCCATAGAAACTACCAGTGCTATTGTATTGCTTTTTTAATATAAAAGAATGAGAACAGCTGTTTAGATGAATTGAAAACATTCCCTTTAGACATATACATAATCTATTCTATTCCCTACAGGGAAGTAAATACAAAAAATTTTTAATGGCTATGTTACTTATCAACCTAAACTGAGGGGAAAATCTTTCCATTCTAATTGGTTTGTTACAGATTGTAGTTAACGTCAAACTAACCAATTTCAACAATTAATCAAAAGTGAAGTAGCTTTTCTGCCGGTTTTCCAACTTAAAAGTATTAAATCCTTATGATAACATTTTTTAACTTATTATCTGAGTTAGTATCCCAATAAAATGCAAATTAAAGGAATTTTTTTCGAGTTTTGGTTTATTTATATTTTTTAACCTCAAGATCTTTTAGAAGCCTTTTTAGTCATAGTCAAACTTCTTTATTCATATTTCATGTACATGGGTGGTACAGTGAATAGTGTCAAATGTATTATAGTTAAAGCTTAAACAAAAAAACTTATAAATTAAAATTGCATCTATAACTTCCTGCTTGTTTGCCTCCCCTCTTATAGGAGGTGGAAAACTCATCCAATGAATAAACGGCCATTTTCATTATATTCCAAATTCATAAAGTTTATTATATAATCTTTTAACATTTTTTTAAATTTTGACAAATTCTGTTCTTTTTTAATGTTTTCGGGCACACACCTGAGAAAGTTTTTACCTGCATATGAGGGTTTTTTCAAAAAATTTTAATTTATGAGGTTGAATAGTTTCATTTCTTTTTCTTAAGTCATACTGGTGGGTTGATTGAATTAAATTTGTGTCCATCTCCTGATTTCTTGCGATGAGAATGGTTTCAAATATATATTGCCCATATACTGTAGAAATTTTCAAATTTTTTAAATGGTCTTTGGCCGAATCATCATGTTTAAGCTTAAGCAAAATTCTAATAGCCCTTTTTTGTAGCTTCAAAATGCTATCCATATTTATTTTTGTTGTTGAACCGTATACCGCTATACCGAATGAGAGATGAGAATGAACATGGGCAAAATATATACTTTTTAAAGTTTCTAAATTACAATAGTAAGACATTTTTGATAATGCATAGATTCCGGAATTAATTTTGGTTAAGATTTTCTGAACGTGTTTGTCCCAGTTTAAATTTTCATCCATTGTTAATCCTAAAAAGTTAATTTCCTTTTCTTTTCCGATTGGGTTTGAATTATACGTTACTGTTGGTTCTTTTGTAATTTTATTCTGTGCCGTTTTGAAATTTATAAATTTTGTTTTTTGTGAATTTAACAATAAATTGTGGTGACAAAAAAAGTTTCCAATACGCTCCAATTCTACAAATGTAAAAATTTCTGCTTCTTCTGGACTTTTAGATGATACAATCAAATTAGAATCATCTGCGTATAGACATAGTTTTGAATTTTGCTTATAGGTTAAGGTGTGTTCTATGCCCCTAAGATAACACAAAAAAAGCAAAGGTCCCAATATTGAGCCTTGGGGCACACCAAACTTAATTGTCTGATAGTTTGATGGTAGTTTTAATATTGTATTATGTTTTGTCAAATGGGTGATTTCTACATACTGAGATCTATTTGTCAAGTAGGAAGAAAACCAATTGAGAGCTCTGTTAGATATTCCAATGATGTGACGTTTTTCTAGTAATTTACTTTGTTTTACGCTGTCAAACGCTTTAGAAAGGTCCATGAATATTCCAACTGTATAATTTCCTTTATCTACCGACTCAATAATAGATTCGATAAATGAAACAGCAGCACTGACAACTGATCTTCCATTCCGGAATCCATGCTGGTTTTCATCTAAAATATTATATTTTTCCAAAAATTCAGATAATTGTAAATAGACTGCCTTTTCATATACTTTAGAAATTGAGGGAAGCACAGAAACAGGGCGATAATTAGATATATTTTCATCGTCATTTTTTTTAGGTATTTAGAACTGTTGTTCATATTGACAGTGGCTTAGTTGCGTGTGACATGTGCAGGGGCAGTGCGGTTCGTGCTGGGCATTCTCAGTCACCGGCAATGTTGAGGGCCAGTGGTTCCTGAAGCACGGGAAACTGCTGTCGCTGTCCGAGCAGGAGCTGGTGGACTGCGACAAGCGTGACGATGGGTGCATGGGCGGCTTCATGACGCAGGCATACGAGTCCATTGAGGAACTGGGTGGTCTGGAGACGGAAGACGAGTATCCGTACGAGGCGGAGAACGAGAGTTGCAAGTTCAACAAGTCGGAGGCACGCGCGACTGTGACCAGCTCTGTCAACATCACCACCAACGAGACGCAGATTGCGCAGTGGCTGTTCAAGAACGGGCCCATCTCCATCGGCATCAATGCCAACGCCATGCAGGTCTGTTATTGTTAGCAACTCACTAATCTTTATGTATAGTTACCTCTTTAAATCTGGGTTCACAACTATTTTTGGTTATATTCAAAAATTTTAAATTTCTTTTCTTACTAGAAGTAAGAACAAACAACTGCAACATTTATTAATGGCACAAGCTCATAAATCTTGCAGGGGCAATTTATAAATGTTTGTTTGTTGTTATAAACTTTGAAAACGAACCAAACTTTTGTAGTGATTGAACATGGTAAAGCAGTCTTTGTGATTTGAGTATTGATTTTTTTTACACTTAGAACCATACAGATATCAAAAGATGCAGCATTGTTACAATTAATTTTTAAGCTTCCAACAGACAGACGATCAGTTCAAACACTCAGTTCTACTTGTCAGTTCAAATTGAAATTTTTGTCTGCATGCAAGATTCAAACTGCACTCCAGCCAAAAAACTGGACTGATAAGCTGATAAACTGAGCTGGACTGATAAAACTGTTTTTGGAGGAGATTGGAGCCTTCAGTTCGAATTATTAGTCCGGACTGTCAGTTCTACCTGATTGTCTGCAGGGGGCTTTAATAATTGTAATTCAGATGATGTTCTAGAATTAGTTATTTAGATTTAGTCTCTAAATAAATATATTTACAAATAAAATTAATAAATAACATCATTTCCATCAGTTCTACATGGGCGGAGTCTCTCATCCATTTAAGTTCCTGTGTAACAAGGAACAGTTGGACCATGGAGTCTTATTGGTCGGTTTTGGTGTACACAGTGAGTATATATTCAAACTTAAATAATTCACCGATGATAACTACTAATTGTATTTTTATATTTTATAATTGCATTCAATTTTATCTCATTTTTACTGCCTTTTTCCATTCAAGTATTCAAAATTGTTGTAATCGTATAAGTTATTATTTATTACGATCAAGGCTTTTATGTGATCGGTGTTGTTGAATCTTGATGTAATGGATTGTAGGTAAAAGGTTTCGTACTATTTCAATTCTTGATCACCACTGAAGTTATATTTCGTGTAAATCGATGTAAAACTTATTAGCCATAAAAAATAGATAATTAAAAGAAATTATTATTTATAATTTCAATGATTGGTCTAATGTTGTTTTAATAGATAATAATAATAATAATAAACTTAAGTCAAATCTATTTCATTTAAAAGAAATTATTTGATAATTTTTACATCATCAAACCAGTAAGTAATTTTCTCAAATTAATGAACTGAATCTAGTAAATGGATCATACAAATCCATTACTATAACTTAAGTTAAACATTTATAAAAGTCTTATAAGTTAATTTAAGTTTTTTTTATTATTGAAACAGTAACAATATTTCAAACACCCTCAGTTAAATATATTTGAGAGTATTTTTAAATTGTTACATCAAAGATCGAAGGCAAATTCTAAGAATTACTGTTCAATTTTTGGTTTTATTTAACCTAGAACTGAAAATGTTAACAACCTTTTTCAGGATCGACAATAAGACACAAGATGCTACCCTATTGGCTGATTAAGAACAGTTGGGGCCCTCATTGGGGTGAAAAGGTGAGAGAGTTTTTTTCATTTGGTTATATTTTTGTTTTCAGATTACCCAATGTTTCACAAGTCACTTCCATTTTGGGTTGTTAAGAACAGCTGGGGTCCTAGGTGGGGTGAACAGGTACAGTCTTTTTTATACATCTTCTGAACACCTTCCAATTTTAACATGTTAACAATATTTGTTGAGTGATGGAAGTTTGGGAGACATTAACAATTTTCGTTGATGTTTCAAACCTGTCAGTGCTAAGGAATGTTATATTGTTGTTAGTGTCTTGAAGAGTATAGTAGCTAGCTGTCAGAAATCCACGCTTTATTGAATGCGGGGAGGGGGCTGCAAAACTGCCACCTATGATTCGAGCCTGGAACTAACTCACATAGTTCTCTGTTTTGCCGTGTATACTTTATAGCCAACTAAACGCTATGTTAGACTAAGCATGGGTGGCCGAGAGCGTTACGGCGTATCACTGACGAGTGAAACATTGTAAGCCTTTTGGAAGTGCTAGGGTTCGAATCCCAACCATGAGCAATCTCAATTTGGCTTGCAAATGTTTGGTACAGAGGTGTGATGGCCCATCTTAAATAAATGTTGACCGGCTTGGATGGAAATTGACAGCATTTTAGGCTTAGTTGGGATTGCAGTAGACACATATTTTTTGCTTCTTCTATTTTGATTGTGGTTAAGGGGAGAACATGTTTTTGTGTTTGTTTCGTGTTGAGTAATTATTTAAATACATGAATAACATGACAAATTCATAGCACTCAAAGGAGTAAGCTGCCCATAGTAAAAATAGTAATCCTGTGGCATTCACATTCATTGAATAATTTCAGCTGATGCCACAATTTTTGTTGTAAGTTTTAGTACAATGAACGACATGTGGTCATAGCAGGCCCTTCACCCCGTTGGTGCTAGCTTTCTTGACCAGGAAGTGCTACTGAGCGTGTAGCTTTCCAATTGCGTCATGGGGCTGGGTAAACCCGGTACTTGACATTGTGTTTTGTTACTAACTGCTACAGGTGGTGTTTAAACCCACATCCTTAAGCTCCGTAGACTGGCGATTTAGACTATAAGAATATCTATAGTAATAGGCCTTAAAATTTGTTAAATGTTGGGAAACTAATAGCAATAATTTAAACAATTTATTTTTATATTTAAATTAGAACTTGTTATTTAAATTTTTCACACTTGGAGTTTAAATATTTAAACAATTTAACGTTTTATGTTTCAAAGTTTTACATTTAATAAAATATTAACTATTGTAATATGTATAGTTTCTCTGGTATGAATAATTACAAAAAGTATCAACAGTGGAAGAAAATATTTTATAAACCACCTTTTTATTACACACAATACATTTTTGGAAGCGTTATGAACATAATTACAAAGTATATCTTCGTCATTATTGCATTGAACGAATCATAATATGTGTAATTAATTTCAGTTTTGTTTTTCCAGGGCTACTACCGGGTGTACCGTGGCGACGGGACATGTGGAGTGAACCAGATGTGTTCATCAGCTGTTGTCGGCTAGTTACCAAGGTACTGCAGATCAGGCAATGGTGCAAAAGTGAATTTAGGCTATTTTTAACTGACGGACCCATTAGATAAAGACTTTTTTGTCACACTGCTTCCAAAAAAGCTGTTTTAGATACATGTGTTGAAGAGCAAAAGTTGTTCTTTTTCTGCCTAGGACTAAACCTATTATTATAATGATATTTTGAGTCCTAGGCCGCAAAAGATCATTGTTGATGGCACTTTAGATTCAATGTCAGTATTCAATTGTAAATAATCGATAAAGTAACTGCACGATCACTATAGATTTTTTGTGTATTTGTGAATATACCAATCGACTATTTAATCGAACTATCGAATGGTTGAGATCGATCTATCTTTGGTAATAACTAACACTAACATAACCTAAACAACCAATCAGGAATCAAGAAAGGACTGCCACAGCATAAGTCACTTAACAGCTTATTAGTCTAAAGTGATAAAGATGCGCCGAACTGTTACTCGACGTAGAGCAACTGCAACTGCGTAGAGCAACCAGCAACAACGTTGCCAGTTCCAGTACTGTCCTCCCACCTGCATGAGTCAAAATTCTCGCACTAACGTTGCCGTATTTATTTACTAGGCGCTTTACTGAAGATCCGTATCGAACTCAACTAATTGTAAACTTGACTGACTAAACTTTTTGTGATCTTATTTATTTATGTTGTCTTATAACATGTTTGTTTATTTCCAGCCTAAATCTGGAAATAAACAAACATGTTCGATCCTGTTGATTTCTGTTATGAGAAACGAGACTGTGCGCTGACAACTCATTTCCAAGAAATAGTCCGGACCATTCGGTGTCCGAACCATCCGAGGCCGGACTAGAGAGAGTCGACTACAGTACTTAATTATACATTATTACATAACACATTATTAGTACGTAACATTATTATTATTACTAAACAAGATCACAAATTTATAATATACAATCGGAAATGAGTTTTTTTTATCAAAGATAATGTCTTGGGGAGCATTTTAATAGATTAAAATAGTGTATACAATTACAGCAAAAATAAAGATGTATGGAATTAAAAGGCGGGTGACGATCTCTACTCGGGATTCTTTTACAACAGCGATTGCAACGATTGCAGTGCCCCGAGCCATACTCAGATATAGGGCTCAATATGTTAAAAGATATAATGGAAAAAACTATTTAAATTTATACACCACCTTAAACTTGTGATACTGTGAAACTATGGTAAAAATATGAAGCAGTGTTCATAATAGTGTATGACACCTTAAGAACATTTTTTTAGCATAACGATTGTTGAATCTTTCCCTCTATGTTTAAAATGTAAAGTATTTATAGTGTTTAAAACTTTAAAATATTACAATTACATAAGTAGGCTTTGTTCCCAAATAAGTTAATATTTTGTAGATTAATACAAAAATAATTAAATATTTTGTGTTTCAGAAAATATCAGCTCACGATCAAACTACGATGTACTCATTAGTTAGTAGAGAATATTATTATGTTTGGATAATCTAGTAATCAGATCAAACTAATATTTAAAAAAATCTTTATATGTTGTATAATTTTGATAAAGTTATATTTTTTGTTTTAAATATTTTTAGATATTATACTTTTTATTTTGATACTTATTTTTATTACTTGATCTGTATTTTAAAAGGAATCAAAGTAGAATCGATAAGAACTTATTACTGATAAATATCTTTCAACTAATCAAAAGGTCATCATTATTTGTTTTTCATCATAATGCAATAATAAGCCAAAATAAAGAGTTTCAATGGTTGTAGTGGTAAATTTGTTTGTCTTATACTTTAAAATAGTCTGTTTTCATAAGATTGGGTTTTCCAATGGCTCAATGTATTGTAGACTCTCAAAAACCATAACAGAATATCATGTTTTACAGTAAATTTATATGATAATTATTTATAATATGGTATAGTGTGAATAATAACTTGATTTAAGGTTATGGTTGGTAAATAAAATAGAAAACATGTCTAGCTGTGGCATGGGTTTTTTGATTTATCAAAATTCCAAGCTTGCCTTATTGAAACGGAGTCCTGATTTTCAATGTGACAATTTTTTGTTTGTAGACTTGGAAATATATTTCCATTAGTTGAGTTTTATCTCCAAGCAACATTAGACAAGCAACATTTTCATAGCGGTAACAATGTGTACATGTTTTTGTAAGCTACTTTGTAAATTTATGTAATAAATTACACATAAAGGTATCATTTTTGTTTAATTAACCGCCTTACCTTTTACAGGTTTATTTAATCTCTTTTTTTTATTCTCCCATTATACGTAGTAATGAAGAAGGTATTATTTTTGTTTTCCAACATGTTTGAATTTGAGTTTGGTGTGGATATATCCGTTTTGAGGCTCCCTGAATCCAAAAATGGGGTTTCAGACTTATATCTGTCTGGGTATAGTCTCCGAGACCAGAAGGTTATCCGATTTTCATGAATTTAGGTAAAAATATATGTCTAGGTATTTAGGAGTTTACTTCAGCTATAACTCCATACAGTTTTTTTAAATTTTTTTATCATTTTATATATTTTTAATGTTAGTTTACCAACAAAACAAATCAAATAATCCCCCTAAATTAAGAATAATTTGCCAAAGTTACAATTTAAGAAACAAACTATAATTTAAATCATCACAGATTAATCCTAGATTACTAACCATTCGTAACTTGTACTGCCAAGTTTTGGTTTTCAACATCATTTGAAGACCTTTTTTTTTACAGCTTAAAACTCCCGGAGGGTTATTAATAGCCTCTGGGTGTTTAATAGAGGAGGATGACTGAAACATATTCCTGAGCTTTTTATGCACGTAAAATAAATATAACAATAGTAAATGGTGATTAATCATAGTACTTTTTGGAAACTATTTTCTGATGGGATTTTACCATAGCAAAAATAGTTTGAGTAAAAGTATTATGCATGGAGTTAATAAAAGGACGGAGCTTTAGAGAATAAAACAGAATTAAAACGAAAATTATTGGTAGAAATAAGGATTTTATGCTACACGTAATTTTAAAATGGCAGGAGTTAAAGAGTGCTCTGGCTGAATTCTATATTTTTTATTTATTTATCTTGGTATATAAATATGAAAATATATTATTAAACAGTTTAATATTACTTTATCTACTTTCCACAATTACAAGAATGTGGTTAAGTTGATAAATTACGTGACAAGAGCAAGAAATATATAAAATAGTAATATTTACGAATGGTTAGTAACAACAGAAGTTTTAATAAGGTTAGTATAGTAATCTTGGGTTAACCAAAACCAGTAAAATCCCAAACTATAAGGGTAAAAAAATTTACAACTTGCTTCCCAAAAATTGAAAGAACTAAAACAGTTAACTATATTTAAAAAAGTTTTTAAACAATATTTCTTGAACGACTCTATTACAAAGTCAATGAATGAGTATAATGAGGAGCATTATTATAGGGCCTAAATAAAAGGAAAAAAGCTAAAATTTTACACACACAAATACACTACAATTGAAGAAGAACTTAGTGATTCTCCAGTCTCTGAGGATGGTGGGAAGACATCGATGGTAAATGGCAAATCAAAGTGTCTTTTGGTGATGCCACATTTCCAGCAAAATATGTACTGTATTATCATGTTTGTTTGCGGCTGTCACTGATAAAACTATTCAGAGGTCTTCATCTCTCCACCAGCGTTGTATGAGTTAATCAGTTGAATGTGGCGTGGAGGATTTGTGCAAAATTTGTTTGCCATAAACTTTTAAAATAAACGGTGTTAGTGGACTGACACATACTTTCTCCCTTAAGTAAATTTAAAAAAGAAAATCTGTAATAAAACTATCATGTTCTTCAAAGTTGATCTAAATATCATTTAATAATTTATTGTTTCAAAAATAATCATCCCATTTCTGAAAATAAAAACAAGAGAGACAAAGTTAATTCATTGCTCAAATTGTATGGGGAACCCCTCACCCCACCCCGGTAATACCAAGCTTTTTTGAGTTGGTTTTGTTGGGTGAGTTGACCTTATGCTTCATACCAAGTTTCATGGAAAATAAGGAATAAATTTATTTTTTTATATTCTCCATAGTAATAACATTGGGCGCTTTCAGACAACGTACTGCGTTTATCATGGACAGTAAATTAAACTTTTCTCTGGAACCGTTAGTCGTAGACAAATAATTCAATAAAATAAAATAATAAAAAAAATAGAATAAAATATAAAATGCTATACTAGAGCCGCCTCATCGTTGTCAGACCCGGGGTAAATTAAAGCTAGTGTGCGACTGCCTAGTCCACTCACCAGGACCTTCCACCCAAGCTTCACTGATAAGCCGGGTCAACGGTCAACGGCCAACGGTGGCCGGTGATATCGCCACGGCCTACCGCTCGCCGCTCGCAGCGACGATGAAATCATGTCATCTTTACCCCCCAACTAAAACGGCTCGTTACAGTTTAGTTTTTTAAGCTGGTCTCAATGGTGCCAGTCAAGTTATACTTTACTTTTATTGTTTTCGCTGAAAATTTAAAAATTAGATTTTTTTGACATTTAAAAGCCCATAACTTTTGAACTGTCATTTTTACAAACATGCGGGTGGTGTCAAATTATTTAGTACTCTGTGCACTATAAACTGTAAAATTTTAATCAAAATCGTTTGAGCCGTTTTTTGAAATTTGGATTTTTCATGTTATTTTAGGGTTTTTAGAGGTGAACTACCTTTAAAAATCAAAAATTCAAAAAAATGCCTGGAGATACGGTGAATATATACATACATGCCAAATGTCATCTAAATCGGACCAACGGGGTAGGCTGTGGCTCTGAACACATCCAGACACATGGACGGACAAACATCATGTCGAAACCCATTTTTTTGGATTCAGGGGACCCCAAAACATATATCCACTCACAGCTCAAATTCGAAAATTTTGACGAAAACAATACTTTCTCCATATACTATGTATAAGGGGAGAAAGTAAAACAGTAAAATTGTTTACACATGAAGTATTAAATTAGATTTAATACTATTTTTCAGTCCTAGAGACCTACATGTTAAGGACCTTTAGCAGTGAACATGTTAAGGCAAATAAATCCACCATCAAGACATAAAGACAGAAGGTAAATATACTTAGAATATGAAGGAAAATATGTCGTACTAAAATAAATAAGCTGAGTTTGGTAGGAGGAAATGCATTTGAGTGTTCTGAACAAGAAGGTAGAGAAACAACTGAAGGTAAACTAACAGGTAATAATGAGTTATAAATAATAAAACATATGGTATTAATTTTGTCATGTGGCTTTGCCACCACATCTATAAAACAAACTCGTGTTAGTTATACTATGTATTACCATTTATAACTCGAGAACGGCTGGACCTATTTTAATGATCTTTGTTTTTTTGATTCCCTTATTGTCTTGTCACCTTAATCAAATTGAACATAAGTGATTTTTAAACTTGAAAATAGAAATTTATAAATAAGAAAATGCTGATAATTTCACAACTCTTTAACATGAAA
Organism: Nephotettix cincticeps; assembly: GCA_023375725.1. Classification (NCBI taxonomy): domain Eukaryota; kingdom Metazoa; phylum Arthropoda; class Insecta; order Hemiptera; family Cicadellidae; genus Nephotettix; species Nephotettix cincticeps. The sequence goes on along the minus strand of CM041789.1, from coordinate 53,563,816 downwards.
AACCGCCAAAAAGCTTACTGTGCTGAATCCCCTAACATTTATATCCAATACCATAATACGAGCAAGGTTTGTATATATATATATATTTGCACACGCATCTCGAAAACGGCACTAAGGATTTTCTTTAAATTTTGGAAATAACTAATTTCCGAGTAGAAAATAAGTTCTAGATAGGTCTAATGTCCAGGAAAATTCGTGTTTTCTTGTAATATTAATTTTAAAATCTAAAAATTTAACATTACGCTTATGGAGAGTAAAAATGTAAACAATACAAACCAAAACAGGTGTTTATAACCGTTTGACAGTTCTTGCTTGAAGATGGCGCGGGGAACAATATGTGAATAGAGGTTTTTCATAAATATTTATTTTATGTATGTAATAAATGAAAAATTATCAGGTTACTAAACAATTTGTAAAAACTTAAGGGTAACATAACTGTGCGAAATAAAAGCAGGAAAGAGTATTTCCAAAATCTTCCGCGTTTTGACAGAAAACGTATTCGTTGTATTGCTTGAAGCCACTGTAACAAACCAAACAATTGGTGTAAATTAAATTTCTCTTTTGCTTTTCAATCCTCCGATTCTAACAAAATCAGTTGATCACAGGCTAATAATAACTGTATGGATAATTAAACAGTAAATGATCTGCTAAAACAATTGAGGTTGGCTAAAAGACGTTAAACGGCATTAAATTAGATTTAATACTATTTTTCAGTCCTAGAGACCTACATGTTACGGACCTTTAGCAGTGAACATGTTAAGGCAAATAAATCCACCATCAAGACATAAAGACAGAAGGTAAATATACTTAGAATATGAAGGAAAATATGTCGTACTAAAATAAATAAGCTGAGTTCGTTAGGAGGAAATGTGTTTGAGTGGTCTAAACAAGAAGGTAGAGAAACAACTGAAGGTAAACAAGCAGGTAATAATGAGTTACAAATAATAAAACATATGTTATTAATTTTGTCATGTGGCTTTGCCACCACATCTATAAAACAAACTCGTGTTAGTTATACTATGTATTACCATTTATAACTCGAGAACGGCTGGACCGATTTTAATGATCTTTGTTTTTTTGATTCCCTTATTGTCTTGTCACCTTAATCAAATTGAACATAAGTGATTTTTAAACTTGAAAATAGAAATTTATAAATAAGAAAATGCTAATAATTTCACAACTCTTTAACATGAAAAACCGCCAAAAAGCTTACTGTGCTGAATCCCCTAACATTTATATCCAATACCATAATACGAGCAAGGTTTGTATATATATATATATATATATATATTTGCACACGCATCTCGAAAACGGCATTAAGGATTTTCTTTAAATTTTGGAAATAGCTAATTTCCGAGTAGAAAATAAGTTCTAGATAGGTCTAATGTCCAGGAAAATTCGTGTTTTCTTGTAATATTAATTTTAAAATCTAAAAATTTAACATTACGCTTATGGAGAGTAAAAATGTAAACAATACAAACCAAAACAGCTGTTTATAAGCGTTTGACAGTTCTTGCTTGAAGACGGCGGGGAACAATATGTGAATAGAGGTTTTTCATAAATACTGTATTTATTTTATGTATGTAATAAATGAAACATTATCAGGTTACTAAACAATTTGTAAAAACTTAAGGGTAACATAACTGTGCGAAATAAAAGCAGGAAAGAGTATTTCCAAAATCTTCCGCGTTTTGACAGAAAACGTATTCGTTGTATTGCTTGAAGCCACTGTAACAAACCAAACAATTGGTGTAAATTAAATTTCTCTTTTGCTTTTCAATCCTCCGATTCTAACAAAATCAGTTGATCACAGGCTAATAATAACTGTATGGATAATTAAACAGTAAATGATCTGCTAAAACAATTGAGGTTGGCTAAAAGACGTTAAACGGCATTGCTCATTTGACAGACGCCGTAGCCGAGTGGTAGCGTGTCGGCCTCAAGGACTAAAGGCCGCGAGTTCCATCCCCACCACTAGGCGCGATACTTTTTGTTCAGTGCTATATTAATTATGGTGTATTAAATCGGTTTTATTTAAACTACATAAATGTTTTCATTGAGTAATACATGTATTTTAATTTTTCTAATTAATTTTTATAATACATGTTTTTTTTCTATACGAGCAAAGCTCGGTCACCAGGTACTGTTTACTAGTCAGAGAGGAACCATATTGTATTTAACTTGAGTTCAAAGTACAAGTTAAATTTTATACATTGATACGTAGTTTTGTAACTACGGAACTAATTTGCTCATTTTTTTTGTCAGCTAGAAGATTTTTCAAATTGTCCATCTGATTCAATTACATCTTTCCCGATTCAGTTGAGAACTCAGCGCTCCCATTCATTTTATGTTCTTCTGTTCGAAAAGCTATTGTCTGAGGCCCTTTGTTCATCGACACTTTTCACAGAGGAATTTTGATTAAACTTGTGATCGCTAGCTTGTTTATAAGGTTGCATGTGCAGTGTCTTACTTTAGACACAATCAAGACTGCTGATTATAGAATACAGCTGATTCTGTATTCTTTAATAAAATAGAATAGAATATAGTTCTTTATTTGCATGTTTTCCTTTTACAATATATTCTTACATTTTTAAGCACAGAAAACGGTAATTGTCAAGACTGTCTGCCCTGTTAACAAGTACCAAAAGTACATTTTAAATTTACTTATTTTACTAAAAAAATAATAAAAGTTTTAAACAAAAAATTATATTTAACCAAACAAAACAAAGTATTTTTGTTGTACTCTTAAATTAATAAAATAAAATAATTTTACAACCCTTTACATGCAGTAACAACAATAATACATTCAAAAAACTAAAAATCATAAAAATGCAAGCAAAATGAAAACAAAACTGTAAACATTACTCTAGTTTTAAAAATATATTACATAATGCAGTTCAAAAAAGGGGTGACTTTTTATTTTTTTACAAAATAAATAAAAAGTAAAATAAACAAAACTACTGGATCACAACTGAACTACTTCACTGACTCAAGACCTAGGCTAACACACAAAACAAACGCAGAAGAATAATTTCCGTGAAATTGTTTTGCTAATATGACAAAAGACCTCATCAAAAAGTTTATATGGGAATTTTTGAACATCCGCCGTACAGACCGAACCTAGCACCAAGTGATTATTACCTGTTTCGAGAACTGAAAAATGGTTTGGTGGGCAGCGCTTCGCTAATAACGAAGACCTCCGCGCAGGACGCTGTCAAGACTTACTTGTCCTCAATGGCGGCAACATTCTTTGAGGAAGGCATCCAAAAACTTGTGTCACCGTATGACAAGTGCCTCAATCGTTTTGGAGATTATGTAAGAAAATAAGCAAGACTTTACTAAAAAAATATAATAATAAAAAATAATTGATAAGTAGTAAAATAATTGTGTGCATTTTTTCTTTTATTTACAGCCAATCAGTTGAAAAAACAGCCCTCGTATATGCCGCAATGCCTCATGACTTCATACTTGGAATTTTTATAATGTCCAACAAAAATGAGGCATATAGCATCATCTTATCCACACTATGAAATGGGCTATTAGAACATGGATAGAGTTTCGTGATAGTTTTTACAAACTTTTTCACACGGAAATTCTTTTGTTGCATGGTAGCCATCTTAGCCTACTAAGAACTGATACTTAAAAATGGCTGTGCTATTTATGAAAATACAGGCAGAAAAAGTTTTGTATTTACTTCCCTGTGGGAAATATGTTAGATCATGGATATGTCTAAACGGAATGTTTTCAGTTAATCTAAACAGCTGTTCTTATTTTTTTGTATTAAAAATTCAATACGATAGCTCTGGTAGCTTCTATTGTAACCTGTTATACATTTTTCGCCTCAAAATTACCAAACCCTCCCCAGAGCTAAGACATATCCATGTCAAAACTTCAAAATTTACAATTTTTAATGGCGTAAAGTTCATGTTTGTCCAATTTATACGTTTTGTGATACAAAGTCATGAAGTTGGGTCCATATTTTTGAATAGTATAATGGAAGTATACTGACGAAAATCCACTTTTACTACTTTTATTGAGAGCTAGCATTACCCGTCGAACGTTTCTGCGATGTACAAAACAGATTAATTAGGTTTAGATTTGCTGGCAAATAGATTAGATTATTGAAATGGAGACCAAACTACAAGGAAGGTATTTTAAGCCAAATATGAATTAGGATTCAGTGTAAGGTGATTGCGGTGCGATCTTGTAGTCTTGTTACTGACTAAAGCTCACATGTTCCTTGGACAGGACTGTAAATTAATACTGTAGAGCCGATGGCAACAACTAAGGGACCTACAGATTAACGTGAAAACCGAACCACGGCCTCTGAATTACAAATTGATCTATTACGCGGATGGTCATTGTGGATTGACGTAGTATTCAATAGTGCGGACGTTAATCCACACAAGAGAACACACCCACCGACCATCATTCACAACTATCCACAATTCGCGATCTTCAAGTCGCTGGATTACAGGACGACGCCACCGTCCCAGTGTATAATGTTTGTAATATGAAACATAATAAAATTATTACTACCATTCTAAAATTATAACCTATCCAGGTATTTTAAGCCAACAATGAGTGTATTCATGTGGACTCGAAACAATTAAAACATACAGTAAGTGAAAAATTGAGACATACTATATCATCTTGCACCAGAGGATGCCTTTGATAATTTTACAACTTACACTCGCACGCGCGCGCGTGTTCACACACACACACACACACACACACACACACACACACACACACACACACACACACACACACACACACACACACACACACACACACACACACACACACACACACACACACACACACACACACACACACACACACACACACACACACACACACACACACACACAAAATCAAATATTTGTTAATAACACACAATACTAACCTTTATTAAATACATTTCAGATTGCAAAAGGATAGTATAAAAAATATACAACAGCTGATTATTGTAATAAACGTAATATGTAAAGGCCCTAAATAATGTAATTATTTTTTATTTGGCCAAAATATAATCATGTGATTTTTAATCATAATACATTAACTGTAAAATATTAACGTAGTGAATAAAACTTTTCATTATAAACAGAACAATTAATTTATTTTTTTGTTTTACGTTAATGAACGGTTCAGACGGCATTGGATAGTAAAGTGTATAGCTAAATGTTTAATTGAATAAATGACAGTTTAAAGAAACTTTTAAATCATTTAATCACAGCAGTCAATTTTGTAAACACTGAATTTATGAAACTTGACACTGCACGCATATGCTCTCTGGGGTGGCCGTTTGGACGAATTTGCACCAAACTTCAAAGAAACCATCCTTGAATGCCTGAAATTTTCATTACAATCTTTTGAGCGGTTCCAGAGTCTATAGGGAACATATATAGATACATCCTATTTTATATAATCTTAGAATATATAATCTGTACGGTCCTATGACACAATCATGTTATTTTGAATATATAATGTTGACTTCATGAGAAATCCTGATAGCGAAATATTTTCTTTTAAATAATTTGAAATAAGTTCTTTGAATAATCTGAATACACGGCACGGAGCGGTGCTTCGAAAAGAATACAAGAATATGGAGTGACGTATCCAGTGTAATGGATCTCCAATGCTAAATGTATTCAAGTTGAAGTAGAATTTAATTTAAAACGGGTAAAGTGAGTTTGTGAAGCGACGATTTGATGAGATTGGAACTCTGGAATAAGTATGTTTCTCTTTAAAATAATTTCCAGGATTTTTTGTTTTCAATGCGATCGAATATTTAATTCGAAATCCCCCATTTTCACAAAGCTCTGCCCACATGACAAGGATAAAAACTTATACTTGTTTGGTAAGCGATACACTTGATAATAAAGCTCAGATTGCAGTGATCACAAAATAATAGTGAAAGCCAAGTCAATGCCCAGTCAGAAACCAAACCCAGGAGGTAGTGAAGCTCCCCCCGCCTGTAGTACCATCACCTTTTAAAGCCGGAATGGTGTTAGGCCGAGATGAATCTCTTCCCAATTCGGAGGCCAAAGCTACCGCCATCCATGGGTCAAGGAATTCGAGCCGAGGCCCTAGTGCTTCGAGGGTTACACCTCCTATGGACCTCTACATCCGTTTGCCTGGTCACCAACGTATGAAGGGGAGCGCGCTGGTCTAGGGGTAGAGCGCGGGGTTTTGGTGCCCAAGGTCCCGGGTTCAAATCCCGCCAATCACCAATGGCTTTTCTCTATGTGATAATGCCTTAGTACCTTTCGATTAACCTGTGGTCTTGGGATGAAGCCTACACAGGCACCCCGCAAGCAGGGGCTTAGCACCTAAGGTCAACCTAATGGTCTTAGGCCGAAGCCTACCAAAGGCACCCCACCCAGATTCTGACTTTTAACTGCCCCTATAAGGACAGCCCGTACTTACCATTTGGTATCAGGTTTGGTAACCCTTGATGCACAATATTCAACAGTAAATCTAGCACCTTGAGACACCAAGAGGCGGAAGGTGGTTGTCGGTGGATGGGATGAGGGTGGCCACCGTAACCCTCCAAGTGAAACGATAGGCATGACACGTATGGTGGTAAATGGTTTTTGGGTCTAGAAGTTCATCATTTATTGAAATGGTTGATGGTGTCTTTTTAATTATACAAAGAATCTTATTAACCTATACTCCTTCCAACTAGCCATGACTCTTGAAGAATTAGAATAATTCTTCTGTGAATTAATTGTTCTTTGAGTCACTATTACTATTTTAGAGCTAGAACTTTTCAAACTTAAACAACTGATAACTTGAGCTATTTTCGTTGTAAAGGGACTATCAATTATCAATGTACAAAGATAAATGTGATTGAAAATTCCAATACAAACTAAGTGAGTGAATTCGTTCGCGAAGGAATTGATACATTTAAACTGATCAAGGTTTACTATTTAGATTACAAAACAACACATTCTAACGAAATATAAAAGTTTGTAACATGACATTGAAATTTGGCTGTTGTGAATATTCAGAGACATTGTACGCTTTTAGAACGCGTTTATTGCCCAACGGTAGTATTTGTCAGCTAATAAAAGTATTTATAAACTAAAAAATACTACAATGCTTTTACAATGCTTGAAATCTTTCGGCAGCCGTAACTCAGCATTTCCGAACCCATGTTTGTATAAACTTTCCGTTCATGAATCATGCATCTAACGCCTATGATCATCTATCATATATGAATCTATCACTAATCATATTCAAGTAAATTGTTAAAGTGATATTAAACAATGCACGCCCCGGCCATATCAACATTTCACACGTCCTAACACCAACGCCAACAGCTAATCGTTAAGCCATCGCCTCTGCGGTCAGACGCATTTGTTGATTACTGGCCAAACACACATAACACTGCATTTATTACGCCATGTTGGATCGATACAAATTTTAAACATAAAAGTGCCCTCAAGCAACAAGGAAAAATCCATAACAAGATACCCCCGTCGCAGCAGACCTGCGTACTCAACGAATTTCCAAATATGTATAACTAAAATTAGAGTTTTGTCTTTACATTGCTCAGAATTATTACTTTTTTAGTTATTTTTACTTTTCGTGCGTTAGAGAACCCGAAACCGGTCTTGTCTCAATTTTTGTCTGTTTGGCTGTGACGCTCCAGGAGGCATTTTACGCTGTCTTCTCAAAAAAACAGGAGAACTGATTAAAATGAAATTTGTTTCATGTACTCCCTACATTCCAGAGAAGGTTTTAAATGCTTGATATCGCCCACCGCCCCTTGGAAAGTAAATAACGAGCATTTAAAAACCCACTTTTACGCAATATAACTCGCATTTTGATTCAGTTTTCAATGAATACTGAATACTAGTAATAATCAGCTGTCTTTGTAGTTTAAAGATTTAATAGAAATAAAACTAACAGCTGTCAAATCAATATTACCTAGTTTATATTGGTCATTGATTTTAAACCCATTTCGAAATTATGCTATATTAAAAAGTTATTTTAACGAATAACTAATTATAATAATGGTATAAATGTTCTAATCTAATTAATTGTAAAGTAATGCTAAATAATAAAGCTGGTTATTGAATTATTTTCTTTGTACTGATTTGTTTAGGATTTCAGGTATACATTTTGGTCTGATAATCTTTCTTCTTTAAACTAAATCCTACAACCCGTACAAAGGACGGGCTTACTGCTAGTCAATAATATAATCATGATTGTAGATGACAAGTTTTATCAATATCTGTCGATAAATATGAGAGCTATTAGCTTACTTTCCGAAAGATTAACATAAGAAAGAGTGTGCAGGTTTGCTGCTGTGAGGAACACTGAAAATAGGCGTTTCTAGCGAAAGCAATTTTTACTTTAACCATGATAGTTAATTGGAAACGACAGTATACTGGAAAATATAATTTATTGGAAATATTTTGACCTGGTCAGTTTAGTACCCCAATCAGATCCTGGCTATAACGGGAGCGTTATTGTCAAGTTGTATTGTTGTTGTTGCCATGACGACATTCGCAGCACACTCGAGTCGTTACAAAGGTTTCTTAGCAGTAAAAGTCGTTTGCTGTAAGCTATTAGAGCGTGATTAGAAATTTACAAAGTAATTCAAAAGGTTTTACTACCCTCAAGCTTTTGTGATCCAATTTACTATTACGATCTGTGTTTGAAATTCATTATTGATGATGGTCGATTTATGTTATTTAGATGTTTATTGCGGACATTTTCCATTACAATTTTAAGTACCGTAAAACTAAGTTTCACGACGTTTCAGGATCTGGAATCTGATCCCGTCTTCAGGGAACTAGTATCTAAACATATTACAACTAAAACACAATCCGGGCTAAGCCGGTACAAAGGTGAAAACAAAAAAGTTTAAAGTAGTCGAAAACCTTACAAACAAACCTAACAATTACGCACACAAGAAACGTAACACGTCCACTCGTCACCAAGACTCAAATAAAAACTCTTTGAGTTGTCTCGGCCAACTTAAATACAACTTGTGAAGAGTGAACGTCTCATATTTGCTATGGAGTTATCCTTTGAGAACACAAGTGCTACACATGAAATAATTTTAAACGGGCCCAAACGGAGACTGAAACTCCGTTTGGGCCATTGATGTCCGTTGTGACTGGACGAAATCAATCGCCAATTTAACAACTTTTGTATATATTTACCGTTTGTATATCATTAAAATATAAGTGAAATACATTAAGTAGTGTTGGAAGACGTGAGTTTTTACTTCATCCTATATGAAATACCTACCTTTATGAAATACCTAAAAACCCTTAAAAACATGAAAAATCCAAATTTCTCAAAAACGGCTCTAAGGATTTTGATAAAAATTGGATAATTTATAGTGCAGAGAGTACTAAATAATTTGACATAACCCGCATGTCTGTAAAAATGACGGTTCAAAAGTTATGGGATTTTAAATGTCAAAAAAATCAAATTTTTAAATTTTCAGCAAAAACAATAAAAAAAGTATAACTTGACTGGAACCATTGATATTAGCTTAAAAAATTAAACAAGTAGTATTTTGAACTATTTGTCTACGACTAACGGATCAAGAGAAAAGTTTAATTTACTGTCCATGATAAAAGCAGTACGTTGTCTGAAATTACCCAATGTTATTCTTATGGAGAATATAAAAAATCAATTTATTCCTTATTTTCCAACCGTTTTCCATGAAACTTGGTAGGAAGCGTAAAGTAATATCACCCAACAAAACCAACTCAAAAAAGCTTGGTGTTGCCGGGGGGGATTCCCCATACAATTCGAACTATGAATTTAACTTTGTCTCTCTTGTTTTTATTTTCAGGAATGGGATGATTATTTTTAAACAATAAATTATTAAATGATATTTAGATAAACTTTGAATAACTAGATAGTTTTCATTACAGATTGTCGTTTTTAAATTTACTTAAGGGAGAAAGTATTGTTCAGTCCACTGATACCGTTTATTTAATTTATTACATGATTCGCCCATAAGCTTAACACAGCAATGCGTAGGCACTTCCTAATTTATGTTTATGTTTAGTATATTTTGATTAACATCTGTTACTTCACTTGCTCCGGCCCTGTTCTGATTTAATTGTTCTAGCCACTCCAAGAGGTAATCCAGCAGCAACAGCTGAAAAGCTAATGCTGTGATTCGCCCAAATTAAGTCCATTTGCCCGTATGTAAGTTGCTCATACACGTCTGGACGGATGGGGGAAGGTGGGTTTAGTTTGGGTGAACACCGCTTAAAGTTGGAGGGAGTCACCACATAACCCTCGCGGAGCGGAGGTACTCATAAAGAGTTACCACCAGCTAAAAAAATAATAATTCATGATTCGCCTAAGGCTCTCGGAGTTTGAGTCGTTTAGTATCTAGCGTCAGTCGAGCTATTCTTAATTAAATTTCCTGGTGTCTTACAATTCATTCCGGACACCCATTTTTTGTTAAACTCCTGGTTACCTTGAATTTCTGGTGTCTCAAAATTTATCCTAAGCCTCCAATGTTACTGAGGTAGAAGTCCTGGTCGGTTAGGTTCTAGTGAATGATGGTGAATGACATTAAAAAATGCTTGATTCTTTATTAGGTCACATGTTTAGTAAAAAAAATGTTGCTAATATCGCTGAGAATTGCAGATTTGAGAGCTAATTACTTTGTTTATGCAGGGTTTGGGCCAGTTTAAAATTAACGTAAATATTCTCCAAATTGAATTGACTAAAGAAAATAAGTTTCATCTTAGTAAATGCTCTGTTTCGGTTTCCCGGTGAAGCGTTACACAAAAAGATTGTTAAGCGTTACAGAAATACATACGGATGGATATTGAAGTAAACCCCGATTATATTTTTCTCGAGTATAATATTAATTTTATTTATGTAGATATATTTTTACGTACAAACATTTTTGAATGATTATATCAAAGTTACATAATAGTTACTGGAGGTCAACAAACTGTTTTCAAACCAAACAGTTGGGTAATAGATGTTTCCCGAGGATGGGGCTCCACATCCACAATACATAATGCATGAATGGAAGTATACAAGGGAAAGAGTAGGTCTGTCAAAACAATAGCCCGCTTTGTGGGGGGCGTCTCTTCCACAAAAACAAAAACTTTGTTCATGTTCACATAAAGCGTTGAAAAAATAAACAGCACTACCGATAAATTCAAACCTTTATCAGTATTATTGGTCGTTTTAGTGAATTTACTATAGGGAATTGAGCTGCTATAGTCGTTCTTATGGTAAGACCTAGGATCTCTAGATTTCAAAAATAAAATTCATTCTCGTAACAGTGGTCCGATTGAAATCATATTTGCTACGTACGAGTAATTTAAAAGATGATAAGTGGGTTTTATGTGCGAAACCCATGCACATCGGTACCAGAAGAAGGTTTAGGGGATATGGTTTGTACCCCCCAAATTTAATTTGAATTTCTTGATACTTTATACCTTACTTTCTACCCAGGTAGGTATTTTAAGCCAAGTATGAATGAGAAATGAGTATAGGACGATTGTGGTACTATCTTGTAGTCTTGTTACTGACTAAGGCTGACATGTTTCTTAGACATAACTGTTAATTAAAAGCCCAACAGTCAATGGAATATCTAAGGGACCTACTGTTTAACTTGCAGTCCGAACCACTGCCTCTGAATTACGTACTGGTCTAATTTTGTGGTCTCAGCGGATAATATTCTATCGAGCGGACGTTAATCCACACAAGAGAACACCACACCCACCGACCATCGCTCAATACTATCCATAATTTGTGACCTCTAGGTAGCTGGATAACAGAACACGCCACGGTCCCAGTCTCTCGCATCAGTAGTTGTGTTACATTAATTAACATATAGAACATATCAATCATATCGAGCATTTTGAAGCGCTAATTCAGTTGGAAGTTTAAATACAAATACTTAAATGTTATTTACAAAGTAAATGTTCTTTGTATGTCATTGATTACTTTATGAGCCATGTAATTGTCTTGAGTTATTGGCTCTAACCTACACCCTATATTTATAGAGTACGGGTTAACGGGTACGAACTCCCTTACAACTAATGTAACTCTCTTCCGCGTCTTTACCATGGAAGCGGAGGGATGAATCCTCACAAAGATTTCCAGCTTGTATTGAGGGTTGCGAAAGAGATTTGATAACTATTTTTCATAAGTTTGATCTAAAAATTAAATAATTTAATTTAAGTATGTATTATTTAGTTTTTAAAGGGAGAAAGTATGTATTAGTTCACTGACACAGTTTACTTTGATTGGGACGGTGGCGACGTCCTGTAATCCAGCTACTTGGGCCAGTATTAGACTTGGTCACTTGGCGACGTCACCGGTTACCTGACTAGTCGGTGGGCATTAGTTCTTACGGCGCTTATTACACTAGGGTCACCGGTTGCGTCACCAGCGTTTGGTGACTGACCGGTGACTCTGCCCCGTGACCAGACGAGTCACCACTGGTGACCAAGAATTGTCGCTGGGTATTGAATCAAATGGCACCTATTTCACACAGTCACCGCTGTTGCGTCACCATTGTATTTTTGGGATCTGCAGTTCAGTTGTTTTGATGCCAGTGTTGTGAGCGGACGTGATGTCTGAAAAATATGAAGAAATGCTACTTCTTGCTCTTTTGTTAAGGAAAAGAAGGAGACGGGCAAGGAAAATGCACGTCCATCCGATATTATCTTTAAGAGAATCAAAAGGATTGTTTTATACCCTTTTTGATCAACTTTTAGCTGACGAAAACAAGTTCTTCAACTACCTGAGAATGTCACAATCCTCTTTCTTTGAACTGCTTTCACTAATAAAGGTAGAAATAACCGGGACAAATACTAGAATCAGGAAATGTGTTTCGCCAGAAGAAAAACTTACAGTTACTTTAAAGTAAAAAGTGTTTTACTTCATTTTAGTATGTTTAGAGCATGATTCTTATTTGAATAACTCACAGGTTTTGTATTACAGTAAAATGTACCACTATATTACCTGAGTTCCATTAAATTTTAATAATTTGATATGTAATTGTATTATACATTATTTGACTTAGAAGCTTTTTAGCATTTGTGATGGTTAAAACATGTGATTATTTTTACTAAAGTAAGTTAATAAATTAACTAACAGGACTATTTCAATAATCATAAACTGTAATAATAATAATAATAATGAAAATGTGTTACTGTCACACATGATTTACAGTAGTAATTATAAAACATTATTCAAACAAAATATTCTTACAAATTATATCGAAAACATGTAACATTTAAGGTAAAAATGCCTTTGTGTTGTACTAAAAATTTAATTAATGAGTAAGAATAAAAATAACAATAGGAAAAAATATTTACTACAAGGGTTACAAAAAAATAATGACATTTACCAAACTTGAATGAGTGGTGACTCTCCTGGTGTCGCGGCTGGCTGCCCGTACAGTCACCGGTGACGCAACCGGTGACGTCGCCAAGTGACCAAGCCTTGGAGGTCACGAATTGAGGATAGTTGTGAGTAATGGTCGGTGGGTGTAGTGTTCTCTTGTGTAGATTAACGTCCGCACTATTGAATACTACGTTAATCCACAAAGACCATCCTCACATTTAGACCGATTCGTAATTCAGAGGCCGTGGTTCGGATTATACATTAAACTATAGGTCCATTAATTGCCATCGTCTGGTGGGCTATTAATTAACAGTCCTGTCAAAGGAAAATGTTAGCCTTAGTCAGCAACAAGACTACAAGATCGCGCCACAATCATCTTCAATTCAATCACATTCATTCTTACATTCAATTCTCATTCATACTTGGGTTAAGATATACCTACATTGTAGTATGGTTGCCATTTCAATGATTAATTAGTATTAGTATTAGTATTAGCCAAGTATGTATTAATTAGTTTTTAAAGTGAGAAACTATGAATTAGTTCACTGACACAATTTATTCAGATAATTACATTACATTTAAATTTTCTGTAAAATATTATTGATTGAAAAATATTTCCATACGCAAATATAAATACTTGTATGCAGTTGTGGTATATTAATATTTTTCCAAGTGATTACAATAAATACTCATGCAAAAACAATGAACTATTGTGAAGAGAAATAAATAAAATAATCCTTATGATTCACAGAAACATATTTACGCTACGTTTTTAAAGACGGAGAAAAGTAAATTATATAGTGAAAGCTCAGTCAGAAAACTCTGAAACTGCGAACAGTTCGTTGGAGTTTTATATTAGGAATGAAGGATATAAATGAGATTTGGATTACAATTCTGTTTAGATTTGTGTTCTTAATGTCACAACACTTTTTATTAAAACTTTTTGTCTTTTACTCGTTGTATTCGATCTTTATAATTTTAATGTTAATGATTCATTTTCAAAACTATTCATAGTCATATTGTTTGCGTAATCTATAAACATATTATTTGGTAAATAAAATGTTCTAGACGTATTTTAATAGTATTTATAGGATAATGTAACTGAACAACATATATTTTCATAATTATTTCTAAAGATAACGTAATATGAATATATTTTGTTCCTAAATGGCTTTCTGACTGTTTGATTGTATTTCAGAATTTTGAAAGAATTAGTAAATCTTTTTACCATCCAAGTGATCACCTTCTGTCAGCCTTAGTCAGTAGCAAGATTATGAGATTACACTAATTTCCTATTCATACTTGTAAAAATACCTGGACAGGTTGTCGTTTCAGTAACTAACTAACTAAATACCCAGTCTGAATCTCAGTATTGGTTCGTCCAATCTGGGATGGATTGGTGTTTGTTTTATAGTTCTGTTGTTACCTGGAACACTAGTTTCTGCGCGATGGATGGGCTTAGAGTTGTTGCTTATCCCTCCTCGGGTGGCCTAGACTATCCTCCCCCTCCTCAGGTGGTGTTTTTCTAGAACCTCCTATTAATATTGTGACAACGATAATAATGCATTTTTTAATAGATAAATTAACTTTACACATTAAGATTAACTTTAAATATACTTAGTTAAAGGGTTCGTTGAAGTATTTGTGAAATGATTTCAAAATGCTCAGTTTAATCACATGAATGACCTACACTGTAACTGGTTGAAAAATGATTCAATCCACTTTCAACCAGCAGAAAGTTTATGGAAATCAGATTTTGATATTTCATCAAAAATGACTTAACAACTAAAATAATTAATTAGTTTTGCATTATAAGTTCAGGAGTACTATAATTTTTCTTATATTTTTATATTGGTTTTACGAAGACGCAGTTAAAAGATGGATAAGGGGTAGGATTAAAAATACTGAAAGTTGAATTAAAGCTTCCAAGAAACTCAAGATTAATCAATACTTCTTAGCTTTGAAGGCACGCACAAATGAGTACCTGTATACCTAAAATTGGTTTTTGATGAAGAACTTTGAATTAAAAAAAATGAATAAATGTTATAACCAACAAGTATAACTTTTAGTGATTTGTAAGGATACCCGGAAATAGACCCAAATTAGACGAATGGAAGAACTGGTAGATAACATGTTGGTATTACGTATTAGAATTGTTGGTATTGTACAATTTAATGTGTCCCATAACGGTTTAACGTAGGATCCGAACGTTTTGTTCCTGAACTGGTCTAATTATGAGGATAAAAGGGAAGAAAGACAGACAGATAGACAGAAATAGAGATGAGACCCATTTCAGATTTTTAGGGATATAAAATATATAAATAACAAAAAATATCATAATTCCAAAATTTTGTATCGTTTACAGGAAAAAAACAATTTTATTAATACATAGATTTGAATAGTCAGGCACCTATTTTTAATTCCATAACAAGATAACTTCTTAAGGTGAAAACCAATTAATTCCTTGCCTCTATCTTGTTTAACTGTCCATAACTATGAAAAAGGACATTTTTGTTGCAGTTACACAAATACTCGAATTCCGCTAAACACGTTTTATTCTACGTAAAAAACTAAAACTACAAAATGATGAGATAAGAATTGAATCACATTCATCACGTTTTAATTCCACAGAGGACTCGACACAATCCGTGGATAAATGGAAAAACAACCACCACATGAATATTAAAATGTAACCTTACATAAGCCGCGGTGTGTTGAGCAATTTTCTCTCGTCATGACAGTGGATGTCTAGAATAAATTATTATTACATGCAGACCGTCCTTAAGATTAGATTAGATTAGATTATTGAAATAGCGATAATACCGCAAGATAGGTATTTTAAGCCAAGTATGAATAAGGATTGATTGTAAGATTTTTTTGTAGTAATCTCTTGTATGAATTAACGTCCACACTATAGAATACTACGTTAATACGCAAAACCATCCTCATATTTAGAGAAATTCGTAATTCAGAGACCGTGGTTCGGATTCCACGTTAAATTGTAGGTCCCTTAGTTGCCATCGGCTGTTGGGCTATTAATTAACAGTCCCGTCTAAGGAACACGTCAGCCTCAGCCAGAAACAAGACTACATCACGCCACAATCATCTTACACTCGTTTCTCATTCATACTTGACATAAAATTCCTACCTGGGTAAGTTGCCATTTCAAATCAAATCACATCCAGTCTGATAATTTTCTTGCGAGCTCGGTTAACAACTTCTATTTCTATGATGTTCTATTTTAATCTATTCTACATTTTAAAAAGAAACAGCAGATGAGATCTTTAGTTTTAAATTATTACGTGAGTGGTAAGAAATTCTATTTCAAATAAGTATAAAAATATAAACAAACAGTATTAGTTGGCTGACATATATCTTCCCTTCTATATAATACACATACAGTAAATACCTTTAAGAAGACTATCACATTATTTAATGGTTATGAGATAACATTTAATATTTTAAAATATTTAAAGTTCGTTTAGTTAACCTTTTACTAAAAAATGAAATAATTTTGGGGATTCATCCTCCCCATTTTCCCCAGGTGCTTACTAGCAGTAAGCACGTCCTTTGTAAGAGTCGTAGAATACAGTTTGAAGAAGAAAGATTAATATAAAAAATATAAACCTAAAATTCTAAACAAATCAATATGATGAAAAAATAAATGAATTAGCTTAATAATTAGCAGTTATTTAAAATTTTATACATTAGATAATTTATAATAATAATCCAAGTAATGTAAGCAAACTAATATTGATTTAAATTTGAGAGCTGTTTGTTTTTGTACATTATTTAAATAGATTGACGTTGTACGTTTTTAATCTAAGTATATTTAGTCAACAAATCTACAAATTAATTATACAAAATAAAAGCTTAGTAGGTGACTTATGGTAAAACGTTCTCAATTAATTTAAGGTTATTTAGCGTGACGTGTAAGGGGGTGAGTTTTGCCACCGTTGCAGCTGTCAAGCGTCAAGTGCCAACGCCATCTGACTGAATCACCTGAACTAACAAGGAGGTTAATGTGAATTACGGCCGGTAGAGTGCGTTAGATGACGTATTTTGATGACGCATTGGTCACTTGACAGCTGAGTTGATCAAAGCCTTTCGAGTGTCCAGTACAGTGTGTGGAGGTGATTGTGTATCACCATATCGTCAATCTAGGGAGACAGGTTAATGCGGAAAATGTGTAGTATTAATCCTTTAAAGTTTTTAAAGTACATTCATATATTTCTTACATAATTTGGGAACCAGATATCTTATTATTAAAAAGAATGGGTATTCAATATCAACATTTCGATGAGTTGTTTAGTTAGTTAGTTACTGAAATGGTGTCCTACCCAGGTTGGACCCAGGTTGGAAATATTATACTTGGCTTGGATTTTAAGCCAAGTATGAATGAGAAATGAGTGTAAGGTGTTTGACAGTTTTGGTGTGAGACTGGAAGAATGTTTATTTTAATAAGGACATCATTTGATGTGTAATCTTTAAAAAATAAACTGGTAAATTTTGATGTTATTATGTAGTTTTTTACTAATGGCAATTAATAAAAGTCTGTAATAACCAATAAAACCGGTTGTACCCCTAATCCTTTTCGAGTTATTCATAGTTTAACTTGTGTAGATATTTCTGGCACACCCTGTATTAATAAACAGTTTAATATTAGTTCATCTCCTTTCCACAGTTACAATATTTTGGTTAAGTTGATAAATAACACGAGAGTAAAAGAAATATATAAAATAGTAATATTTTGGAATGGTTAGTAACAATGGTTTTAGGTTTTAAGAAGGTTGGTAATCTATTGTAAGTCGTGATATGATGAAGTATTCAGGGGTTTATTGGCTGTTCAACCACAATGACAAGATGTCGCCTGTCACTTTGACTTCTTCGGTTTTAATGGAATTGACAAATAATGCCAACGAAGTAGCTCTTGGCTTCAAGAATCTTAAAATACTGGAGAGTAGTTTGGAGTGTAAAGTTTGTAACGTTACTATCAGTAAGTCCGATGTTTTGTACGATTCTATGTGAAGAAGCTAGATACTTAGTATATTTATAGGAATCTCAAACAAATAAGAGGATTAAAATAAGATGAATTATATTAAATAATGTATTAACTTCCCTTTGGAAAGTAAGTGGTTTCAAGTTTCCCTTTAGGATAGGAGTTTAGATCATGGATATGTCTAAAGGGAATGTTTTCAGTTTTTCTAATCAGCTGTCTTATAACCATATGACGTCACTTCCGTTTCAAATTTTTCTGTGACGGATTTGCAATACACCTCCCTCAAAGAGCTAAGATATCCATGTCAACAGAAAATCTGTATCATCGTACATCGTACATACAATTTTAGCATAGTATAGTTAAAAAATATAGTTAAAACCAATGATAAATATAAACAAAAACTTATACTGTATTGATTTTTATTTCACGGCTGTTGGTTATTTCTTTCGATAAAATAATTTTATGTATTACTTGGTCTGGAGAACTTAGAAAAAATATATCTAATATTACTCAAAACCGGGGTTTCGAGATCTCATTGTTTTAGTTTCATAGTGAGTGGGTCAGTTTAAAATAAAGAAAAACCTTCTCCTTAAAAATAAGGATATATAATAATAATATCTTTAATATCCTTATGAATAAGATTCATAACTGTGGGTACTATCGTTTTACGGAGAAGCGTTGCAACACGACCGTTTAGCGTTACAAAACGACCGTTTAGCGTTACAAAACTACCGTTAAGCGTTACAAAACGACCGTTTGGTGTTACAAAACGACCGTTTAGCATTACAAAACGACCGTTTAGCGTTACAAAATTGCAGAAAGATAGAAATTGAGAAAGAAAAATTTCGGATTTTATGGAGTATAAAATTAAAAATAATCAAAAATATTATGTTTTCATAATTCCATGATTCAAGTAGACGTTAAAATACTTAACTGGTTAAAGACAGATTATCTAGAGAAGTGAAGTGGCTATTGGCAGTTTGAAATTCTTGTGTCTTGTTATGGTGTAATACGTTATCACTTCATCGGAAGGAAAGTTAATTGATCCTGGAACACATCACGAACCACTTCTGCTATTGACGTCGATAATCGTTCTTGAAACTCTTGGAAATGGGTGGTTGGATGGGGGATCCTGCTTGAAAACGTTGCACTTTGAGCTTCTAATAGAAATTTCAAATTTATCATAGCTAACTGTTTCAATTCTATTTAAAACGAAAAAAAATATTTAACTTGAGCCTGATGATGCAGAAACAACAAATTTGTTTAGAAGAGCAAAATAAGTTTATAATACAGAATAAGAAATTGTCCAAAAATATCAATGACGTAATTAATTATCATTAATAATTATTTAGATAATGGTAATTAGAGCTTATCGGAGAATGTATAATTACATTACATTATGGAATAGTGACCCAGACAGGTAGGTATTTTATGCCAAGTATGAATGAGAAATTAGTGTAAGATGATTGTGGAGTGATCTTGTAGTCTTGTTACTGACTAAGGCTGACATGTTCCTTAGACAGAACTGTTAATTAATAGTTAATAGATTAATGTTGCCAATGACATCCAAGGGACCTACAGTTCAACGTGGGATCCGAATCACAGTTTTTCCTCTGAATTACGAACTGATCTAATTACGAGGATGGTCTTTACGGATAAATGTAGTATTCAATAGTGCGGACGTTAATCCACACCGGAGAACATCCCAACTACAATCGCTCATTACTATCCACTATTCGTGACTTCGTGGGTGTTGATTACTGATCGAAGGGAATACTATTTCCTATAACGACCCAAAATACACAGACATATCCAATTCGCATGAACCAAAATTTATCATTTTTTCTAAGGCTAATCCTAAGACTAAACACAAAAAACAATTTTTCCAGTCCGTGTAAAAATCATACCATCAACGGTTACTTGTAGCAATAGAGATAAGTATGGTGTGTGTACTTCTAGCAACTGGAAAATCCGTCAGATTTCCGATTGGACAAAAAGATATGCAAATATGTATATATATAAAGTAGTATGCACCTTAGATTTGATATATCGTCAATTCTTTAATAATTAGGTATCTTCTGTGTGTGCTCTAGTCAGATCGCGACCTTTCAAAACTTGAAGACGTCTGCAAATTAGTGATATTTTAAACTTAGCCAATCTGACGGTTCGGACCCCACTCCAAATCTACGTCATAGTTTCTGCAGGAATGAACCAAAACCCTGATTGAACAATACACACAGAGTAGTGCCAACTCCATCACACAACAAAAGAATTAATTAGCTTAGATCGTGGATATGCCTAAAGGGAATGTTTTCAGTTCCTCTAAACAGCTGTCCTTATAACAATATGACGTCACTTCCGTTTCAAATTTTCGTCTGACGGATTGCCAATAACCCCCAGCTAAGAGATATCCATGTCAAAAACTGCCCGTATGGGAGCTCTTACCTACTGTGAACGTTTGCCACAATCTACTCAAAACGGTAATGGTTGGTTATATTTTTAACCTTTTGATTCAAAAATTTTTGCATTTACTTCCCTGTGGGAAATGGGTTAGATCATGGATATGTCTAAACGGAAAGTTTTCAGTTTATCTAAACAGCTGTTTTTATTCTTTTACATAAAAATTCAATACAATAGCTCTGGTAGTTTCTATGGAAACCTGTTAAATATTTTCCATCTTACAAATTACCAAGAGCCCCCCCCGAGCTAAGATATATCCATGTCAAAATAAGTATATAACACTTTTTATTGGTGTTTTGAGGTAATAAACAATCAATTAAGACAAGGAGTTATAAAAAATATTTATTCATCATACAATTTTACATTTTTACATTCAAGTTTCATTTTAGTTGTAGGATATAACCTTTAGCCATAATTCAGGAAAAAAGAATAATTGCAGCAATTTTTTTCGTGTATGAAGAAAATACTACTAGCTTCGAAAAGAACAACAAAAACACGACAAAAGGAGTTAAAAGACATATTAAAACGCAGTTTAATAATGAGAAAGTGAACAAAGCTGTGTTAATAAAAAATTAACATACTGAAATATTAATTTTTCAACGCTCTTTTGAGATTGAGACATCAAATTTATTACAGATTTTTCTTTTAGTAGGTTGTAAAGTTCATGAGGTGTTGCCAAAATACAGATGCGCTCATTTAGCTTTCATGTACAAGAGGGTCGATGAGTTGTTTTGTTTTAAAATAATTATACTGAACAAACTGTTTTGAAACGCTTTAGCTGTTAAATGTGTTTACTTTGTTTACTGATTAGGTTCATAGAGTTGAGCAAGTCTTTGGGATGGCTATAATGACTATTAACTCTGTGGATTTGTGGTAAATAACATTATATTTTAAAACTATGTGAATTTTCTTCATTACAAATGCTCTTTTTGTTTCTAATAATAATAATTGTTAATAATATTTAAGTAAATACATCATATTTTGATTTTTCAGTCGAAACCAGGGTTTCTAAAATAACTACATAACATATCATTACAATTCTGTAATAGAACTCAGTTTATGGTCTTCTTAGTTCTATTAATGTAGTACCTTACAGATCCCATGACATAATGAATCTTCTAAAACATGACTCACAAACAATTAAGTCAAACCAATAAAATAATAAAATGAAATACTACGTATTTTTTATGCTTTTAAACATATATTTTAAAATGTAAATACAATAGAAAAATTGTAAATATCTGAAAATTTCAGAATAGGAATGTAGTAAATGACTTAACCCGATTCTTCCTTGCAGTATTGGAGCCCTAAGCACGTGGGGTATTTTTATGTTCATCCTTTGAGGACCAACTGTAGATATATCGTCAGTACAGTTATTGTCGAAACCCCCGCCGACGATCGTCAGGTATTAGTTTTTCATGTAGTTTATGCTCTCTGGTATATTTTAATCCAACTCATTTTATTTTTGAAATCAGTGGTCTTTTGTTTCCACTTTTACTGTCTGGATGGTTTTTGTTGTTGTAGCTGCAGCTAGATATAAATAATGCGTTTGTTTTACCGTCTGTTTGTTTAAGAAAACCACTTATGTTGTATCAACATTTTCTGTGATGAAATTTTTACCCTTGGTTAAAATCCTTTGAAAGTTTGTACACACTCTCTATATAATGTAAGTAATAATTTAAATGTGTTTCCAATGGTAAAATTATACCTCATTTTGTTATATGCGGAAAGTTAAATTAAAAGAAAAGAAAATTCATTTTAATTATTACATTATTTGCAGTTCAGATATATGCGCATTTTAATCTAACATCAATATATTATTATTAGTTGCTAGGGTAGCTAATTAAAAGCATTTAAATGTTTTTGTTCAAGTTTTGTTTAGTGTTTTAATGAAGTGAAAAATCAAGAAATATATCCTTGTGTCTGATGATGGCCTAATATAGGCCGAAACTCTAGTTGCGCAATTACTTCAACTACTAGAATTGGTATTTAAATATTTGGATAGAGGTATTTAAACCATTTCATTTAAAAGCATTTTAGTTAAAAATGCATTAACATATCTTAAAATAGGTCTCAGTACAAACCTTTTTATAAACCATTACAAAAATGATTGCATACCGACTTATGGCATTTGAAAAATATCGGAATGAAATAAAAATTATAAAATGGCTCTGGTCCTCAGAAGGAAGGTTGTTTTGTTGTAGATACGAGTAAATCGTGCACATATGGCGATGAGCGCGCGAGTCATGTACCGGGAAATTTGAAGAACAATTCTGCTCATCTGTTCTGTAGCTAACCTGAACGGTTCTGAGCTATGGTTTCAAATTAGTAAGATGACCAAATCGCCCTCCGTACACACGAATTTTTGGTTTTTGTAGAACTCTGATTTGTAGGAGTTTTAGGACCTGACGTAAGCACAGTTTCCATAATTTTAGGTGTTCAGAAAAAATTTTGTAACGCATCTCAACACATCAGGAATTTAATTTGAAAGACATGCTATTGTGAAAAACCTGTTCTCACGTATCCTTGCTTTTACCGAAGCCACTATATCGTCTGTAACTACCGGAGCGTTCGGAATCGTGGGCATTGTCACGGCCACCTTTGAATTCTTACCAGCCTACGTAATTTGCTGTCACTATAAACATTTTCACCGTACTCCTTCCAAATCTGCCAATGTATTTCTGAAGCAGGACAGTGTGACCGTTCCTTGCAGTGAAACACCGTATCTCTAAACGAACCTCAACGCGGTGGGCGAGTTGATTGTCTAAAACACTTGGTAAAGAACCGCACAGAACCAGCACAGATTCTGTTTGAGCACAGTTGTTTTTTTCCGAGGCATGCCTACACACCACTCACCCGCTCATTGCGGTCTATGCACGAACTACTCTTGTCTACAACAGAACGAACCTTACTTAAAAAATATGCCAAGGCTACCCGCTCGTCAAAACAAGTATCCAGGAAGAGTAGAGATTTTTCGGTTGTCAAAATAGTTGATGGTATCTTTTATAATAATTATTAAAAAAGATACCATCAAAAAGAAGAAAAAAGAACACCATGTGAAAAGTTAATTAGGAACATACATTAGTAGTTATTGATTGGCCTGGTAGAGGTTGACGGCGTTGAGTTTAAGGGATCCACTCTCCTGGCGTGCCGGGTGGACGATGTGAGCACCCCCGGTGGCCGACGAGTCCAAGCTAGGTACGGAGGTGAGCATGGAGCCACGGTGGTTGGCCACAGGGGCGGAGACCCTCTGGAAGCCTCCCATCCTCGCCAGCTCCTGGGTGCCCTTGTAGCGGGCCGCGGTGTCCGAACATAGTCCGTACCTGGGGACCGTAAAGAGAGCTGGGTGAAATCTAACGCCTTATTTATTGTTTACACTTGTATCTACAAAAGAAAAATGTGAATAAGAGTAGCTGTAACTAGACTACTTCTGAGTTAGTAGGCAGTGTAGTAGGTTAGTAGTATTAGTAGGTCGTTCTGAGACCCAAAACCACTCCCAGCTTTACTCTATATTTGAGAGATTATTGTGGCTTTTCTTTTAACTTAAAAACCTAACCTAACCTAAACTAACCTAACCTAAGCTAACCTAAACTAACCTATCCTAACCACCGTTCACATTTCGATTGATGTGAACTATTCCGTATATTGGCTCTAAGTTTTTTTAACTCAAAGGGGCTAGTGCTAGTTTCTATGTTAAGGAAATTTTATTTTTCTGTAGAACTATACGTATTACGTAACAAAGCTTTGTCAACAACAAAAAAGCTCAACCTCTAAGCTCCATTGGTTTAAAAACTCCACTGGCTCAGTGGATTTTTAGTATAATATTTATTTTTTATATTTTATACATTTAATTATTTAATGTGTGTTAAATTCATTATCAATGTGTGTATTATCATTGTGTATGTAATAATCATTTATTTGGGGGTAGGCCCTATTAAAAATTTTGTTTTCATTTTTTAAAGGCTGATGTGTTGCTTAGACTGTCTACAGAACACATCAGCCTTGGTCAGTAACAACCCTACAAGATCGAGCCATATTCATGTTACACTCATTAATAATTGTGCTAGAAATAAGTGATACAAATGAAAGTTAGTTACTAAGTAAATGTAGCTAAGTAAGGTTTTACTGAATATAGAAATAAACAAAGCTTGAACTGAAACTGTAGACTCTAGGAAGTAAACAATAACATTAAAAAACTTAACAATCACATTTAATTTGATTGAATTATACAATATTACAATCATTCGTACTTGGCTTAATACTCCTACCTCGGTAGGTCACCATTTCAGATTTTTTGTATTAAGTAATGAAGTATTTATTATTATGTACTGTTGAAAAACAACATAATAAAATGTGTTGTATTTAATAACAATAATACAACCAGTGTATTCGGTTATATAGAACTCACACAAAAGATACTTTACGTGAAACGTGTACGTTATTTATCACAGGGAGATTTACTCGGTTCAGGAAAATTACACGAAACAATTGCAACATAATGGCTTGTTTTTTTCCAGAGAAATGGCCTTCTTAGGGGTCCGAGTTTTGTAAAACTCACTGGTGAAACTTGCCAGCAAGTAAACCACTCTGGTTACATTACTGCTTGATCAAATATCTGCAAACCATAATTAAACACGGTCGGCAATTGGTTTCCAAGAAATTAGTGAATACTTACTTTAATACCATACAGTTAACTGAGATGGCAACATATCCAGGTAGGCATTTTAAGCCAAGTATTTTATTTATTTAACGCTACAAAACAGATTTTACGATTCAATTACATTGTAGCATCTTATATGTATAAACATTATTGAAACATTATTCCTCAAAGTGAATCTCCCCGTATAGCATTTATTAACATTGAATCTTAGTCCATACTGACTCCACGGAAATAAGCGTATAATAATGTAAGAGTTTGGGCTACTCGACCTCACACAGTCAGCAATGTTATTGATAAAGATCAAAAACAATAATGGTCCCAGGTTGGAACCTTGCGGGACCCCGGATTGGACATTCAATTCCTTAAAAACCACCCAGAGTACTTGATGAACTGTTTATTTGATGTAGATGAGAAGAAAAAAGCTTGACTACATTAAGCGAAAGACCATAATATAATAGCTTCCTGAGAAGATTAAAGTATGAATGAGAAATGAGTGTAAGATGATTGTGGAGCGATCTTGTAGTCATGTTACTGACTAAGACTGACATGTACTTTAAACAGAACTGTTAATGAAAAGCTCAACAGTCGATAAGATATGTACGAGATCTACAGTTTAACGTGTAGTCCAAACCACTGCCTCTGAGTTACGAACTGGTCTAGTTATGAGGATGGTTATTGTGGATTAACGTAGTATTCAATAGAGTGGAGAACACTACACCCACCGATCATCCCTAACAAATATCCATAATTCGTGACCTCCTAGTAGCTGGATTACAGGACACGTCACGGTCCCAGTCATTGTGGCACAATCATGTAGTTATGTTACTGAAGAAAGCTGACGTTTTTCTCAGTCAGGACTGTTAATTAATAGCCCAGCAGTCGATAGACCTAGAGGGATCTACAGTTTAACGTGGGATATGAACCACAATTTTTGCCTCTGAATGATTTATTACGAACTTGTCTAATTATGAGAATGTTTTTGCGGATGAACGTGGTATCCATTAGGGTGGACGTCAAATCTACCCCTGGGAATACCATATACACCGATTATTGCTCACAACTATCCGCAGTTCGTGACCTTCATGTAGCTAGGATTCGCCACCGTCCGATCCGGTACCTATACTTCAATTACTAGCTACACATACAGTAAATAAAGTAATAGTATCGTGGTATAAAGGTCAATATTTTATACTACTACAACCAACCTGCTGAGGAGTATGAAGAGGTCTCGTCGGTATTGCTGGGTGAGCAGTGCGTACAGGTAGGGGTTGGCGCACGAGTTGAGAGGGTAGAAGAACACGAGGAGGATCTTGGTGTTAGAGACGTCAATGAGAGGGTAGCCGGCGAGCGCGGTGACACCGAAGAAGGCGATGGGCGCCCAGCAGGCGAAGTCGGTGAACACGAGGAGAGCCATGCGCTTGGCGACAGTCATGTCGGAGCGGGTGAGTGCCGCGATGCTGTCCTGGCCGCCGCGGATGGCGCAGTACATGCGGCCGTAGCAGGCGACCACTATCCAGAAGGCGGCGCCATTGAACGTGAGCAGCACCACCAGGTAGACGAGGTCCCAGGGATTCAGATTCTCCAGCGGCAGGCATATGCTGACATTCACGGTACGGGACAAAGAGAAAAATGTTTGTTTAACTTCCCTGTAGTAAATAGGTAAGATCACGTCTAAAGGAAATATTTTCAGTTCCTCATCTGTTCTTATGTCTCAAATTTAGGTAGTTCAAATTGCTAACAACCCTTCCCAGAGCTAAGACATATCTAAGTACAAACATTTACATTGTTTTTACTGTCCAAGTCATAAAATTTATCTTTTTGTATTCTAATATTCTTGAATTTCAGCCTCATTTTGATCTCATCCTTGTTCTCCAGTGACCCAGGTTATACAGCTTTTCAGTTGTTTCTAGCCAAATAAAAACTATTACATTGAAAAGAGTCATCCTCTTGTCGAAATTGTCCTATCAAAATCTTTCTTTTGCTGATAAAAAATGCTAGAGTTTCAGCCTGAGATTTCGTATTAAAAAATTTGGAGATACATCTCGAATTAGTTGTCATAGTCAGCATCACAGGAGTCACAAGCAAATCAAATCAAATCAATTTTTTCAATAAAAAACTATATAGTACTCATTAATACTATACTATCATTAATAATTAATTGAAAAAAGGAACAAAAATCCGCATAGGATACAAATGGCCTATGCGTGGAGTGAGTTCTTATTTAAGTAGGGCCGACTTAATAATAAAAATTAAAAAAATCCTTGAGTATTAAAATAGAAAGTAAAAATAATTATTAATTTAACACATTAAAAATAAACGAATTATTGATTTATGACAATTATTAATTTAACATAGCTACAGTCTTTAAAAGTTAAAACATGAAAGGTATAAATTACAGCTATAGAATCTAAATAACAATAGGAAGTTTGTTAAGATAAACAGGATACCAATAAAATAGAAAAAATGCTTTGCATGGGTTGATTACGAAATAAATATAGGGTATTAATAGTAACTTATATCCAGAGAAAATTTGAATTTTGATTTCGAATTATATTCAGATGAAATTGAATTTGAACACATTTTATTTAAAATTTTTTGTCGAGACGGAGAGTGAGATAAAATTTATTTATTAAAAAAAGAAATGAAAAAAAACAAAAAAGAAAATAAAACCATTAAGCGGAATCGGGCTAGTCATCCAGTAGTCAGAGTGGTGCAGTCAGATGTGTTTAGTTAGAGGTATTCAGAGCTGATAAGAAATTCAGATTGGTCAAGGCCAAGCCTCAACAACCAGTTATTAACGGTCTTTTCAAAAGTGCCAAAAGATAACTGCAGGTTCCTGATCTCAGGCGGAGTATTTCTGTAGATAAAGTTTGCTATATAAAAAGAATTTTTAAGATTTATTGCTTTGGAAACTCTAGGAACCTGTAAGCCCATATTCAAGCAAAGCTGGCCAAACTCTGTAACCATCAGATGATCGTTTTTACAGCCAACGATAATAAGGATTCAGGAAGACCGGTGAGTCAGAAGAGGATAGTCTGGACCACACGGCGAGGGAGATGTCAGAACTTCAAGCCCGTCCAGCATCAGGCAGAGCTAATGCATCTAACTCACCTCTTTCTCTATACGCGTACCCTTAGGTTTTCTTTTTTTTACCATCTCCATTTTTCTACTAAATATAACATTTTAGGCATCATCTAAAACAATCTAAAATGTTGCGTAACGTTGCCTACCTAGTCTTGGAGTAGCCGCTGATGCCCAGCAGGGGACAGGCGGCCATCAGGAGGGCGTAGACCCAGCCACACACCATGATCCTGCAGGCGCTCGGTAGGTTCAGCCGCTTGTTAAAGTGCATCGCGTACGTGATAGTGTACCAACGTTCTATGGTGATCACCGTCAGTGTGTAGATGGACAGCTGTCTGGCGAACACTGTCAGCGCCCCTGCCACCTGGCATCCCAAACCTATCGATACACTGATATTATTGCAAACAAATAAATCGATATCGAAACTGACTGGGATATTGACTAATATTTAGCTAATATTAACTGGGACGGTGGCGTAGTCCTGTAATCTAGCTACTTGGAGGTCACGAATTATGGAGAGCTGTGTGTGATGGTAGGTGGGTTTAGTGTTCTCTTGTATGGATTAACGTCCGCACTATTGAATACTACATAAATCCGCAAAAAACCATCCTCATAATTAGACCAGTTTGTAATTCGATACAGTTCAGACTCTACGTTAAACCAACGTCAATGGAATATTGACTGTTAGGCTATTAATTAATTAACAGTACTGTCTAAGAAACATCTCAGCCTTAGTCAGTAACAAGACTACAAGATCGCACCACAATCATCTTACACTCATTTCTCATTCATACTTGGCTACCTACCAATCTAATCCAATGATCTAATCCAATCTAACGATATTAAATTGGGGAAACGAAATTGAGCCAACAATTAATTATTCACAATATTTGCGTTCATAATTGCGTTAGCTATTAAGTACTATATTACATTTTTTGACTTTTTAAACGTGTCTGTGTTTTTAACTTCACAACGTTTCTGGAAGTAAAAAACTCCTCCCGTTTTCAAGTGACAACCTTGATTACATTCATATTTGCAGTTTACGTTATAATAGAAAACTTTAAATTCAAACGTAATTTTTGGGAAGTCACTTGAAAACGGGAGTAGTTTCTTCACCTCCAGAAACGTTGTGTAGTTAAAAACACAGACCCATCGGAGAAGTAAAAAAATACTGTATTAGTAATTGATTTCTTTTCAGAAAACATTCTGACACAGTCTTCCTCTCTTTCAAAGTAAAATATGTAATACGCACCTTTACTATAACTAAGGTATTACTTAATGATTACCGGTATTAAATGACACCATTTTACAAAATAAATAAATGGGGGCAGTGGATCGAAGCACACAGCAATAATACACAGGTAATAACAAACGTTTCTGCGTGGGTTGTGTGATACGCTGCATACCAAGTTCAAGATTAACCTCTGGAAATATTTGCAATAACAATTCAAGTTAAACAAGTTAAACTAGTTCAAGTTAACCTGCTAATATAAAAATCCGAATAAAAGAAAAACATAGCGATCAATTCACACCTTTCCTAGAAACATACAAAAATATTAAAGAGATAGTGTAGAATGTAGCTATCAACAATAATGTAACGTCATAAGGTACTTCAATGATTTTCTTCCAATATTCACAAAAAAACTGTTAATATCCGATTATATTGCAATATATCGAAATAAGAACAACGACATTCACCCATATCAATCATATTACAACATTTCTAGACGCAACCAGATGTGAATTTCATAAGGTGATTACAAGTAGTCGGAATACGTTTGTTATGTAGTAAATTCTACAAGTAGTCGGAATACGTTTGTTATGTAGTAAATTCTACAAGTAGTCGGAATACGTTTGTTATGTAGTAAATTCTGTAGCAGGTTGATTTATTAATGTGTGTGTCCACGGAAAATCCAACTACACTACTAAATAACATTGGTAAAGTTGTGGAATCGTATTTTGAAGGGGGTTCAAAGAATCAAGCTTTTTAACGCGTTAATTAAGTTAGCAAGGCGCAGTAAACTGTATTTGATTGAGGTTTGTATTCATGCTGGCGGTTCCAGTTCCAAACACTTGAGTCACGTTAAAGTAAATAACCACTTGTCAGTTAACTATAAACAAATTTCTTCAAAGTTTTGACTGTTATTTAGCACAAGCCAGGAGGAGTAAAAATGTATAAACTCTATTAAATCCTGTTTACTTTGCATTGTAAAAAATTTCTGTTTTCTCAAAATGATTTTTTTAAACCTTATTTTACTCAGTCACGGTAAGAGTCTGTAATACTTTCGCCATCTAAGATTTCGGTCCCTTAAGAACAGTTTTTGTTTTTTTAATAGCATTACTGACCACACGATTGTCGTAAGGTATTACATTGAGGTATTAAATTAATGGTAAAGTTGTTATCTTGGAAATTATTTGAGTCACTCGAAAGGAATATTAAATTAACTCTAAGTATGCTGCAGAAACCTCACAATTTAGTCAGTTTGGGGATTTCTGCACTAAACGAATAACTATTCGTTTAGTGTTTAAACATTGCATCGAATTCGATTAAACTTTAGGATGGTCGTAGATGTGTGGTTGTGCACCAAACGATATACGATCTACTATCTATTGATACAATCTCCTATTTCAAGCTGTAAATATTTAATTTACAAAACTTTCAAAATCCTAAAAAATTATCAGCATCAGTGGACTGACACATACCTTCTTCTTTAAATCAATTTAAACAACAATATTTAATAAAACCATCATATTCTTTTATCTAAACGTCTACGTCACCTTATATTTAAATATTATTTAATAATTCATTGTTTCAAACATAATCATCAAATTTCCAAAAATCACAATAAGATAAGAAAAACTAAATTATTTTTAGAATTTCATGGGGTGACTACCCCCCGTAATATCAAGCTTTTTTGTCATTTTTTGAGTGATGTGACGGTTCGGAAATAAGGAAGATATTCTTTTTTTTTAATATTCTCATTAAGACTAACATTGGACACTCTCAGACAATGTTCTGAGTCTAACTGGAACCGTTAGCCGTAGACTAATGATTTAATAACAATTTATTTGGTTTTTAAGTTGGTTTAAATGGTGATAGTCAAATTACTTTACCTTTATCGTTATCGCAGGAAAAATGTTTTTGTTTAAGAATTGCAAATGGTGTCATTTTGTTTATCTCACAACGGACTATAGACCATATAATTTTCATTCATAATCGCTAAAGCTGTTCTTGTGAAATTTTCATTTTACTTGTTTTTGGAAGGTTTTAGGGGTAAAATACCCTAAAAATAAAAATTCCAAAAAGTAAAAAAATATTTTCCGAGATTTCGTGGATTGTTACCTACATACTAAAACTCATGAAAATCAGCCAATGGTCTCGTCTCTAGGCTTCTGCTCATCCCCACACACACAGATAGACATCACTCTAAAGCAATTTTTTTGATTGAGAGGGCAACTATAATGGGTCCACCAAAACCTCAAATTCGAAAATTCTAATGAAAACAATACTTCCTACTTATACTATCGTGTAGGGGGAGAAAGCAAAATTGACTACAAAGTCTATTAACTTGACAAATAGGTTGTAAAATCATCTTCGTCCATTTTGCTGCATGGCAACGTTTAAACTACAAGTAATTAGTCGTACCGGAATGCAATTACAGACAGGTTGGTTTTCATTAATGTACGTCCATGTTGTCGTCCTAATACATCATTCTAGTTTAACTAAGTTCTAAACTTCCAACATCCAAACTTCCAGTAACAAATGTTTTAAACAGAAATGGTTCTGATTTCATCTTTCATTTAATGCTTAGAAGCATAAAAATCTGTTTATACTTTTCATTATTAAATTAGCCAATTTCCCATAATGAATTTAAATTAACGGTAAACGAGTAAGTAGATGAAAGCAAAATATTAATGAAAAATGAATGCATATGAAAAATAAACCAAATCTTTTAGAATACATTTAAAAGGCTTCCAATTGATAGTTTATAGCCTTTATATTTAGCAAAATGTTTTAAATAATTCTTAATTAAACAGATCGACAAGATAATGTAATGTTTATAACTGTAATACAAGAAATAAGGGTTAGTTTGCAATAAAATTACATAAAAAAGGAAAGTTTAAGCAATGTAAAACTTCTAAGAGTGTGAAATTTACAGTCTGCCTTTCAAAATATATATCGAAGGAAATAAGTATTTTGAAACTTGAGTAAGTAAACTTACTTTGTAAACTACGATTTTTAAATTTATTTTTCTTGTTACTGTTTAGATGGTTTTCAAGTCAAATTATATTATACAATTACTGATTCACCGGATAATTAAAATAAATGACATCAGTGGACTGACACATACGTTCCCCGTAATTAAATTAAAAAAATACAACTGATTTCTAGGCTTCTGCCCCCCTCATACAGACACACATACAGACATCAATCTAAAAACCACTTTTATTGATTCCGGGGACACTAACATCAAAATCAATCATCAATGTAAAAATGTTTTTTACTTCCCTGTATGAAATAGGTTAGATCATGGATATGTGTAAAGGGGATGTTTTCAGTTAATCTAAACAGATGTTCTTGTAACAAAACTATGACGTCATAGATTCAAGTTTTGGTCTGCAAAATTGCCTACACCCCTCCCCCAGAGCTAAGACATATCCATGTCAAAAATTGTTATATTGTTGTAAGTTTGGTAATAATTACTTAATGACGCCCTCATGTGTATATAGTGAACGATTTGAACAAAGACGAATTTGAAAGACGGTGATTTGAATTCATAGATTTTACCCGTTGAATTGTAACACTAACCATTTTGCCAGTCGATGGCGTGATTGAAGTAGTCGCCAATGGACCGTGCGTCAACGGCGGCGATCATAAGAAGGTACAGGCCCATGCAGAGGTCGGCGACGGCGAGGTGGCACATCAGGAACTTGGGCACGGTCATGCGGAACCTGGGAAAAGCGGAGGCTAAAGTAAGACTGCATTCTGTAAGACTCCTCAAAAGTTCATGAATAAAATTCATATCAGACACCAGGGAGTAGAAAATCCTGTAAAGGAGAAAGTGAAGAAATGAAAAACAGATGGAACAAGCTATGTGGAGTCTGTGGTAGTAAGAGTGGGAGATATACGTTCCCACGCATCCAGAATGAACAAGAAAGAAGAGGTATGGCAGATTATCGCATGGCATTTAGATCTCCATCCAACCCATCTCCATAGATGGGGTTAGGTGGAAGAACCGAATTGTGAGAAGTGTAGACAGATAGATGACTCTACATCAACACACCGTCCTTATGTCCGGATTGTGAGGGCCTAGGTCTATGTGGAAGAACTAAGGGTACCTTGAGTCTTCAAAATTGACTGAGGTTAAGTTTTGTAGAAAGTAACGGCATTGAATGGAATCCACAAGAGACGAAATATCTGAACCCGAAACTGAAAAAGGAACGTAGGTGTGGCGGGAGGTCCCGCATTAAAACATTTAACGAACACATCTGATGTGAAGCTTAGAAACTAAGATGCGTTCCAATGAAAGATGGGAAGAGGAATTCAAGTAGAAAGGAAGAGCCAGAAAGAAAAAATAGAGAGAAGATAGAAGGGACACGGTAACTGAAAAGGACAAAAGAAGAAAGAAAGAGGAAAAATAATGAGGAAGAGAAATCTCGGGTGTATACCAGGTACCGGGCGGAGAGTAAAAAAGACTCCTGGAATACCCTGACCAAATCATTCGTAGAGTAATCGTGAGATTAAAATGGGAAAACTCGTTTGAAAAGGTAGCTTACATTATTCCGTGGAATTTGTAGCACAAAGTATTAGATGGTTTTAAGTCTAAAATAATGATTTCTAATATCTAATAAACATTATGCTTGGACAAAGAAAGAAATATAAACCACTTTAATTAAATTTGCGAGCTGCTAAAAGGAAGCACTTAAAGGCAGGGCAATTGCTGCTTTACATTACCTTGCCCATACAGCCAACTTTCTGCAACACGCCAAAATAAGCAAGGCCACATGATTATAAGTATGCAGGGCTGCCATGCCTACTGAAACAGGGGCTACCACTGCTATAGCATATTACAAGGGACTTAACTGCTGCCTAGTACGAGCAACACGGTGACATTTGAATATCTCGGACGGGAGATAGAGAAAAACGAACTTAAGGTATTCACAAGGGTTGTACTGCTGCTGCCCAGTACGAGCAACTACCCGCATTGCCAAGCTGGTTACGCTACGAGCACGAATACACGCCAAATGACAGGCCAACGAGAGACGCCAGCCTATATATATATATGCCATTATATATTCGCTGCTGACGGCGACGAGCCTCTGCCCGGGAGTCTCGCCAGAGACCCATTGCTTCACAAGTACGCTGCATACCGTGCCGGACGCAAAGCTGCTAAGGCGACGGCCAAACGAGGGCCCAGTTGCCCATTAGGTCTTTACAAGGGTGACTTACCTGCTGCTGCCTAGTACGAGCAACACGGTGACATTGCCAAGCAGCGCTGCTACGGCGACGAGCCAAACTGCTACACGGAGGGCCCAGTTGCCCATTAGGTCTTTACAAGGGTGACTTACCTGCTGCTGCCTAGTACGAGCAACACGGTGACATTGCCAAGCAGCGCTGCTACGGCGACGAGCCAAACTGCTACACGGAGGGCCCAGATGCCCATTAGGTCTTCACAAGGGTGACTTACCTGCTGCTGCCTAGTACGAGCAACACGGTGACATTGCCAAGCAGCGCTGCTACGGCGACGAGCCAAACTGCTACACGGAGGGCCCAGTTGCCCATTAGGTCTTTACAAGGGTGACTTACCTGCTGCTGCCTAGTACGAGCAACACGGTGACATTGCCAAGCAGCGCTGCTACGGCGACGAGCCAAACTGCTACACGGAGGGCCCAGTTGCCCATTAGGTCTTTACAAGGGTGACTTACCTGCTGCTGCCTAGTACGAGCAACACGGTGACATTGCCAAGCAGCGCTGCTACGGCGACGAGCCAAACTGCTACACGGAGGGCCCAGTTGCCCATTAGGTCTTTACAAGGGTGACTTACCTGCTGCTGCCTAGTACGAGCAACACGGTGACATTGCCAAGCAGCGCTGCTACGGCGACGAGCCAAACTGCTACACGGAGGGCCCAGTTGCCCATTAGGTCTTTACAAGGGTGACTTACTGCTGCCTAGTACGAGCAACACGGTGACATTGCCAAGCAGCGCTGCTACGGCGACGAGCCAAACTGCTACTCGGAGGGCCCAGTTGCCCATTAGGTCTTTACAAGGGTGACTTGCCTGCTGCTGCCTAGTACGAGCAACACGGTGACATTGCCAAGCAGCGCTGCTACGGCGACGAGCCAAACTGCTACACGGAGGGCCCAGTTGCCCATTAGGTCTTCACAAGGGTGACTTACCTGCTGCTGCCTAGTACGAGCAACACGGTGACATTGCCAAGCAGCGCTGCTACGGCGATAGAAGCTACACAATGATAGGTCTTTAAATGACTTATTTCCTATACGAAATACATTAGCATGCTAAACAAATGCTAAAAAGTTGATTAGTCTTTACAAGGGTATAATTTAGTACGAGCAAATAATTAAATTGAAAAAATGCTAAAATTATTATCTTCAATATTTATAGTAAAAATAATTAAATTAAAAATAACAATTGATTATCTTTAAATTAATTTGTTTTATAAAAATGTTTGATAAAAACTAATAATTATTATTTAAATTATAAATGTTAAATTAATTTTTTGATAGTATAAGTGCTTGTACTTTTGTATATAACAAAATGATTCAGATATTTATTTGTATCCATTAAAAAGTCATGATATTCTATACAGCTTTGTATAATAATGTGGGAAAATAATACTAAAAAATTTCTCCAAAATTTAGCAGTAGAATCAGTTGGTTTTGATATCAGGGGAAGTTAACAGAATTTTAATTTCTTCTTAAATAGATATAATGTTTTTAACAAATGTTCAAACAATACTTAATGTGTTAAGATGATGATGATATATGTTTTATTAGTTTGTATAAAGTACTAAAGTATTAATTTGTGATTGAATACTCACTCTAAATTGGCTTGTATATAAAATATGGTTTGTATACCATGTATAATTAAACAAAACAATATAAACCCGAATCTTATATTTTGTATATATTGCTTATGGTGGTATAAAAATTGTGTCGGTGTCTATTATTTTTGGTATGTAGAAAGTTAATAAACCTTTTCAAAGATCTTATTACTGGTCAATGTAATATGCTTGGTACATTAAACTTTATTTTCAAAAAACAGGTCTCCAAGGAATTGTTGCTTCTCTTTAACAAGGTTCTTGTTTATTACGCGTCCCTAGGGTTGGGTTTTGCACGCAGAAATGTAACACTCAGAACAGTATTTTGTAGCTAGAACCTTTTTCAAACTAAAAGAATTATTTAAAACGTTTTTGTAGTCCCAGCAAATATTTATGCTATTCAAAAACCATAATTATGCTTCTTTGATTGGAATTAATTGTTAATGATGGTGGGTTTGTAGTAGGGTATAAACCAATGTTCCATAGGAAATCTCCGTGACGTCAATGTAGTAGTCACCTGACCTTATTCTTGATCTCCAGGTCACCAAATAACCCCAATTAACCTCTAATTGAAAACAATTAGATAAGCAATATCGTACTTTATCAGGGCTTCCTCGACCCCGAGGTCACGATATCTCTCTTTATTCATGGAAGGAAGACCAGGGGGGATGGTGAATGGCAAAACTACGAATAAGTAAGAAATGAGTTTAATAGTTCGGTGTGGATTGAAAAGAATAAGTATTTCTCAGATAAACTTTCGAAAAGCAGAAATCCAAAAGAGTTCTGGTTTTGTCTTAAGCAGTGTAATGCTTCAACGATTTACCAACTGAAATTGCCAGAGATGGAATAAGCTGCTACTTTCAGGAGATGATCTATGATGCAAATGTCTCTGATGAAAACATAAGTTTTTTTAAGAAATAATAGTTTCAACCATCTGCCTTTTCAAAGATATTAAAGAAAGCTGCCATTTGTCAAATTATTACTTTCTTAAATTCAGAATATATTCTGCCCTAATTACAGTCTGGTTTTAGAAGAAACCATAGTACACGCACTGCATTGTTGAATATATTTTATGAGTTATTCAAAGCCAGAGATAATGGTAAATATAGCACTGTTTTATTCCAGATTATTTACAAGCTTTTGACTCTCTGAATCATGAACTTTTACTTGCAAAGATGCACTACTGCGGGTTTGGCAGAGATGCAGTAGATTGGTTTAAGTTCAAGTCACAGAATGCAGGTAACCAGGGTGGGGAATGAGATATCGAGGTTGCTTATAAAGGATCGTGGTGTGCCTTAGGGTACTGCATTGGACCTATATTATTTAACCTGTACACATCTGATTTTCCAAGATGTAAGCAACAGTGAACGGTCCACATAAACGCTGACGATTGTCAGCTGCAGTTAGCTAACTCTCCTAAGACGGTGCACTTTGCAATTTTATGCATTAATGAGGACCTGAAATGTATCTACTGTTGGTCAGCGAAAAATAGTGTAAATTGGGGAATTTCAAAATTGTTTGTATACTAAAATTGTTACAACTAAGAATAATGAAACAGCAAATGTAGGACCAGTACCATCGTGGAACATCCCCTGGTGATCCGTGGAGTGTGGTCCCTGACTCCAGGAATCACCCCTCTCTGGTCTCCCCAGGGAACAGTTCCTGCTCATCTCCCTCAGGAATCTCTGGAACATACCATCGGTTTATCAAGGGACAAACATATAGTTTGGGACAGCTGCTTGTAATGTAATTCAGCTACTTGGAGGTCACAAACTGTGTATAGTTATGAGCAATGGTTTGTGGATGTAATATTCTCTTGTGTGGATTATACGTTCATCCTAAGATGAACTTAATATTAGAACAGCTCGTGACTCAGAGGCATAAGTGGTTCGGATCCCAAATTAAACTGTAGATCCCAAATAGGATTCTGTGTCTTTACGTTAATCCGCAAAGACTATCCTCATAATCAGACCGGTTCGTAATTCAGAGGCGGTGGTTTGTATTCAACGTTAAACTGTAGGTCCCTTACATATGCCTTTAACAGTTGGGCTATTAATTAACAGTTCTGTCTAAGAAACATATCATCCTTAGTCAGTAACAAAACTACAAAATAGAGCCACAATTATCTTACACCCATTTCTCATTCATACTTGGCGTTTTAATGTAGTTCCGATTGTAAGTGTGACGTTTTTCATTCAAGCAATAAAATTGACACGTGATTTGCTCTTTATTATCATAGCTTTTATACATATTGATAAATGTAAACGTCGATGGATGTGGTTACCTTAATTTACATCCCGATGCAGTTATTTAGCGCCAGATGCGAGCTTTCCCAATATTGGTTCCCAATAAATGTGTTAAGCTACACATGTGTAATGTTACAAACAAAATAAATAATAATAGTTTAGTTTGAATTCAATTTTTTAACCCTTTATTGACATGGATTGTCTCAGCTTTGAGAAGGTTTTAGAAATTTGCGCCACCAAAATTTGAAACAGTGCCGTCATTTTGTTAGTGACGTTATAATTTGGTTATAAGAACTGCTGAAGAACTGCTGGTTATAAGAACAGCTGTTTGGATGAAATGAAAACATTCCCTTTTGACATATCCATGATCTAACCTATTTCCCACAAGGAAAGTAGGTTAAAGAAAATTTGAAACATGAGAACTGCTGTTTATTTGAACTAGAAACATTCCCTTTAGACATATCTACGATCTAACTAATTTCCCACAGGAAAGTAAATACAAACGCTTTATGATTAGATGTGTATGAATTTTAAAAAGGATTCTTTCTAAAATTTTAAAACGTTTACTTTTTCCATCAACTTAATCATTGCAATTTAAATAAAAAACAAACAATTTTCAAAAAGATAACAGTGTTGGAAAGTAAGCTGGTCGAAACCGCTTGAGTTGCAAATAACTCCAGAGGAAAATTAAATTACTTCACTTCTAAGCAAGATTGTTTCATTCTTCTCCTGAGGCTAATATATTGGGGCGGGGAAGAGAGTGTTTATGCATATACTTTAGATACAAAGAAATTCCTGCCAACATCTCAGGAATACCTTGAGAATTCATCTCAAGATGTAGCCTATACGATAGTATTTCGTAAAATTGTCATTGAAACATATACACATGATGAAAATATTCTGAAATAAGTAAACCCATTTCAGAATATTTCAGTAGTAACATATATTTTATTTTGCAATAATAAACACAAAACCGATAAAAGACATCTGAATATCTACTGAGGAATAAATGAAAATGTATTTACTTCTCTTTGAGAAATAGGTTAGACCACGGATATGTCTAAAGGAGATGTTTTCAGTTCATCCAAACAGCTGTGCTTATAACCATGTGATTTAACTTCCGTTATAATTTTCGCGTAACGTGAATTCCTAACACTCCATCCTCCATAGATTAGAAATTCATATCAAAATAATAAAAACAAAAGAAAATACCATACGAAATGATTTGTAAATAAATACCTGTCTGTACTTACTTAATATACTTTACCAATAAGCACTATCACGCAATTATAAGGGAAGCTTAAAAATAGAGTTAAATACCTTATAACTGGATGACTAGGAGTTATAAAAAAACTAAAAACTGGAGTACTATATAAGCTTTATAACGTCCAAAATAAGAAAAATCTTACATAAATTTCTGATAAAAATAATTTTGGAAATAAGTACATTGGTGTGACAAGCAATCAACAGAAAATATTTTTTATGTGATCAATCAATTAAGAAGCTGGTGGCATATTCTTTTTTAATTTAACGCGATCTGTAGCAAAATTGATCGAGAGGGCTGAACTGTTGGACAGTTTCATTGAGAGTCTGGAAAAATTTGATCGAATAATTTGAAAATTTTAATGTATAACCCATTACAGACTAATCTAAATTGTTTTAAAATATTTAATAAACCTTTGTCAAGAGGTACAAGATGTGAATCGAAATTCAAATTTTCAGAACCGATAGATTGTTATTGTTGTTCTCAGAGTCCAGTCTATTGTCTGGCTTGAGCCTGCAGTCAATATCAGGGTTGTAGATGTAGAGACGATCTCCTTCCTGGTAAAATGGAAAAGCTATTGTTTATTTTATCAGTTATTTCACTGTTGTTATTTTATTCATTACTAGCAGTAAGCCCATCCTTTTGTACGGGTTCTAGGATTGAGATTAAAGAAGAAAGATCATCATACCAAAATGTAAACCTGAAATCCAAACAAATCAATAAAAAGAAAATAAATCAATACCCAGCTTTATTATTTCGGATTACTGTACTTTACAATCAAATTGATTGGAACACCTATACTATTATTATTACTAGTTATACGTTAAAATAACTTTTAATATACGTATTATAATTTCGACTTGGGTTTAAATAGATGACTAATATGAATAAGCTAATATTGATTCAACAGCTGTTTGTTTTTCTTTCTAATAAATCTTTAAGCTAAAAAGACAGCTGATTATTGCCAGTAGGTTATCCATTTAAAACTGAAGCAAAATGCGACCAATATCGCGTAAAAAGTGGGTTTTTAAATGCTCGTTATTTACTTTTCAAGGATCGGTGGACAACTTTAAGCCTTTTAAAGCCTTCTCTGGAATGTAGAGAATGTATGATATAGGTTTCATTGTTATCAGATCTCCTGTTTTTCGTTTTTCGGAGAAGACGGCGTTTAATGCCTCCTGGAGCGTCACAGACACAAATTGAGATAAGACTTGTTTCGGCTTCTCCAACACATGAAACGTAAAGACAACTAAAAAATGTATTCTGAGCAATGTACAAACAAAACTATAACTTTATTTATATAAATATTATTTTATTTCATTATATTATATTGATTAATCAGAATTACATTTTAAAATTTTTAAAATTTAGCCTACACCCACAGCGACTCCTCGGAATTAACAGTCTGAAGATTCTGGTTTACTTTAATATCTACTAAAGTAAACCTTTATAGCAAAGTTATTTTAAACGTAAGGAGAATGCAATATGCACAAACCCTGAAGAGGGAACAGTGTGGACTCTTCTTTGGGTCTCGATCGGATACCACATAAAAAACGACACGAACCCCCATAAACCCAGATAGATCGTTTTATAAAATCCTTACCTCATCGAGGTCGGCTGGCTATTTATTTCAAGGGGGATGGTGGTGTGTCTTGTAATTTAGCTACTCGGAGTTCACGAATTATGGATGAGCGATGGTCTGTGGATGTGGTATTCTCTGGTGTGGATAAATCATCCGCAAAGGCCATCCCATCGCGGATCCCATGCTCAACTGTGTAGGTCCCTTTAATGTAATTTAGCTACTCGGAGTTCACGAATTATGGATGAGCGATGGTCTGTGGATGTGGTATTCTCTGGTGTGGATAAATCATCCGCAAAGACCATCCCATCGTGGATCCTGTGCTCAACTGTGTAGGTCCCTTTAATGCACTTAATGCTTTAATGGCTTTTGGGCTAATAATTTACAGCCCCGTTTAAAGAACATTTTAGCCTTAGTTAGTATCAAGACACAATCTCACGCCACAATCATCTTACACTCATTTCTCATTTATACTTAAAAATTCCTACCTGGGTAGGTTGTCATTTCAAAAGGTAATAATAGTAATATTTTTAATAATATAGTCAATGTTCAAGATTCCCTTCCCTGTTTTTCACACTTAGCAAAGTCCGAGCGTAAACTTGACCTGCTCTCATCTATCTTCTGAGTTCAGGATGACATCCACAATTATGTCTGTATTAGACTACCTAAGCGCAGATTCCAGAGGCAATCTCTTGGCACCCAACTGAATACATTTTATGGTTAATGCGCTTTTGAATGACACTCGATACTAAACTTTACTAAAATTATGTTATCTTGGATCCCCAAACACTTATGGCAAGTTCTGCTAGTTATAAAGATCAAAGTGTGCCTAATAACACTTAAACTAACAAGGATGTAAGGAGCAGAATGCGCTCTGGGGCATTTGTCTGTAACGATAAGGGAGCTAAAGGATTCTGATCCTTCTTACAAACTTCGATGAGGAGAAATTGCGAAAATATCTTTATGTGTGTAAGTTTAACCCAGTGACAAAGTGAAATGAGGAAATTTAAACTTTTTTAGAAAGTTAAAAATATTTTTACGTTATCCTAAATGACTCTTACTTGAATATAAACTTATATATATATTCAAAATAAACTTATTAAACTTGATAGCAAACAAAGTATTATTTCCTCCAAATTATTTCATCATAAGATTAATATGGTATGTTTAAAGACGTGTGGGGTATAAATTTATAGGGAAATTGACTAAAAAGCTATCAGACTTTTCTCTTTTCGGTCTGAATAATATGTATCCAAATTTTTAGCTCTCTAGCTAGTCGGCGTGTTGGAGAATTAGTGATGAGTAAGTTAGTGAGTGAAGGAGAAAGCTTTGACGTTTATATATGATGATTAAAAGCTTAATGTCAAAAAAGGTACATTTTGATTTCTCAACCAATAAACTGTATCAATGAACTGAAACGTACACTCTTCCTTAAAAGAAAATTAAACTATTTTATTAGTATATTTCTAACCAATTTTATACATAAAAACGTGAAAAAGGTTTTTTGGACATTTTTAAAACCATAACTTTTGAACCGTCACCTTTTCATGACAGTAAGCGTTGTATTATTTGGGACCCTTAGCACTATAATATTACGATGT
Organism: Nephotettix cincticeps; assembly: GCA_023375725.1. Taxonomy (NCBI): domain Eukaryota; kingdom Metazoa; phylum Arthropoda; class Insecta; order Hemiptera; family Cicadellidae; genus Nephotettix; species Nephotettix cincticeps. Next base: position 53,520,500 of record CM041789.1, on the reverse strand, counting down.
TTAAATCAAAGTTATTTGAGTTGTTTTTAAGGAATTTGGATTCTTATGGATTCTTAGGCAGGGAACTACACCTAAAAATCCCTTCACAAAAATGCAACAAAAAGGTGCACCGTTGTGCCAAATTTCAATATGTTCGGGCCATAATGGTAGTCACGGTTTCTTTACACATACTGAGCGGGCAGGAAGACATCAATCAGAAAACAAATTTTCAGGGTTTCGAGATATCGACAGAAAACTAATCGTTACTGTGGAACTGTTACGTATTGTCACAGTTATTAGTTTTCCGGTCGATGAAGTGGAGCAGTTACAGCGGTATCCAGCTGCAACGGAGACGCAATAAACTACTTGTTACTGTGGAACTGTTACGTGTCGTCACTGTTATTAGTTTTCCGGTCGATGACGTAGTGCTGTTACGGCGGTATCCAGCTGCAACGGAGGAGCAATTAACTACTTGTTACTGTGGAACTGTTACGTGTTGTCACTGTTATTAGTTTTCCGGTCGATGGAGTGGAGCTGTTACAACGGTATCCAGCTGGAACGGAGGAGCAATAAACTACTTGTTACCGTGGAACTGTTACGTGTTGTCACTGTTATTAGTTTTCCGGTCGATGGATTAGAGCTGTTACGGCGGTATCCAGCTTCAGACGGAGGAGCAATAAACTAATCATTACTCTTAAACTCTTACATATTGATAATGTTCTCAGAATAATATTAGTTATAATTTCATAATATGACTTAACGCTTTGTGAATACACTTATGTTTTATTTTGTATTCAAAAGTAATCTATGATAAAGTATGATATGATAAATTAGAGCATAACAGGTTTTACTGAAAAAAATTGTATTTACGACTTAACATTCCTTGCGAATACGTGATTTTCGATTTTTTAGTTAGACTTTATAATTTAAAAGATATGATTATGGATATGATATGATTTTTAATGTGAATTAGTAAAATTATACAGTTATTACTGTAAAAAGGCTTATTGGCGATGAAAGTAGTTTGGCAATTCTGTGTACTAACTACACAAAAAATGCTTTTAAAAATTAATATTAATTTTCAAATACGTTTAATGATACATGAAACTAACAAAAACCAGGTGATTTATTTGCCAAGAACGTTAATAGGCAAATTTTCCAATAAAATTGGTTCTATAATGTTGCATAGGGTAAAATCGGTTAAGGAAATAATTGAAGTAGTGTCTAATAGTTGTATATGTTACTAATTGAATTTATCAATTTTGATAGCTATGCACATTTAGACTTTGTAACGAAATTCAGTTCATTTATGTGATTTTATCACTGTGATTTGTCGCTGGTTCAGAACTTGATTTCAAGTTATGAAATCGTCGCTGATTCAATTTGCTCGTGCTATGGGAGTGAAATTTAATCTCACGCTATGAAATTAATATGTATGATATTTAATAACCGTCCTAGTTAGACTGGGTTCCAGCTACATGGAGAACACATATTGTGGACAGCCATGAACGATAGTCTATGGGTACGATGATCCGTGATGTACATTAACGTTTGACCTATTGAATATTGAATACTACGTTTAACAGAAAAAACCATCCTCGTAGTTAATTCAGTTTGTAATTCAGTGAAAAAAATATAGTTCACATCATAGTTAAACTTTAGGTCCCATAGACGCGATTGACTGTTGGGCTATTAATTAACAGTCCTGTCTAAGGAACATGTCAGCTTTAGCCAGTAACACGATTACAAGATCGCGCCACAATAATCTTACACTTTTCATTCTTACTTGGCTTAAACTACCTAGGTTGGACATTTCAGAGAGGTAATTTTAATAATAAGTAATAATGTTTCCAGGAAACGTTTGACCTGAAATACCTGAATTACATTGAATAAAATTCTTCACTATAGATACACTAATTTCACTAATTTAAGAATCTCATTTACCAATTACCAGACAATCTATTTTTAATAACAACAAAGTTCAAACGTAAGGTAGACTAATTAAAAAAGGAATGAAGAAGTAGTTGGATTCTTTAGGGATTAAAAGCTTTCGTGCTTTTACATTCCATGAATAATTAAAATAATTTAATTGCTAATTAATACAACAGATGAGTAGCTCAGATGACCTTTAATACTTTATACCACTAACCAAAATGGCAACCTACAAAGGTAGTTATTTTAAGTCAAGTATGAATGAGAAATGAGTGTAAGATTATTGTGGCGCGATCTTGTAGTCTTGTTACTGACTAAGGCTGACATATTCCTTAGACAGTCCGAATCACGATCTCTAAATTACGAAGTGGTCTAATTATAAGGATTGTTTTTGTGGATTAACGTAGTGTTCAATAGTGTGGACGTTAATCCTTACAAGAGAACACTACACCCACCGACGATCGCTCATAACTATTTACAATTAGTGACCTCCAAGTAGCTGGATTGTAGGTTCCAGTCAAGGGATAACCTCGTAGACCAAAGGTCACCTGCTGGATTCCGGACTCAGTTGCCATTGGTAATCCAGCTATAAATTACTTAGCCAAAGGGTACCGTAGCGGCATTAGTCACATGGCTAGCCAGAAGTGACCGCCCATGATCTGTCAGAAGTCGCTGGGCTCTGGTTTCGATCCAGCAACCTTTGACTAACTTACCAGAGTGTTACCTCTGAGGGTATGTTAAAAAGATAATTTAACTAAAAAGGTTTGAATGTTAAAGCTTCCTTTTCGTTAAAAAAACACATTCATTAATACAAAAACGAAACTAAAACTATCCTGGTCATTGTAAATTCGTTAAAATTGTAAAGTAATACCCATTTTACTTATTAATTTACTAATTTGTGTCTGTAATTAAAAAGTTATAAATAATGTGAAAAATTAATTTAAACGCAGTGATATATTGTTGTTAAGTTTATTTTTGTCTTAATCCAAGGCTAATAGGCGTAATAACCCTTTTGAGTCCCAAATCTTGGATTCTCTCTGCAAGTGGAACAGAACAGTCCTTCCAATAGCTTACAGAAGCTGAGCCTAAGCCCCTCTTGTGTTGACAAAGACTTTCGACTTGTGCCTTGGATTTGTAAAACATCTCCTTTAAAACTAGTCTTCTACTAAAATCCAAACTTAATTAATAAAGCAAACAAAGGAATTTATTTAGTCGCCATAACATTTCAGTAAAGTAAAAAATATACTGCTATTTTTTCTATTAAAATTTTGCCTTAGTTAAGAAGAAGCTTCAAAATGAAAATTACTTTTTACATTAAGAAAACATAGATCCGATCAGGCCTACACTGAATTTATTTTAGCAAAAAATGCTATAAAACTATTATCAACCCAACTGAACACAATAAAATTTTGAACTTCTTGCTATTTTATTTCGAAGTAAAGTCGTTGTCCGTGATTACTGTCTAAACCTATTGATTTCGTTTTAATCCCGCGTGATCCTTATCAATACGTTTTCCTGATTAACATTTAGGTCGACGTTTTTCGATCGAACTGATTAATCATTTAGAGACAGACGCTATTATTGGTATTAGTGAAAATTGGAAAACGCAGCTCAGTCTTGGCCACCCGACGGCCCCACTGAGGCAGCACGTTGATCTGCCAGTTATATAGACTGGGACCGTGGTGTCGTCCTGTAATACACCTAATTGGAGGTCACGAATAGTGGATAGTTGTGAGCGATGGTCAGTGGGTGTAGTGTTCTTTTGTGAGCATTAACGTCCGCACTAGTAAAAACTACCTTAATCCACAAATACCATCATCATGATTAGATCAGTTTGTAATTCAGAGGCGGTGGTTCGGACTTTACGTTAAACTGTAGGTCCCGTAGATACGCCATTGACTGTTGGGTTATTAATTAACAGTTCTGTCCAAGGAATATACAGCCTTAGTCAGTAACAAGACTACAAGATCGTACCACAATCATTCTACAGTTATTTATCATTCATACCTGGCTAAAATACCTACCTGGGTAGTTAGCTATTTCAGTAACTAACTAACTACATAAGACGGCTCGATTGTACCGGTGTGACAGCTAACGTGTTTTAAGGGGATTTGCTACTCAAATATGGATAAAAATGAAAAAAATTGAAAAACAATTACCTCTAAATATATACTTTATTTTATTCTTAATTTGAATATATACACTTCAACTGTGGTGCTTAATTTATCAGTTTCGTAATTTAAGTTTAACCAAATCTTTATATATCAAATCGGCCTAATCCAGCGTGAAGTGTCGATTATCGAAAAATTGTTTATTATGTTTTCAGGACTTCATATTCTGAGAGAAACGTCGAGATAATGTGGATAAAATGATAAGGTGCTATATTATACGATTTCTTGTATTCTGAATAAAATATTTGAAAAAACAAAAGCTACTTTCTTTAAATCACAATGATGAATGATTTAGTTTATCTAAATAACTTAAGTTTAATACCAAAATGGTCCATTATCATTGAGAAGTTTTTACAAAATATCGATTTAAAAATATTACCATACAAATTTTTGTTATCCTAAATGAAAAACAATCGAAACAAATTTTTTTATCATTGTTAAGTCTCTAGGAATGCACAACTGCCGAAGATTATCAGAAATTAAAATAAGTAAAAAAATACAGATAGCGAATTCCCTTTGTAAAAGATAATAGCAGTATAAATAATAAATAAATAAAATTACCTTTTGTTTTCGAGCGTTTCACAGTTAAAAATGCTTTATAGAACGACTCTCGTCATATTTAATCTAGATTTGATTCGATAAGATCAGAATTTTAAATGGTAACCTACACAGGCAGCCAAGTGCCAAATGAACGAAAAAAATGAAACCCAAGTGTGAACGAGAAATGAGTGTAAAGTGATTGTGTTGCGCTTTTGTAGTCTTGAGACTGACTAACGCTGTCATGTTCCTTAGACAGGACTGTTAATTAATAGCCAATTAGTCAATTGCAACTAAGTGACCTACAGTTTAACGTGGGTTCCGAAACACAGCCTCTGAATTACGAACTCGTCTGCTTACGAGGATGGCATTTATGGATAATCGTTGTATTCATGACACATGACAATTGAGAACATGATATCCTCCAACTACCGCTCAAGCTGGATTACAGCACACGCCAAAATCCCAAAAATGTAACAATATAATTAATTGTTAAAACAAAAATAATAATTATCTTTGTATTGTTTGTATAGTCACCTGATGATTCACGTACTCTTGGGGGTGATGAGCTTCTGGGAACTGGAAGGCACAACAATGGTAGGGATAGGTCAGGACCACCTCTCTGATGTACTGGAACCAATACAGATTACAGTACTTTAATTGTCAGATGTGGTTTAGTTAAGTATAATAATAGTGCAACACTGAGTAGTGATAGGATTTTACCTCATAACTTCTTTTTGATCATTATATTTTTCTTTTGACATAGATATGTCTTAGCTCTGAGAATTGGGGTTATTCGCAATTTGCAAGACCAAAATTTGAAACAGTGACGTCATATGGTTTTAACGACAACTGTAAAGGAATTGAATACATTCCCTTTGACATATCCATGATCTAACATATTTCCCACAGGGAAGTAAATACAATCTCTTTTTATTAAAAACTGGTAAACATTTCTTAAGGTTGTATTATAAACGGTATATAGTAAAAGAAATTACTGTGATTTATATTTATGAATAGAGGTAATTGAATAACGAATGTATATACATGTATGGTATATTATGTCCTAGCAAAGAAAGTTTTTCCTGTGTGTATGATGAAGATAATTTATTGGCTTTTATGTTTATACTAAAATTAATTACTTTCAGTAGATGGAATTACTATGAGGAATTTAATGAGGTTTAATTTTACATCAGCGGTATTTTTATCACATTTTTATATTTTTCATAACCACGATTTTATCGAAGTGATATCTTATATTTTGTGATTTACTTGTATACAGATAGGGGAAGTCGATGATATGAACTACCTTGGTTTAGTAATTGATTTTCAACTAACGTTGAAACCCTACATTCAGAAACTAAAAAGATAATTTTATGAAATTCTACGTAAATTATTTTTTTTCTGAAATATTTATGCCCCTAACATATTTTTATAATAATATTGATCATGATTTGGTTGGTTCTAGAATCAGCCATGGTCTGGTTTGTTATTTTTCATCCCTGCATTCAATTATTGTTCTCTGGAAAGCCTTTATCATTCATTAAATTCCAAGCTGTAATTTTTCTTATAATGAAAAGCTGTATTTAAACATTAAGGAGGAATTTTGTTACACTTGATATGATACAAGTTGTTACGAGACTCTCCGATAAATTTGATGTGAGGGAGGTTCCATCTCAGGTTTTCCTTAGGAACCCCTACATTTTTAGTTGGATGATGTAATTAATTTATTTTGTTTAACAGTTTAAATTTATTTCTAGTCATTATAAATGTTACTAGCGGTAAGCCCGTCCTTTGTATGAGTTGTAGGATTCAGTTTAAAGAAGACAGATTATCATACCAAAATGTAAACCTGAAATCCTAAACAAATCAATACAAAGAAAATAAATCAATGCCCAGCTTTATTATTTATTTCTTTACAATTTCATACATAAAAAGATTTATACATACCATTATTAAAATTAGTTATTCGTTAAAATAACGTTTTAATATAATATGATTTCGAAATGGGTTTGAAATCAATGACCAATATAAACTAATATTGATTTGACAGCTGTTTGTTTTCTTCATATTAAATCATTAATCTACAAAGACAGCTAATTATCACCAGTAGGTTTATTGATAATTGAAAGCAAAATGCGATTAATGTAAAAAGTGGGGTTTAAATGCTCTTTATTTACTTTTCAAAGTGCGGCGGACAATTTCAAACCTTTAAAAACCTTCTCTGAAATGTAAAGAATGCATGAAATACGTTTCGTTGTTATCAGTTCTCCCGTTTTTCGGAGAAGACGGTGTAAAATGCCTCCTGGAGCTCACAGACACAAATTGATATAATACTTGTTTCGGCTTCTCTAACGGACGAAACGTAAAAATAACTAAAAAATGAATAGCTCTGAACAATGTGCAGACAAAACTCTAATTTTATTTATATAGACTGTAAAGTGTATTTTGTGCTCATTTTGTACTATCCAATGAGAAACAAAGAATTTTTTATTTTTTTATTTTTGTGGGACGAAATATGTTCAAGCTCTTGAATTTCGAATACATGGTTAGACTCGGAGAGCACCCACCCTCTTACCTTGAAGTTGAAGACGGAAGGGAAGACCTTGAGGGTGGGTGTGTTGACGACCCTTAGCTCTTCCAGCTCCTGCAACCCTTCCGTTGGAAGCTCTCCAACCGACGTATCGGACAGGTCTCTACAGGTTGGGGTAAATTTGTTTAATTTTAATTAGTTAAAGTTAATTTTAATTTAAAATCAAAATTACCACTATATCCTCAATATAGGTGATACCATTTCTAGGTTATTATTATGAAAGAAATAGCAGGCCTTTCAAACTCACAAGAACTACCAGCACGGACGCTCTCGTCCAGTATGTCAAAGGTTACCTGATCAAAACTTGTGGCCAGCGTCTACTGTCAGACCATGAGTGGTCACCTCTGGCTTGCCCATGTAACTAATACCGCTAAGATACCTCACTGTCTTAAATTCACCGTACAAGCCCTCAGCTTATAGTGATGGGCAGGTGAAATTATAAAAAAACCAAAACAAAATTTAAATCTTTAAAATGTTTTTGAAAAATCCACAAAATGCTGTATAATGTATGTCCTAATCTAAGGAAAAGGCATTTCCAGATTGTTATTTTATACAGTAAACCTATGATATACCTAATTATATTTTTAAGTTATTTTAACGCCAATCATACGTGGAAAAATGGTTTCATTCTCACGTTTCAAATGTTTCACGGTTTTAGGCTTTTTATTTTCAAAAGATTTCCTAGATACCCCAATAACTAGGGTATAGTTTTATTTTGTATATTCATAATTTTATTCAAAAATAATACAAAACAGCATAGTCAAAATTTCATAATTTAAATTATTCTGTTAAGATTTGAACCCTATCAACAAGACTACGTGGTAATCGTTTTTGAGTTGTATATTTAGTAGTTTTTGAGATAATAGGTCATTTATATAAAGAACTAATTTTTTGGAAAATGCTAATATATATTTTATTTTATAGCACTATGGTCGTAAAGTTGTGAGCTAAACACGGTTGTCATAACCCCACTAAAAGTTTAAATAGCTTCTGTTCTAAAAGATAGAAAAATGTGGGAATGGTCTTTTAAAATATATTTCTATAATTATATAAATATATATATTTCTAAAATAACATAGAAAAGTCGATAAATAATGTTCAAACTCTTTTAAAAATCTCGCTTCTAACTATCTTAACAGATACACGTCCAAAAAAAATCAACTAGTTACAGTACATTGTAGTTATGTTAAAAAAACATAAATTATGTATAAACGTAAACAAGAGTGTGTTATAAGTGAAGCTTTCTGTGTAAGTGAGTTCTTACTTACAAGTGGCGCAAACTCAGCAGGCCTTTGAAGCAGTCTGTGTGTAGCCATTGAAGATTTCTATTCCCTTTAAAGGAGCTGAAATCGGTAAAGGAATTATTAGGGCAGAGTATGAAAATCGGTATGAATAAAATTAGAATTATTTTTATAAACTGCATGAAATTATGCAATCTATACATGCTTTTACATTTTATATCACAGAAGAGCCGAAATGGGTTATATATACATTTTTGTCTGTCTGTAGCTAATCAAGGTTTTTTGGAACGCTTTTCGAGAAAACTAGAGCACCTACCGATATGACCTTTCGTTATTCTACACCTTTTGAAGAAGGGTTTTATTTACCCTAAACTGACCAACAATTTACATAAACACAGTTATCTCTCAAAAATCAAGTCTTAACCGACTTAGAAAAAATTACTCACGTTTTACAGAACATGTGATTTATTAAACCTATTTTTCAGGCAGAAATATCAGCTGTCACATTGAAATTAATGTTAGTTTTGACATGGATATGTTAGCTCGGGGGCGTTAGTGATTTTTAAGATGGAAAACAGGTTTCCATAGAAACTACCAGAGCGATTGTATTGAATGTTTAATATACAAGAATAAGAACAGCTGTTTAGATGAACTGAAAACATTCCCTATAGACATATCCATGATCTAACCTGTTTCCGACGGGGAAATAAATACAAACATGTTTACATTTATGATTGATTTTAATTTCTCCCCCTATGCGATAGTATCGGGAGAACGTTTTGTTTTCGTGAGAATTTTCAAATTTCAAAAATGAGTTTCTGGTGGATATATCCGTTTTAGTAGCCCCGGGATCCATAAAAGTTGTTTTTAGATTGATGTTTGTATGTGTCTATGTGTGTGGGGGGGGAGCAGAGGCTTAGAAATTAGTTGTTTTTCAAATTTAATTAAGTATGTATATGTCAGTGCACTGATACCATTTATTCTAATTATCTGGTGAAACAGTAATTTCATAAACTAATCTGACTATCACCATTAAAACCAGCTTAGTAATTAAATTAAATTAAATTGGGGAGAGTACAAAGGCAACTGAGTTTAAAAACAACAGATTATGCTTGAATAGAATACATAATTTATGTAAAAATATAAATAACACAAATATGGCTTGAAATCGTATAAATTGTATCGTAAGGAATAACACTAATAATTCCCAAAGACCCAAAGCTATTGTTTTGAAATGTATAATACAGAAGTAAAATAACGCAACGAAACTCCATGAATATTAAAACAGCTTAAGAGGATTGGTTTTAGCAAATTATAGTTTTAGAATGGAAAACAAACGCTATAAACTTAGTCGAACAAAGAATTAAATGCAATTTGGGGCAATATTTGTGTGGAAAGTATTCCTTACTTTTATCACGGAAGTAAATAGAGTAAAGAATTTTAAGATATACCATAAGTAAAAAATATTTTTCCTGCTCTGAGGGGACTGAAAGGTTAAGTGTGATAATATTTATTTGAAATATATATGAAAGAAATATTTCACAACATTTTTGAAAATTGTGTTACCACATCGTTTTTATGAGGCACTTGAACATGAGTTTTTAAAGCTCATAAATGTGGAGTAATACTAGAAGTATCCTGAAATCCTAATTAAATAGATTAGAACATTTATACCATTATTATAAATAGTTATACGTTAAAATAACCTTTTAATATAGTATGATTTCGAAATGGGTTTAAGATGAATGACCAATACAAACGAACTAGTAGTGATTTGACAGCTGTTTGTTTTGCTTTCTATAAAATCATTAAACTACAAAGACAGCTGATTATTACCGGTAGGTCATCCATTGATAGTTGAAAGCTAAATGCGACTAATATCGTGTAAAAAGTAAGGCTCGTGATTTACCTTAAGGGTCAGTAGACAATTTTAAACATTTAAAGATCTTCTCTGGAACGTAGAGAATGTATGAAATAAGTATCATTTTTATCAGTTCTCCCGTTTTTTTTCGGAGAAGACGGCGTAAAATGCCTCCAGGAGCGTCACAGACCAACAGACACATATTGAGATAAGACTCGTTTCGGCTTATCTAACGCAAGAAACGTAAAAATAACTAAAAAATGAATAACTCTGAGCAATGTACAGACAAAACTCTAATTTTATTTATATTTATATAGATATACTCGTATAAAAAATAATTTTAAATATCATTTTAAACTTTCAGTAAGCCCGTCCTTTGTACGGGTTGTAGGATTCAGTTTGAAGAAGAAAGATCATCATACCAAAATGTAAACCAGAAATCTTAAAAAAATCAATACAAAGAAAATAAATGAATATCCAGCTTTATTATTTAGCATTACTATACAACTAAATAGATTAGAACATTTACACCATTATTATTATTAGTTATACGTTAAAATCACTTTTTAATATAGTATGATTTCGAAATGGGTTTAAATCAATGACCAATATAAACTAACTCACTCGTACAACATAAGTTTCGTCACCGCAATGCATCGGCGACACGAACCGTTGCCCAGTTAACGCAACCACTGCAACGGTGGTGTTAGCAACCCAGAGTTTTAAAACTCGTTTGAAAGCTCATTTGGGATAAACTAACCCGTGATGGAGATCGTTCTAGTTTCTTATGGGGTTTAATTCTTATGATTCTACTACTTGATTAGTTTAGGACTGGAAACAGAGAAATAATAATACCCCAGTCGCAGCAGATCTGCATTCTCAGCTGATATCCATATCAATAATATAATAATAATAAATGACAAGTTTTATCAATATCTGTTGATAAATATGAGTTATTTGCCTATTCTCCATAAGATTAACATGGGAAAGAGCATGCAGGTTTGCTGCTGTGGGGAACATTGAAAGTAGGTACTGTATTTCTAGCATAAAAAATTTGTATTTTGTAAATGGTCAAAATAAAATTTTTCTATGCTGTTTCATCAACATCTGTCCATAAATAAAGGAGTTTGACTATTCCCTATATGAATATTCCCTATATGAATAACATGGGAAAATAGTATGCAGGTTATCTGGCATGAAAAACACATAAACTATGATGTTTAAGCATCTGAAGCTTAAGATCTTAACCACATGAAGGTAAATACAAAGTTTAATCCAAAAATATTGATTAATAATTGAAATATTAATTTCTCTTAATCCTCCATAAGATTAATATTGGGGCCCCGAAATACAAAGTACTGTGTTCAGATTTTTTAATATCTCGGTAACCGTTGAAGATAGAGAAAACTTAATGGAACTAAATCGTTTAGCTTTTTAAGCTTATTCTAATGGTGAAAGATCTAATTAAAAACGTTTAAATTACATATGAAAAATGTAAAAAACACCATTTTTGAGTACAATGCGTTCAGCGATATTTTCCAACAACAATATAATAATAATAATATTTACAATTTTTATAAAAATCTGTCCATAAAATGAGAAATTACCTATTCTCCTAAATCATAAAGAGTGTCAGGTTTGCTGCAGAACACAGTAGCATTTATACCATCAAATATTTTTTTTTTAAATTTATACAAAATTTCATCATCTGTTTTATAAATAGGGGTTTCTATCCTCCATATGATTAACATGGGAAAAGAGTATGTAGGTTTGCTGCCATGATAAACACATAAACTATGATTTTTAAGCATAAATGGATAGATCTCAACCACATGAAGCTAAATATAAAGTTTTATCCAAAAATATTCATTAATATGGGAAATATTAATTTTTCCCTATCCTCCATAAGATTAACATTGGAGCCCCACAATACAACGTACTGTGTTTAGTTTTTTTAATATCTCGGTAACCGTTGGAGATAGAGAAAAACTTTAAGGAACTTAATTGTGCAGTTTTTAGCTGATTCTAATGTAAAGATATAATTAAAATTTGAATTTTAAAAAATTACTGTGAAAAACAAAAAACATTTTGTAATAACGACCCCCCAAACTACCCTATTGACCGATATGTCATTAAAATTAAATTTTAGAATAATTTACAAATTTGTCTTATACTTTTTACAATATCGTGTTCAAACAACAATAAAACACTAAAATTTATTATCATAAAACATTAAAAAAAATATTTTATAAAATTTTCACTTTTTTTTTCACTAAAGAAAAAAATAAATTCCCGGGCTTATCTCGCCATGACCTACGTAATAGCTTTCTATGTTTTAAAACAATTTTTTACAATTTAAATATACCCGTTCAGATTGTTTTTTCATCGTCCAAAAAAAAGAAGATACACTCTTACAAATTGTCTCAATCGGACCATTTTTACGAGAAAAAATTTAACCAATATTGTTTTTGGCCTCTGGGCACCTAAAGTCGAAACAATAATGGTCCGTCCCGGGCTGAAATCTTGCCAAGAGACCTACGGTAATAGCTTATTCCCTATGGGAAATTTGCTAAAAACTTAAGGTGGGAATAGTGTATTTTCTATTACATGTGAAACCTTTCTACCGAATTTTCTTTGAAAAGTGAGTGAGCTATTCACATGGTGACAGTTAAAGCCTTTCTGTAATATCCTGGACATGTCTGTTTGGCAACGCAAACGGTCTACATTAACTGCACCTTTGGGGGGGTTTTGTACCCCAAAAGTTTATTTATGCACACCGCACACTTTTTGAAAAATCTAATTTTTCATTTTACCATTGGAAACAACTAAAAAAATAAATTGGTATAACTTGCTTAGTTATTGACATAATTTTATAACATTTCATATATGTTTTTACTTAGTGAACAGCCTTAATATATACTCATTATAGTATAAAACGACCCTTATTGCAGCAAACCTACGTACTCAGTAGTATTCGATTAATATGATATGAATAATATGAGTTATTTAATATATTTATTGGACTTTTACCACGCGTCTGTGTTTTTAACTACACAACGTTTCTGGAGGTGGAGAAACTCCTCCCGCTTTCAGGTGATTATCTAATAGTTTACATTAAAAATTAAATGTTTAAAGTTACAGATATTAATTATAACATTTTGTCACTTATCTTTAATGCTCAACACGAAAACTAAAGTCTACTGATAACGCAACAAATAACCACCAACTTTCGTTCTGAGCGCACGCTTTCTTGTGTGTAACAAAGTTGAAATACTTCCTGCAAGTATTGAAAGAATATATATCTCGTACAGAGATAGTATGTCTAGCACCAGCGAGACTTTTAATACATATAAACAAAAGAAGCGTCACTCCCGAAAAGTGTTTTTTCATTTAGACTCGAACCTTACATTTTATTTATTAAAATTCACCTAGTTTTAAAACCTCCTTGTTATTTACACAACATTTTCATAAATAAATGATTTTAATCCCTTCTTTCACGTTATTCTTGTTGTATTTTTCACTATCACAGTTCCAATCCACGAGGGGTCTTCTTCACCTGTCACTTGGGCGTAAACATTGTCCAACAGACCTAGTTAATTTACATAAAAATACAAAATATGAGCTCACAAACAAAATGTTACAAAACGTTTTACCGGTACCAGAATTACAAGCATGCCGGTTTCAAGGAGCTAGTATATGGTAGTACAGTATATACTAGTATATACTCAACAATTAAATAGTTTACGCCACATACTTACAGTTTAGCTATTTGAGATGCGTTGAAGCCGTGGCTGTCAATGTATTCCAGGTGATTGTAGTTCAACAGTCTGAAAAATACATAGAGTGTACAAGATGTACAACGATGTCATATAAATCCATGAGTTCTTTTTAAAGTAATAAGTGAAAGTAGTCAATGGTTTGAAGTTTTACTGAAGCTAATTTGGAATGCATTTATAAGAAAACTCAATAAGACGTCTACGTATAAATAAAACTATACTATTGTACATACTAAACAAAAACGTCTGTTCCTTGTCCTTGATTTATTTATAATCTTATGATGACAGATGATGATGATATTGATTACGTTTATGATAATTCAATGACACGACAAGCCAAGTTATCAGATACTTTAGAAATACCATCATAACAATATGAATAGATTTTTACTGCCGACATTATTTTATATCACGATTAGTAAAACAAGGTTTCACGACGTTTCGGGATCTGGAATCAGATCCCTTCCTCAGGTGAAGTGGAACGTAGACCAATTTTAGTCTTAGTCTAATCGTGATAAACAATGTCCGTAATAAAAATCTACAATAATATAAACCCAACACAAGAATTCCAAAAAGAAAATCATTAGTTTATAAACAGGAAAATATTATTTTCACTTACAGTTGTTCTGCTTTCAATTTAACTTCGTTTTTCCCTATTCGTGAAATGTGATTATTGTCGAAATCCCTGAAAGATAAAACACTACTTGAAACTTAATAAAAATATAATTAGTCACTATAGCAATTACCATTTTTCTAATTAAGTATTTCTTAATGATTGTAAAAACTACGAAATAGTAACTTTGGGTATTGAACTTTAAACTCATTTTTGAGCATGCAGCCATGAAACAAAGTAAAAGCTAACGACACACTTTTGACGATGGAACTAATGTTATTAAAATTTAAAAGCAGAAACAATTTGATTACAGTATTATTTAATACCATAAGGTATCACGTTTTTTTAAGTAAATTTAGGACGGTTGTAAAACTGTTAAATATATCTAAATTACTATTTTTCACATAAAAATCCTTTCTTTCAACTACTGTAGATGAGGGTGTATAACTCCCAAACATTCATCTGAAGTGGCTATTTCCGCGCTTCTGTGTTATTTATTGAGTAACATGTCTACTCTCTCACATTGTCAAAGGGTGTCCTGTGTAGTTCAAAACAGCCATCACTGCCCAAATACTATTATTTGCAGTGTAATATAGTAGCACAAAATTAATCATTTATTTTCTGTTTTTAAAGTGTAAGTTAATACAAAACGTTTTATTAAAATTTAAAATTACGTACCGTAAAAACTTAATATTTTAAAATAAAATGTCTTCATAAATCTAAAAAAATTCTCACATCTTATAAATCAAAGTCTTCACCAAGTATCATAACTTTCCGATAAGCCAGACGAATTCAGTTACGAACTAAACTTCCTCAAGATATTTACGCTCAAATGTGATTATGATTTAAATCCTAAATTCAATATTATGTCAACTAATTATTCATTTTTGTTATAAAATGTATATTCTAAATCCTTCAAAACCCTGGCACATGGTTACTTATAAATAACGTAATAAGAGAATATCCATTAGTTTATAGAAAATGTGATTTTTACTTTAATACAAATCATTTTAAACCATTTTCGTAACTTGCAATATATTTAATAGCTGAAAAGACTAAACTATAAGGTATATATTATTTTACGTTAAAGGAGTGATTTATTTATTTACATTTTATAACAATAACAACATATGTG
Organism: Nephotettix cincticeps; assembly: GCA_023375725.1. Taxonomy (NCBI): domain Eukaryota; kingdom Metazoa; phylum Arthropoda; class Insecta; order Hemiptera; family Cicadellidae; genus Nephotettix; species Nephotettix cincticeps. Next base: position 53,504,662 of record CM041789.1, on the reverse strand, counting down.
CTCGTAGACACCTTAGATTAAAGCCACTCTTTCTATTCCTTTTGTTATATTAAAATACTTTTTTATTGTTCTGTACCATATGATGTTTAAATGTTTAGTTTTGTTTGAACTATTTTAATTTGTAAAATATTTTTTTACTGAGAATATGCTCTAGGAAAAAGGGGTTTTAGCGAATTTCCCATTGGGAAGAAGCTATTACTGAAGGTCTGATGGCAAGACTTAAGCCCGGGATCATGCTATTTTTTGTTTTTAGGTGCCCAGAGGCCAAAAACAACTTTTCAACCGTTTTTACGAGTTGAAAAGTAATAAAACTTTTTTATTACGAATCGTAATAAAACTTGGTATGTATTTTAAGGTAAAGTCACCCAAAAAATCCTACTTAAAAAGTTTGGTAATGTTTGGTAAGTTTGGTAACTACTTAAAAAACCAGGGGGGAGGGTAATGCACCAAAAAATATTTTCTAACAATTAATTTAATCGGTTTTTCTTGTTGTTAGTTTAAGAAATTTGATGCTTATTTTGAAGCAATAAATTTGAAATGATATTTAGATAAAATTTAACGAAGGTTGTAGTTTTTTAATTTAATTAAGGGAGAAAGTGTGTGTCGGTCTACTGATACCGTTTATTTTACTTATACTGTAACACGTAAAACGAGTAGAACTCACACCATGTGTAGGGGGGCTGCCGTCCTTAGTCCCACCAGAGAGGGCATGACTACCAGACCGGTGTGGACGATACGACTGTAACAATAAAGACACATCAGCTGTTGAGTAAGTCCGTCAGATCAGCTGTTGATTATTGTAATCCGAAACCGATAATTGTATCACCGGTTACAATTCTCAACACCCAGTCAGTTTAGAATAATTCTTGGTGAGCTGTGAATAGATGGTGCACGAGTGAGGGTACTCTGTAAGAGGATTTTCCAGTTGGTGGGAGTTAACCCTCTGGGGTCCCAACTTGTTTTTCAAATGCCTTTTAATTCTCTAGAATACAACACATAACATGAGAATGTTACCTGATAACTTACTGGAGGAAAAGAGATATCTTTCTGATAACATTTGGTTCCTATTTAAGGTTTTAAACATCACTAAAGTAACTTAAGCCGTAAACCTAAGGCATGCCCTTTTCTTTGTCTGGGTGCCTGGAAGTTGATCAGCGTGACTATGAACTTCTTGGGGTGTTGCGTGGCCTGAGTTTGGATCTGGATTGGTTTGGAGGTTCTTTTTACTTCTCTAAGAATTAGATATACTAACCATTTCCTTAATACCGTTCTGAAATCGCAAACTACCCGAGAGGCATTTTAAGCCAATTATGAAAGAGAAATGAGTGTTAGATGATTGTGGCGCGATCTTGTAGTCTGCTACTGAATAAGAAATGTCTTATTCAGTAGCTGGGGCCGTGGGGTGTTCTGTGATCCAGCTACTTGGAGGTCACGAATTGTGGATAGTTGTGAGCGATGGTCGGTGGGTGTAGCGTTTCTTGTGTGGATTCAATATTGAATACTGCGTTAATCCCCAAAGACCATCCTCATAATTAGACCAATTCGTAATTCAGAGGTCATGGTTTGGAGACCACGTTAAACTGTAGATCCATTAGTTGTCATCGGCTGTTGGGCTATTAATTAACGGTCCTGTCTAAGAAACATGTCAGCCTTAGTCCGTAACAAGACTAAAAGTTCGCGCCACAATCATCTTACACTCAATCCTCACTCATAGTTGGCTTAAAAATAACTACATTTTAGTATGGTTGCCATTTCAATGATCTGATCTAATCTAATCCATTATAATTAGTTCCAGTTGATGGTTTTATCTATAATATTATAAAGAAGAGGTGGCTTCTGTATGTTTGTTTGTGGGTTTGTTGTGGCAAGTAAACGCGAAAAATACTGAACCGACCGGTTTGAAATTTTACAGAAAGGTAGATCTTAAACTCATGCAACACATAGGCATATTTCTTTCCTTAAAATCCCCTCGGGTTACGCCCCATGAACGTCCTAAATGTCAATGTTTACATTTTCAAAGAATGAAAACATAAAATTACTTGAATGTCAACAGCTATGAACACTAAAATTTGACAGTTCGGGAAGAAGAAGAAAGAGCTGCCGTGACCGTCCTAGGTTTCAATGTTTACTTTTTCTAATGACAACATCCGTTTGCACTATATTTTGACAGTTCGGGAAGAAGAAGAAATAAAGTTGATTTTTCAGATAAACTGCTGGATCGAAATTAGTGAATTATTTGAAATAGTGGAATGGTAGATTTTAAGTTTTTTTTCGACGACTGTCTCTATTACATTAATCCTTATCCTCTCCCAATATTTGACAGATGTTACTTTGAAATCTTGTAGACACTCGTGTTTTGTCATTTTGTAAACAATGAAGAATTAATTAACAATAACTTAAATGTATCAGTAGAGCCTACACCTTTCAGCCTTTTTTTAACCCGTGCGAAGAACGGGTACTGTGGCTAGTATACGACTTAAGTAGTCATAACCGTATTTATTTTTCGCGATCTTGGACGTAATTAACATTTGTACTATCGTACACATTTTAATATTTATGTTTCTCCCGCAGATAAATAAATATATTATAGGTAATATAACTTAATTACCAGTCAAGTGTTTGAAGCCAATCAACGTTTATTAGGGCGGAAAATCAAATTTTCCGCTTGTCACAGCTGAACAGGAAACAGGCTGAGTTAATTATCACCATGATAAGTAAGCCAAGAGATATACAAGTGATATATTATACAGTATAGAATCTGTGATAGAGATATTGGATTAACTGTTAAGGAACTGGTGCACCAGAAACAACTGGTGCACTCTAGCATAAACAATTTTTGAATTATTATTCCTTTACAACATGCAGTATCAAGGATAGAATCTTGTAGAAACTTGTACCCATGCGGATATAGGCCCTATTACGTTATAAAAAAACTATATCTTATAATACTTATTTGGTATTGACGAAAAAACTTTTTAAATTAAAAAAAAATTACTAATATTTAAGTAAGGGTTTACTGAGTTTATTATTTAAATAGGAAATACCGCAATCAGATTTACCCACTATAATATTTATTTTACTATGCATTACTAATATGATATGATCAAAATGATTGTTTTTTCCTTTTATAAAGTTTTATTTCTAGATCTAAGTTATAGACGCATTAGAGATATCCTGAGATTATGAATGTAAATAACATTTGACAAAATAATGACAAACTGAGATTAGTTTTTTATTTGGATAATAAGAAAAGAATAAAAATAAAATAAAAGAAATGAAGTATTCTAAGATTTAAATCAATTAAGGTCAATCAAGATTTTCCAGTTCGGTGACATCCTGAGGATGTTTGGGTTTTAAGCGCCGGTTTAAGGTCGGAGAGGCAAAAGAGACCATATCCGGAACAAGATAAAGCTTTGATATGAATTTGGATGTACTGTATTGATGAAATTTATATGACATCTAAGCCAAATTCTTTGTATTTACTTCCCTATGGGAAATCGGTTAGATTAAGGACATGTCTAAAGGGAATACTTTCAGTACCTTTAAACAGCTGTTCTTACATCCATATGACGTCGCCAAATGTCGTCGTTTCAAATTTTGGTCTTTCAAATTGCCAATACTCCCCTCCCAGAGCTAAGATATATCCATGTCAAAAACAGGATTATCCTAAATTCTGCAAAAGTCATTTTCCTTGTGTTATCAATGTTATTTCGAAGTCATGTGGTGGATTTTTTTGGGTTTGTAATTAAATGCACATGCTCATCCCCTGTAATTTTTATATTCAGGCATAGAAAATGGGATTAGTCAATTTTTGAAACTAAAATATTTTAAATATTTTTCAAATAAATTAATATTGTTTTTGAACGTTATTCTTAAACTAGAATGTTGACATTTTTCTACCAGAAATCCTAAGTTTTTTTATTCCACACAATAATTCCCCCAGATGATATATAGCTCTAACAGTGACCTGGTATTAGCATTTGGTTGGAGACAACTATCTCCAGTTAAGGACAGGAATATCACGATCGATTTCAGCTTTGTGATTGTGATTGCGCTCCGTAACTTGCTTTGTGATGAAGTAGTACTTTGATATCAAACCATCCAATTGTGGCGTTGACAGATTGTCGTCTAAACTATTAACCCTTTGTTTACTTTGTGTTTTGCATTTCATTCAAGTTGTTAAGCAACTACTAAACACCAAACAAACACGTTTACCGTCAGACAAAGCACTTTATTGTTGTGTAATGCTTATCTAGCGGCTAAACGGTGAACTACAGGAGATAGTTCCAGTATCAGCCCATAGGTGGTAACTCGGCAGACTTTTTATGATGGAAACCAAAAACAATATATCGTTCCAAAGCACAGAAAGTGTTAATACGGAAAGTCATGAGCTGTTTAAACGTATAGATTTACAAAATTGAAGAATTCGGAAAACTAAGAACTGAGTTTATAAGAAACTAAAAATGAAGGTTACGAGGTTAAAAATATCTCAGTGGGAATTTCCTTTATCTTTTGATATGGCTTTTACTAAAGTTTCCATCTAACTAAAGTTAAGTTTTAATAACGTTTTTAATAAAGTTTTTCCATCTTTAGAGTAACAGTTTTTAAATTCTTAATATATGAAAATTTTCTGTACGTGTGTTAGTAATTGAACTCCTCCTAAACGGCTCGACCGATTCTGATGACTTTTTCGTTTATTCAAGGGGGTTTGGGAATGGTTTAGATTCACAATTCGTGCATAAAACAGTGCAGTGTCAAGTTTTATAAATTTAGCATTTTTACAAAATTAACAGCTGTGTTCAAATAATCTTAAACTGTCATTTGTGCAAATGTAAACAATTAGAAATGTGCTTTACCATCCAATGCCGTCTGCATCATTCATAAATATAAAACTATAAAGTAAATAAATACTATGCTAAACGAAAAGTTTTATTTGCCACGTTAATATTTTACAATTTGTGAGGATTACGGGGTTTAGAGGATTATTAGAAATAATGTGTTTATAAAAACGTATTTAAAATGTTTGACCTAACAGAAAAAGTATTTATAGATATGTGGAATACGCTATGTTTACCACTTTCGTCAATTAAAATCTCTTAAGTTAGTTTATTCATGGACTACTATCCAAAAATATAAAAATATTTGTCTATGTCGACACTTCTTTTCAAAGGAAATACGATAGTAAATATGGAAATAGTTTATAAATCTTCTAAAACGACCAATAAAGCACGAAAGTCTCATGTAATGTGTTATCAAGACCACTATTTCTCTTGACGTCACAACAACATTCTCCTTCTATTGCACGGACATGACTGGAAAACGTGTCTTGTTTTCGGATTCGGTTACAAGTACAATCATTAGTTTTTGGAAATTATACTTTATGGTTTATACTATTAACTCAAGATTAGTAATAAGTGTAAGATTATCGTGGCACTATCTTGTAGTCTTGTTACTGACGAAGGCTGATATGTTCCTTAGACAGAACTGTTAATTAATAGCCCAACAGTCAATGGCATATCTAAGGGACTTACATTTTAACGTGGAGTCCAAACCACTGTCTCTGAATAATGAATAGGTCCAATTATGAGTATAGTCTTTGCGGATTAACGTAGTACTCAATAGTGTGGACGTTAATCCACACAAGAGAACACTACACCCACCGACCATTGCTATATGGTTAATCAAATTTTAAAACAAAACTAAACATAAAAGGATAGTAAAAAATGCACTATAAAATTATTAAATAAAAATGTTTGTATTTACTTTCCTGTGGAAAATAGGTTAGATCATGAATATGTCTAAAGGGAATGTTTTAAGTCCATCTAAACAGCTGTTCTTATTCTTTTATATTTTAAATTCAATATAATAGTTCTGGTAGTTTCTATGGAAACCAGTTACATGTTTTCCATCTTAAAAATCACCAACACCCCCCCAGAGCTAAGACATATCCATGTCAAAAATATTAAAAACTTTAGCGAAATTAGCCACCTACTCCCCTTAAGTACTGAGTTTTATTAGTTAGTAGGGGGCTTTACATGTTATGTAACTTAAAACATATGATTGTACTCTTTCCAGGACGGAATTCTGTTTTCGTGTGTATAAAATGATAGTTAATGTTCATTTAAATTTCCCCATCATTTCAACGATTATGTTGCACTTAATCTAGCTTGAATATGGGCTGGAACTTGTAACTTAATAGCCTTTTTTACAAGGCTGCCTCAGTTAGAAAGAAAATTAGAATAATAGAAAAAAATTGATGTTAAAAAAGATTAGGTATAACTGTTTAATCCTCTCTATAAAGAAACATTTCCTGAACTGATATAAAATTAACTATTGTACCAAACACAGATTTTCAACTTACAGAATTTTTAAGCTGTGTAGCTCTACACTGAATAAACCAGGTTGCAGATAAGTGAGGAGAGGAGCTCTGTGTATGTAACTGAAACAGAAACGTGACAATAGTTAATACCCCACCCGTAACACAAATTGCCTTTACTTCCCTGTGGAAAAAATGTTACATCATGGAACATGTCAAAAGTGAATTTTTTCACAGTTCATCTAAACACTTGTTCTTATAACCAAACTATGACATCACTAACCATATGATGTCATAACCCCAGAGCTGAGACATATTCATGTCAAAATGGTGAACGATCTGACTTACAATTGGTAAACGAAATTTATTAACACTGGAAGTAATGACAAAACTGACAACAGACAAATGAAAAAACTCCCAAAATGAAGAAGACGTTATGTTGAAGCCATTCGTGGCCTTAACCCAAAAAATTCTTATCTTCTAAATATTTTTTAGAATATTAATAGCAAACAGGAACTTGTAAAAGTAACCTGAATAGCATTGCCATTGGCGGAACTTTTGTAGTCCGGATCTCTGGCCCTAGCAGCTGTCTGGTACAACTCTTTGCCAGTTTAGTGCCATTTCCTGTTTGTCTCTAGACACTGTTTTTTCTAGTGCAGTTTTACCGCTGCTTCGTTTTTACGATGGAAAGTTTAAGTGAACAACGTGTGTCTGTGAATTTTTTCACACATACACGGGTACTTCAAAAGCTCCGCCCATGACAATGCTATTCCGGTTACCGTACTTTTGGGTTTTCCCTCGTATGTCTACAAATCTAAAGAAAATATATTTTATAATTATAAGTTGAATAATATACACGAAATTTTAAACATTTATATTACACAAAGTTTTTATATTTTTATATTTTGTTTTATTTATTTAAAGGTTAACCGGTGTTTCATAAATATAAGTTTTATAAGCTCCATTGAATGGACGATCAGCATTATAAACTATGTTCTGATGGTTCTCTTATCTCTTTCTCCTTTTCAGAAACTTTGCCCATTGAACAACTTTTGTGGAGCGGATAAATGACGAGTGACTCCATCCAACAATTTGAACTTTAAAACAAACAAAATTTAAAAAATATAGCAATCAGTTCGTAAATTGTTTTGTAATAATTTATCTAATTTTATTTGCATTTTATTAGAGTAGTTTTTGTGGGATTTTAATGCATTAAATGAACAAAAAATTGATTCAGTGTCAGCTGTTTGTATACAATGAAAATAAATCATGACTTTAAATATATGGTTTGATGCTTATTCATATGAAACTATTAAAAGGATCAGAGTTATTTTACCAAAATTAAAGTTTCCTATGTTTTTCATTGTTTAATTTAGTCCTGATACTGGCTGGTGAGTAAAATTTAGTTTGAAACCTATTCTGAAATTTTTTTAAATGTTTATAGAAATTTCTTTAGATAAAAGCAATAACAAGAGACGTTCAAGTTGTGGATTAAAATTTAGATAAACGAAGAAGTAGATTAATTTAAATTTTAAAAGAATTTTTTATTTGAACTTTTTAAAATCATACACATTTTTTCCCAAACTACTGTTAAACATTTTTGTGGCATGATAATGCCACACTAACGGCAAACCGGCGTACTCAGTGAATTTACATTGATTTAAGACTCGTTTGTGGAGATACAAACCTAGCTTAGTTGTTTGTATTTTTTAGTACCTTTTAAGTTAATAAGGTAATAAGAGTGAAGATTATAAATACAATTTTTTGAGCTGATTCCAACGGTATAAACAAACAATTCTGTAACCTAACATGATGTTCAAGAAAGTGTTGAGTTTGAGAACGATTTTGAACTTAAAATCTCTCGAAATTCCTAGTACTGTAAACAAATAACTTGGTGTTTTGATCCGTAGAACTTGTGAATAGTTTCTTTGGAATAAAATCGCTGTATGGACTAAATATTCGAGTATTTATATTATATTTATACAGTACACTAGTTTTATTTCATATAATATTTTACTAACCAGATAAAACAATAATATGTCAAATAAAACATATAGGTCCTAAAAATATCGTCCACTCGTCATGTTTCTAATAACAAACGTTATGGATTGGTTTAAGTATTCATTTTAATGTTAAAAATCATTTATAAATACCCTTTTAGTGTGTTGGAGACTTTAAATTCAACTCTTTCGTTGTACCGAAATTAGTTTCAAACAAAATCATTAGTTTTTACCACGACTAATGATCATAAGTTTTTCCACTTTCTTTATACTGTGTCTTTTCATTAGCGTTTTTTAATTACATTCCAGATTTTCTCGTTATAATTTAAAACTTTGCTGTATTACTGTCTAAATCGGTTTTGATGAACACACCCGACTTTATTTTAATAAAAATCTTTACATTCCTCAACAAGTAAAGTGACATTTATTTTAATTTGCTGCCTATTTTGTCACATACAGTTTTAATTTAGTGTTCATCTTATCAAATTAATCTACAGTGATGTTAAACATTAATGCAATGCTTTTGATACATAAAAACCGAATAGAAGGATTCACAATAATTAAAAAAATGCATATCTTCAAATATTTAAAAAAAACTAAATATTTTATAAAAATGACTAAGATAAGCTTGTTAATAATGCATCTATATTAACAAAATTAAAGTTTCGTTTGTGTATTGCTTGGAATTATGCTATTTTGGGATATGTTTATGTTTTATACCCCAGAAAACCCGGAACGTGACTTATCTTAATGTCCGTCTGTCTATTACTATTAAAAAACTGTCTGGTCTTTTTGTCCCGCTTTCCCGTTAAATTGAGAGCACCCAGAGTTATGAGACTTTATTTTATTGATTTATACCTCATGGCGAAGGTTTTGAATAAGTTTTACGTTTTACAGAACATGTGATCTATAAAAGTGGTTAATAGAATGAAATAATTATTTAAGCTGTTAAGTTAAAATCAATATTGATTTGTTTACATAGCTTATTTATTTTAAACCTCTTTCGAAACTACAGTACGGCATATTGAAATGTTATCTTATCGTATAAGGAATGCTAATAATGATAAAATGAACTATCTAATTAATCTAATTGAGAGTTATTACGAAATAATTGAATTGAATTTGTACTTTTTCAGGATAATACGTATCTTGCTCTTACGAATAGCAGGCATACTGCTGGTACCTATAAAATACTCCTGTCGTAGCAGACCTGCGTACTCAGCTAAGTTCCAAATTAGTAGTGTGGCAATATTGATACAATTGACAAGTTGGTTCAATATCTGTCGCTACATATGAGGGTTTGCTTATTCTACAGAAGATATACATGGCAAAGAGCATGCAGATTTGTGAGGAGCCGTATGGGAAATACACTAGACACCTTTTTCATATTTTAAAATATAATTGTGGTTTGTTAAAGTTTTTTACGCGTTTGAAGCAACTCCGATAAAAAATATGACAGAACGCGGTGGTAGTTTGGTGCGGTGATGCCAATAAAACGAGGATTCAACATTGACATCCTAACAAGCTTCGTTCAAACGATATAAAACGCTTAACTACCTGTCCTCCCTTATTACTGACTAAACCCTAGCTGTCAGCTTGGATCTCCCACAACACGTATTCCTAGTGCGTTGGCGAGCCCGCTGGCAAAGGTAAATTTGGGAAAATGACATCATATACTCGACAGGATTGTAACAGATTCGCTACTAGAAGATCAAATTATTAATCTTTATTTCCTGATCGTTTTTAGATTTCGCGTAGCCAGAGTCGTAACAGTAATGATTGATTTAATTTTGAGAAATTTGCGCGACCAAAATTTGAAACAATAACGTCATTTAGTTAGTGTCTTAACAGAAGCTAAGAACAGTTGTTTAGATGAACTGAAACATTCTTTTAGACATATCCATGATCTAACCTATTCCCCAAAGAGAAGTAAATACAGACATTTTCGTAAAATATACTCACTACAAATTAATTGATTATTTTGGGACGGAATTATAGGTATTTAGATAATCTAAAAATTCATAATTTTGTTATAGATTTTTTCAGTTTTTTTTATATTTTTATATTAAAAATTCAATACAATAGGTCTATTAGTCTCTATGAAAACCTGTTTTAAGTTTTCATCTTACAAAATGCCTAACCTCCAAAGGTAAGACATATCCATGTCAAAACAATGTTACTACACAAAATATATATCTATAAAATAAACTTACCATCTTTAGTTTGTAAAAATACAAATCGAGTTTTGTCTATTCATTTTTTGGAATTGTATTTTCAGTTACTTTCACTTTTCTTAGTCCACAAAAGTCTAAACGTGGTTTTTCTCAATTTCTGTCTGAGAAAACCTACCTGGTTAGGTCACTATTTAAAAATTAAATAAAAAAAACTAAGTGATAGTAATAATAATCAGTTATAAATCTAGTTTTGAGCAATATTAGACATATTCCTTAGAAGATTTATAGAACGTATGATCTATAAAATAGATTCGATAGAAAGAAATATTCAAAATTGGTAATATAAAACCAATATAGGCGAAGTTTTTCAAAAATCTTAATAATGATAAAACTTCCTAATCAAATAGCATGATTTTCGTAACTGTAAATTAATGCTAAACAACTAAGCTTAGAATTTCTCTCTCTTTTATATGTGTTTGTTAAACATTTAATATTTTATATTTGACTAGCCAAAGTACCCGTTCTTCGCACGGGTAAAAAAGGCTGAGAGGTGTAGGCTCTACAAATACATTTAAGTTATTGATAATTAATTCTTTATTGTTTACAAAATGACAAAACGCGTGTCTAAGTATATATCTAAACATGACAAAGTAACATATGTCAAATATTGGGAGAGGATAAGCATTAACGTAATAGAGGCAGGCATCGGGAGAAAATTAAAAATCTACCATTCCACTATTTCGAACTAATAATTCACTAATTTCGATCCAGCAGTTTATGTGTAAAAATTAACTTTATTTCTTTTTCTTCCCGAACTGTCAAAATGTAAAGTAAACGGATGTTGACATTAAAAACTGTAAACATTGAATCCCAGGGTATTTACAGCAACCATGTCTTCTGCTTCTCGAACTGTCAAATTTTAGTGTTCACAGCTGTTGACATTCAAGTAATTTTATGTTTTCATTTTCTAAAAATGTAAACATTGAAACTTAGGACGTTCACAGGGCGTATCACGCGAGGATTTTAAGGAAATGAGTATGCCTATGTGTTGCATGAGTTTAAGATCTGTCTTTGTGTAAAATTTCAAACTGTTTGGTTCAGTATTTTTTGCGTTCACTTGCCACAACAAACCCACAAACACACAAACCCACAAACAAACATACAGAAACCACCTCTTCTTTATAATATTATAGATTATGATGATAAGTATTTTGTTTCTTGACACAAAATGCTGCAACTCGCATAGAGGATCACTGTTAGTTTTACTTAAAAATCGTACTTTATCTTTTATGATAAACCCCTATAAAATACTTACATTGTCTGGAGTTTTGTTAGGTTGGCAAACACTCCCTCCTCGACCTCCGTTAGGTGGTACACGTCCATCAATGAGCTAAACCAACCATGCCATATATTAATCAAATGAAGTTTAATTTTACGAAATTGATGTATTAAACGATATTTTTCCTTATTTTATGATATAAATATTATTTTTTGTAAAAAATAAATACTTCTTGTTTACTGTCCCACCTTCTTCCATACCAGGGTTGTGTAGTCCATCGCCCAGAACCGTTTTACACAATCAGGCTAGACCCAGGAGGTTGTGACATTATCACTTAGCGAAAAGCCATAGGTGCTGGACGGGATTTGAACCCGGGACAGAAAGTCCTCCGTTCTAACCCTAAACCAGCGTGCCCCCTGGTAAAATTAATACATAGGCTATCATAAACAGTGGTTTTAACTTATAAAATGGTCCTACAGAGAAACACTAATACTTAATGAATTCAATAACAATTTCAATTTATAAAAGCAATTAATAATAAACTGAATTACGTGGAATTAGTCGGGAAATTTCCCAAACCCTAAAGGTTTTAAACCAATCGTGTTAGACGTGTTATATAACGGAGCGCAAGGATAGGCGATACTACTAAGAATTCTTTTGCGTATTGAGAAAACAATATGAAGTATTGGAATGTGTCAAATCTAATTTTCCAGTTTGTGTAAATAGTAAAAAAACTTTAAAATACCTATAAACTTTGTTTCTTTTCAATATCTATCCCTTGCTTTTAGGGAATTTCCCATAGGGAAGAATCTATAACCGTAGGTCTCATGGCAAGCCCGGGACCATGCTATTTTTTCGTTTTTAAAGGCCCAGAGGCCAAAAACAGATATTGATAAAACCTGGTATATTGTCAAAATAAAAATAGTTTATTGTAAAAATGACTAATTTCAATTTCAACGTTCTACACAGCAGCAAACCTGCATACTCCTTCCTATGTCAATCTTTTGGAGAATAGTTAAACTCTCTTATATATTACGGATATTGATCAAACCTGTTATACATTATTAATGATTTGGAAATTTGCTGAGTATGCAGGGCTGCTGCGACGGGGGTATTTTTTTTCTTCTGTCATAAGTAACCACCAAGTATATCCTAAGCTTATTAACTAAATGTTTTATTAAGTGGTTGTTTTTCTCTGAATTAAATTCCCAAGAGGCAAATAATGTATTACTTTAAAATTAGTTTTGAACAAAGTGGTCGAAAAGTGGGTTGATCTGGCATCAGCACTCTTAAGATTGTTTTCTATATAACCTATTCTATCTTAATTCTAAATTCTATGAATAATTTTACTAATTAAGATTACTTATAATCTATGTAAAGATTACTAACTCAACGCAATGTGGACTATGTAGAATTATTAGCAATGGATAGATTTATGAAAAGTACTTAAATATCCAGCCGGAAACAGAATATTGAGCTATGAACGGAATATTGTGTTATGAATAGGATTGAGTTATAAACAGCATATGTAGCTGTGAATATGATATCGAGTTATGAACAGGATTGAGTTATAAACATTCAGACGTGAAAAACCAAACCGTCCTCAAAATTAGATCAATTCGTGATTATTGTCGTTTGGATCCAACTTTAAACTGTAAGTCGCTTATGTGTTATTGGCTGATGGCTATAAGTTAACAGTCCTGTCTAAGGAACATGCCAGCTATAGTTAGTAACAAGACTACAAGATCGGGCCACAATCATTTTACATTAATTTACTTTTCCTATTTGGCTTAAAATAAATATGAGTGGATGGTCATTTTATTGAAAAATTAAAGTATAAAGAAGGTGTATTGGTGGCTAAATTGCAGCACAATGACTTTAAAATAACAGGTAGTTATTTGATATCCAAGTATGAATGAGACATTAGTGTATGACTGTGGTACGATCTTGTAGTCTTGTTACTAAGTAAGGGTGACATGTTCATTAGGTTATTAGGACTCAGACCATTTTTTTCCCCTGAATTACAAACGCGTCTAATTATGAGGAGGTCATCTACATTTCATGACCTCGGAGTAATGTAGAACAGGACACGCCACCGTCCCAGTCTGGTATTCTTCTAATAAAACTAAGCATTGTATTATGCCTTTATTTATCCATCTGATATTAATCAATTAGATGTTTTTATTTTCTCACCCTATACGACAGTATAAGGAGAAAGTATTGTTTTCGTCAGCATTTTAGAATTTTTAGTATCTGGTGATTTGATGATTTGCGTTTAAAACATCCATTGTAACGCCCCCTCAATCAAAAAAGTGGTTTTAGAGTGATGTCTGTCCGTGTGTCTGTCTATGTGTGTGTGTGTGTGGGGATGTAATGAAGCCTAGAGACGAGAGTCTTGGTCCGATTTTCATGAAATTCAGCATGTAGAAAAGTATTTTTTTTGAATTAGTGATATTTAAGGGAATTTTAACCCTAAACCCCCCAAAAAAGATAAAATTAAAATTTCTCAAAAACTGCTATACTGAGGTTAGCAAAAATGCCCAATGATGTTTAATCCCAATTTGATTTTTATAACTTATTTCATTATTAAATATCAATTAAAAATATGATTTATAGTCCTTTATGAGGTAACCAAAATGACACCACCCGCATTTAAAAAACCATTGGGGTTTTAAAGCTAAGAGCTTTTAAAAGTCAAAAAAAATTTTAATTTTTCCGCAGAAACAGTAAAGGCAAAGTATGGTTCAACTACCACCATTGAATCCAGCTTAAAAACTAAGCAAATTAGTGTTTTTAATTATTATTCTACTACTAATGGTCTTCAACTAGTCTACAGACCTAGCGGACTTCAGTTAACCCTAACCGCCTTAAAGGTAGGCTATATTTTGGTAAGTTAAGGGTGTGTGTTGAGTTGTCCAACTCACAAGTCAGAGAGAGAGCCGGAGACACGCTGTAGCGAGTCGGCTGCAAGCCTCACAAGGCCGGCTTCAGCAACAGTTCTGTAACAAAACTTTATTTCACATCGGAGTTGCTGTGCAACAAACAATCTTAAAACCATTTTTCCATCAAACAAAAATGTAATCTGCTGATTTGATGTTTACTTCCTGTTAGAAAAATCGTTTTTTGCAAGAAACTTCCGGTCCTAGGGTTTCCATGTAAAATTCTTGCCAACACTCATAATTTTATAGGAAAAGATTACAATATTTAATAGGTTTCCATATCCAAGGTAGCTAGAACCAGAATTGGTAAGGGACATGTTAGTAGTGACAAGAATTTTTAGGTCTGTTTTGTTCATTTATAATATGATTAAACTATTACATCAGAATTATAGACCTAAACAGGCGTTTCTTTAAAACATAATTTTTGCAGGAAATACTCTGTTCTACTGCTTACATAAAACATTCACAACACATTGTATACGAATATATGACAGTAGTCAATAAGTAACCTTAGCTAAGTTAGCTAAAACAAGGATTTGCAAGGGTCTCGTAAAAACCTGCGTTTATTTCCATTCGGGAAATAGCTTAGATCGTGGTTATGTCTAAAAGGAATGTATTCAGTTCCTCTAAACAGCTGTCCGTATAACCACATGAAGTCACTTCCGTTTCAAAATTTGGTCTTACGCATTTCCAATAACCCCCCTAGAGCTAAATGAAACCAAAATCATATAATTACAAAAAGAATATATATGTTATATGTTTTATAGTTATGGATTGTAAATAAAAAATTAACATAAAAGAGAATGTTTGTATTTACTTGATTAAATTTAATGTAACTAAACAAATACATAAATGATTTTAAAAACGAAATTAGCCTATTTAAATTATTTTATATACTTTAATTTAACTACCTACCTACCGGAAATCGGTATCTGTGATATCGTTAGTTTGAAAACGTAAATACAACGTTGAGCCAGGTTATGTTTTGTTCATTTATGGTTAAATGAAATTTTGTCATATTCTACTATTGTCGTTACTCATATACAGGGTGTCTATTAAAAACGTTGCGGGACTTCGTTGTGTGATTAGGTACATTGAAAGGAAGAAAAAGGTTCCAATGAAGGTATGCCCTAAAACCCTTATTTTCTCGGATATCCGTCATTTTGTATTTTTCACAAAATATTTTTTATTTCAAACATTTTTATACGAATTATTTTCAAATTTCGTATGTGTTTTACATTAGTAGACTACTATTATTAAAAATATAATTAGCATGACCCAAGCTCAAAATCCAAAACGGTGACCATTGTATTTTTTTTCTTTTCAAAGTATTTTAGTTTTAAATTTTTTAATCACGGCCATTTTTAATTTTGAGCTTAGATCATGCTAGTTATTTTTTTAATGATAGTAGTGATCTAGTAGTGTAAAACACAAACCAAATTTAAAAATAATCCGTTACAAAGTGTTGAAAATAAAAAATATTTTGTGAAAAAAATACAAAATTGCAGATATCTGAGGAAATAAGCGTTTTAGGCCATACTTCCATTGGTTTTCTTCCTTTTAATGTACCTAATCACTCAACGTTTTTCATGAACACCATGTATACTATTTATTGTGCAGTGTGATGAAACACTTCGTTCGTACTTTGAGCGAAAACGTTTTGCCTCCCGAGTTCAAGTTCATAACTAAGTCGATAGTTTGAAACTCGGTCTGGAGGCCTAACAACATTTTCGGCCCTTGTTCCGATATTGTATTTGCTTTCAAACCAACATTTATATTGGTCAAAGTGAAATTTACAAACATCTTGATAAATGTTGTAAATAAAAAGACTTCGTAACAAGGAAAGGGATAGAATCATAAGAGTTAGCTTCAACATTCTGAGTTGGAGAGGAAAGCAAACTGAGGGAAAAGTCTTTCTCCTCTGTTAAATACTTTTTCGTACCTAGAAAGAAGAAGTAAATAATGCAAGTATAAACTTTTTATTTGGATGCAACGATTTGTTACAATGTATTTATTTTAGCCATTTGAAGCCACTAAGTATCATTTTAGTCTCTTTCATAATCTGTTCTGTACTTTATTTTTCCTTCGTAGCAATACGCGTGTTGTTGGACATACAAAACCAACATTTCACTTATTACAAATGAATTTACGCGTAATTTATATTGTACTTTACTATAGTATAAAAGATCAGTGGTTACTAACAGTTGTTCGCAACCTATTCGCAACTAGATAGCTACAGTTTTAATAAAGGATGTTTCGAATAATCATATACAAGAAGTCCATGAAAAACGTTTCAGGACTTCGGTGAGTGATTAAGTATATTAAAAGGAAGAAAAGGTCCAATGTAGGGATGGCCTAAAACGCTTATTTTCTCAGATATCCACCATTTTGTATTTTTCACAAAATATTTCTTTTTTAATGTATTTTTTAAAATAATTGTTTCCAAATTTAGTATGTGTGTTACACTATTAGACTGTTATTATTAAAAAATAACTAGCATGATCCAAGCTTAAATTTTAAAATGGCGGCCATTTAAAATTTAAAAACTAAAATACTTTGAAAACGTTAAAAAATAAAATGGTAATTAATAGTAATGGCAGTAATAGTAATTAATAGTAGTGTACTAGTGTAAAACACAAACCAAATTTGAAAATCCGTAAAAAATCCGTAAAAACTGTTTTAAATAAAAAAAATACAAAATGGCGTAAAAACAAGCGTTTTAGGCTATACCTCCATTGGAACTTTTTTCTTCCTTTTAATCTACCAAATCACTCACCGAAGTCCTGAAACGTTTTTCATGGATAACCTGTATTAAGGATTAAGGATTTTTTATCGTTTGGCTAAAAAAATACTTTTTTCGCCATACTGCTTAAAAACAGCTGATTTAGATACACGTGTTGAAGAGCAAAAGTTGTTTTTTTCCTTTCTAAGAAATTGTGAACCTATTATTATGATGATTTTTTTCAGCCTTAGGCCGCAAAATATCATTGTTGATGATACTTTGATAGGTAAACAACCAATCAGGAATGAAGAAAGAACTGCTACAACGTAAGTAACATAACAGCTGATTAGTGTAAAGCGTCAAAAACGCTCGACAACTATTGATACTAAATCAGGTAATAATTTATGTTATTACGACGAGTTTATTTTGTTTTATTTGCAGTATGACAAGAAATATAGTTAATCACAATGCCCAAATTTGGCAATACTCGCACATTTAACTGCCTAGGCTGTTTCAAAATTGTGCTCGTATAAACACGTTCCTTTTTGGTCCTAGTGATGAAATATACTATTTCTAATGTCCAATCTACAAGAAACCCAAAATAATGTTTCAGAAACATCGAATCCAGGTTCATAATTCTGTTTTAAAAATTATATTCTTTACTTTAATATGGTATTATGAGTATTGTGTTTAATACGATAGTTTAGTACATAATAAACTATTTAAATATATTAAAGCAAATATTTAAATTGCGAATCTTTAAGCTTTCAATTATAATTGAATTACATTGATTTATTTCTAGTAAAATGAGGGTCAGTGAGAAATGTTCTTCTTGGTTTTGGACAAAAATTAGAACCAGGAATTAAACATTTAAATTATTATCAGATGCAATTTTAAGATTTAAAAAAGCATGGTTTGGAAATTATGTAGTAAAGAGGGGTGGTAAAGCAATTTCAATCTAAATTTATTGTTTTTAATATGTGGTTACTTGAAGTTATAAATAAAAATGCTGAACTGAAATAAATAAATAATTGTTAATCAGAAGTGTTTGATGGATACATTGATCGTGCCCGAGCATCGAACCGTGAAATTGTCAGTCGCGTGATGACGTCACTAGTTGCTATAGGACATAGCAACTAATGAGTATCTTCATACGTGATTTACATAGTTACCTTCTGTATTTAATTAGCATTAAACATAATTTCAAGTTCATAGTTAATAAATTTGTGTTTTAAGACAATTACGAGCAAACGCTGTTATAAATTATTTATATTTAAATCATTGTCATGCTTAGCATTAACTACATAATTAGTATTGAACGACTTAAAAAAATCGACCATATTTTAAATGTGTATTTCAAAAGAGCGATAAATCCTTTTGATGAAACATTTTATAAAATCATTATAAATTGATTTTGTTGAGTCAAATTTCGCTTCCAAACTCTCTCTGAAACTCTTTACATATCTCATCTAAATATAGTTAAGTTAGTTTTTAAATTTTAAAAAATTAAATAAATATTTTAATTTTTAAACAAACAAATCTATTTGTGTATTATAATTTATGTAAGTCTTTGTTATTTTAAAGGAACATTAAATTTCAAGAATTTGTTATTATAAGGAAAAAAAGGAAACTCACAATCTTCTGATAGTTCTGGATATGTTCTTCGGTATGTCCGTCAGCTGATCGCCAGAGCAACGACAATCGGTTGCATCCACTTCCGGTTCTGGCAACGCACTCCAGCAGACGCACAGACTTCCACGGCCGCCATGTTGGAATGCCTCCAGTGGTGGAAGTATAGACTCTGAGTTGTTCATACTGGAGACTGTACTGGAATTTAAATTATTAACGTTTAGTTAGATTTGCAAGCTTTTGGTAAAATCCAAAAAATTGTGTGTATTTATTAAAGCTATAAGTTGTCATATACACATGGAGGACAAGGCCAGGAAACGCATAGAGGTCATCCAGATCACATGACAACCGTGGTTCGTCGGAGTTCCTCTCCTTAATTATGGGGGAATTTGGGAGTCCCAACTCTGGATCTATATAACAGAACAAAAGCCCGTGGACCTTTTCAGAAAGCAGCCGAATCCACCCTAGAACACATCAGGGAGCTCTGTAGACGGTATGACGTCACAGAGGTCTGGAGGCCCAGGCCCATCGTCATCCTAGATGATCTACCGTAGGGGAACAGCGTGACCTGCACAGCCGAGCCTTACACAGCATTGTGTCGACACTTCTTAATTTATGTTTAACATATTTTGATTAACATCTCTCATTTCACTTGCTCCGGCCCTGTTCTGATTTGATTGTTCTAGCCACTACAAGAGGTAATCCAACAGCTACAGCTGAAAAGCTAATGCTATTCGCCCATGTGAAGTCCATTTTCCTGTATGTAAACGTTTCATACAGCATATATAGCTGTTCATGTAAACAGCACATATAGCTGTGAATGTGATATCGAGTTATGAACAGGCTTGAGTAACAAACATTCAGACCAAATTGAAAAACCAAACCGTCCTTAAAATTAGATCAATTCGTAATTATTGTCGTTTGGATCCAACTTTAAACTGTAAGTCGCTTATGTGCTATTGGCTGATGGCTATAAGTTAACAGTCCTCTCTAAGAAACATGCCAGCCTTAGTCAGTAACAAGACTACAAGAACGTGCCACATTCATCTTATACTCAATCCACATTCATAATTGGCTTAAAATACCTATATTGTGTATGGTTACCATTTCAATGATCTAATCTAAAAGAAGATCAACCGACTACCTAAATGCGATATTCGTTACAAAGTAATTTTCAATACGGAGTCCATTATTTCGTTTTTCTTTTCACAAATAGATACAATGCCGGTGAGTTGAATTTAGTTCAAAATTGAATTTTGAAGAGGAAATTAGTGCTAGTATCCAAAGAAGTTATAAAAGTTGATGATACCATAGAACGTTTATATTGAAGCCCTTTAGCACAAGAAAAACTGCAATTTATGAAAATGTAAAATAAAGTTAAAAAATTACACTGAAATAGAAAAGCCATCTCTTTTGATTTCAAAATACATATTGTTTTTTAAGTTTAATGTAACACTTTTTACTTTCAATAATAATCAATGTAAATGTATTTGGCTCTAGTAGCAGCTCTCGTTGGTTTCTTCTCTTTATGTCTTATTAACGTTTTCGATAAAATGTTTTTATCAAGGTTAATTTAAATAATGAGTCTTTATTACTTTTATTTACTTAATTTATGTATGGCTACTATAGTACCCTAAAAAATTTTAGTCTTCAGTACCTGTGTGCAGTTATCTGTGTTAAAGTTTAAACAAAGATACCATAAATATTAGATTAGATAATTGAAATGGCGACCATACTACAAGGTAGGTATTTTAAACCAAGTATGAATGAGAATTAAGTGTAAGATGATTGTAGCGCGATCTTGTAGTCTTGTTACTGACTAAGGCTGACATTTTCCTTAGACAGGACTGTTAATTAATAGCCCAACAGCCGATGACAACTAATGGACCTACATTTTAACGTTGAACCCGAACCACGGTCTCTGAATCACGAATTGGTCTAATTATGAGGATGGTTTTTGGGGATTTGCGTAGTATTCAATAATGCGGGCGTTAATCCACACAAGAGAACACTACAGCCACCGACCTCTGCTCACAACTATCCACAATTCGTGACCTCCAAGTAGCTGGATTACAGGACGTCTCCACCGTCCCAGTCATACCTCATAATTCCTATGGCCATTGAAAATATACGTGTAGGAAATGAGTGAAAATAACCCTGTTGCAGCAGATCTGCGTACTCAGCGAATTTCCAAACCAATAACATAATAGTTATAAAATATGACAAGTTTCATTAATATCTGTCAATAAATAAGAGAGTTTGCCTCTTTTCCAAATGATTAACATTGGAAAGGGTATGCAGGTTATCTGCTATGGTAAATACATAAACTATGATTTTTTATTTATGGACAAATGGATGAATCTCAACCACATGAAGCTAAATATCAAGTTTCATCCAAAGATATACATTGATAAGTAAAATATTAATTTTTCCTTATTCTCTATAAGATTGACAATGGAGCCCCAAAATACAACGTACAGTGTTTAGATTTTTTAATAAATCTGTAATCGTTGGAGATAGTGCAAAACTTTAAAGAACTAAAGTGTGTAGTTTTAAACTGATTCTAGTGGTGAAAGATAAACATTAAACATTTTTAAATGGCATGAAAAACGCAAAAAACACATTTTTTGTACAAAACCCCTCAAACTACCCGTTCCGATTTACTGATGTGTCTGGATTATGAACTCATCCGAGCAAATGTAGGAATACACGTCTCTACCAAATTTAGTTTCGATCAGACCATTTTTACGAGAGTTATCGTTTTCACAGACACATATATATTTAAAAATTTTAAAGACTATTATTGTCTTTGGCCTCTGGGCACTTATGAAAAAATAACATGGTCCCGGGCTTAAGTCTTGCAATGTGACCTACGGTAAAAGCTTCTTCGCTATGGGAAATTCGCTAAAAGGTGCTTGTACAGTAGCCTAAGTTATTTTAATTACCACTGGCTAGTTATTGAATAAATACATGATATTACACGACGTTACTTGGGCTATTAAACCATGTTTTGGCTGGACCCAAACTGCGTATTAAGTTGCAACTAATCATGAATGAATAACATCTTATTTTAATATTATAACTATTTTAATTCGCTTTGAAAGTCCACAAATTGGTGGAATTACGTCATGTGAGATAAATGAACACTTTTAACATTCTGCTCAAAAACCAATTCCTCGTCAGGCATTGGGACCGGAAAACAAATGATTAAGAACTTTAAATTGAACGTTCTGTTTGTTCACTGTGGAAACCTGAAGAAACCACTTGAACTTGGATATTAACTGAATTAAACTTTTCTAATAGATCCATCTCATGTTTGTCCAAATTTGTATACATAGAGAATTGATATTGATTATAAAAAAGTTTGGGGATTTTTTTTAATTAGTGATGATACCAAAACGAAATTAAATATTTTTATCTAAGAAATTAATTGGTACAAATGTATTTTATGAAAAATGTCACAAAATATGATTAAGTATTAACTACATTAAGTGAGGTTGATTGAACGTAGTATATTTGCTAAGTACGGTCATAAACAACATACATTCTGGAGTGAATCGCTGTGTCTCAGCAATTGCGGAATTTTTGAGCAGTTAAAACTGTTAAATGTAATCTCCATATAGTGATAATTATTTTAAATATATTTTTGAAAGAAAACGCAATGTGGAAACTTTGAGTCTTTATCATAGCCCAGTACCAAGAAATGTATATTTCAAAATGGAAATCTTCACTTAAGTTAAAGTACCTGGTGACCGAGCTTTGCTCGTTTAGAATAATACATGTATAATAAAAATTAATTAGAAGAATTAAAACACATTTATTACTCAATGAAAACATTTATGTGGTTTAAATAAAACCGATTTAATACACCATAATTAATATAGCACTGAAAAAAATACTGCCCCTGATGGGGTTTGAACAGGCGAACTTCATGTTATGAGGTCAACACGCTACCGCTGGACCACGGCGTCAGCCAAATGCAACGCCGGTTAAGGTGTTTTAGCCAACCTCAATTGTTTTAGCCGATCATTTACTGTTTCACTATCCATACAGTTATTATTAGCCTGTGACCAACTGATTTTGATATAAACGGAATGAGGATTAAAAAGCAAAAAAGAAATTTAATTTACACATATTAATTGGTTTGTTACAGTGGCTTCAAGCAATACAACAAATACATTTTCTATCAAAACACGGATTTTGGAAATACTCTTTCCTCATTTTATTTCGCACAGTTATGTTACCCTTTACACACATAAAATAAATATTTATGAAAAACCTCTATTCGCATATTGTTCTTTGCCGTCTTCAATCAAGAACTGTCAAACGGTTATAAACAGCTGTTTTAGTTTGTATTGTTTACATTTTATTCTCCGTAAGCGTAATGTTAAATTTTTAGATTTTAAACTTAATTTTACAAGAAAACACGAATTTTCCTGGACATTAGACCTATCTAGAACTTATTTTCTACTCGGAAATTAGTTATTTCCAAAATTTAAAGAAATTCCTTAGTGCCGTTTTCGAGATCCGTGTGCAAATACTGTATATATATATATATATATATATATATATATATATATATATATATATACAAACCTTGCTCGTATTATAGTATTGGATATTTTATCATTCATCCTTGGGTAGTTTATATTACATATAAAAATTCACTAAGAACACAGGTCTAGTTATATCTTTTTAAACCTCAATGGGTATATTTATAACTTGTTGCATTTATAAAATGCATTAATTCAGTATAAATTTGATACTTTATAAGTTTATAAATGAATTCATATTCAACGATTTTCTGATCGTGCGTTTCCTTGAATCCTAGTTATTTCAAACAACATATCTTTAATAATTTAAAATTACGAATTGCTGTTTCAGTTTGAAAATCAGCTTATAAGTAAAACTCAATTTACTTATACATACTACAACACATACAGCAACACAGCATACTCAGAACTTTACTTAAAAACCCTTCCGATTTTTTAAATAACTTTAAATGTCAGTAAAAAAAGAACAAACGACTCTTCTATCCACCATAACCTAAAAATGAACCAAGATAAACAAATGAAAAATGTTAGTTATTAGTGAAATGGCGACCTTCCCAGGTAGGTATTTAAGCCAAGTATGAATAAGAAATGAGTTTAAGATGATTGTGGTGCGATCTTGTAATCTTGTCACTGACTAAGGCTGACATGTTCCTTAGACAGGAATGTTAATTAATAGAACAAATGTATATCTAAGGGGCATACAGTTTTATCATGGAGTTCGAACCACTGCCTTTGAATTACAAGGATATAAACCTAAAGCCATTATGAATAACATTGAAATTTAATTAATTATTTTTTTATTAATTAATATAATGAATTTAATTATAATTTTAATTAATTAAACCAACAAATTTCGTAGGTGTCTTGCTAATCTAATTGTTAGCGTTTTGGAATTGGCGTTTTGGGTAAAAGGTCACAGGTTCAAACTTTCGGATGGCTAGGTTTCCAAAAGGCGTTCGAGTAAAATCATTCTGTTATTCAATAAAAAGGTCCTTTAAAAGAAAAGACATGATCGAAAATTTTACTTTAAAAAAATAAAATCATGTTAAAACTGTGTAACATTATTTTTTAGGATTTAAAAAGTGATTTTCAGTATTCCAGCTTATCGGAAATTACAAGCAATGAAATTGCTTAGTGATAAAAGAGTGAGTAAGGTCTTTTATGTATATACGGATAAAAAAACATAAAATGAAGAAATGAAAGCTGTTTTATTGCTCAGAATAAAGAAAACTAATCCTGGAGAGAAATTTAAGCGCAACGATTTATGGACTACAGCTGTGGACCTGTTGAAACCTAAAGCCCATAAACTGCACGTTACGTAATAGATTTGAACCTTAGGTTTCATTTTATTCCAAGAGTTAATCGAATTATAACTGAATGGGAAACAATTTTATATTAAATATAATATTTACAGCGTCAGAGGAATTTGATTTTTAGTTTAAACTTACAAGTAACAGAAGTAGCATAGTAATCGTTGGTGATATGAACTAAGTTTTTTTATTTAATTTTACGACGTTGTGAAAATAATTTGGTAAATTTCTTTTGATTTCTACTGTTTACCACTCTCATCAGCAACCATGACAGCCTTATTAATCTTTTATTTTAGGATATAATCGTTATTAGGTTTGAGCTTTTCAGTCCATACACATTTATTAATATTTTTTTTACAAAAGGCAAAAATAACACACCGAAAACTAAAATATTTAAAAATCAACAATCACTGTAAACAAACTAAACTTCATTTCGATTAGACAGCTGGTTATTTCATTCTGTTAAATTGGAAAGAAACTGATTCAGAGTTGGGTTTTGAGAGCTCAAAAATTATTCAATCAGTAGATCAGTTTAGACTATACAAAATTCTTCCCTAAAATGAAAAAATACGTTTCATTGGAACGGGTGGTCCAGTTTTAACGACAGAGCGTTATAAAAATACATGGTTTAACTTTACAGAAAGGCAGACAGGCATACAGGCATACATATATTGAGATAAGACTCATTTAAGCGTTTTAAGGAGTATTAATAAAAAAATGACCAACAATATTAAGGGGAGTCGGATTAATTTAATGTTCATTTTGTGAAATTGATGTTCTTTCTTCTCGAAAATTGTAGGAGAAACCATCATAACATTTTTCCTCTTTTGAAATACTCTCTCTTGAAAACCTTGACCCGGTATTCTATTTTTTCTTTAAATTAGTATATTATAATTTTTTTTAAAAGATTCTTCAAAAATTCAATTCTTATTTATAACATAAAAGAAATATTTTACGTTCAGAATTTCTTTAACGCCCCTGTCAAATTGTACAATTTACCGTTTCTTTAATTTAAAAAAACCTGTGAAGATATCTTTAGTGGTTTTTGAGAAAAAGGTACATAACATAGGCAATAAAAATTTAATTTTTCAGGGAATCGGTTTTTAAAATATAGAGTGAGTCATACAATCATGGTGTTCAAATAAAGTTAGATAAAACGAGTTAGAATCAAGTAGTTTTTATTAAATTTGTTTTGAATTATTTTTATTAATTGCGAAACAAGTCTAAATTAACAGTTTTGACTCAGGCCACATCCCCTTAAAATTCCACGCTATTGGTACAGACAAAACTCTAATTTTTATTTATGTATATATATAAGAACAATGGTAGATCCAAGCGGTTTTAACAATTGAAACACAAAATGCTCGACGGAAAAATATAAACACGGATTCCAATAGAATGCGACAGGAAGCAATAAGGAAAATACTGCCTGAGTTTGACAATGAACCAAGGCCTGTTGAACGCGCCTAGGCAAATGATGCGACTTAAACCCTGTTTTAAACGCACTGTTTTTTAAGACAACAGTAGTTAAATTTAATAACAGAACCAAATATTATTTAAGTTTAATAATCATAGTAGATGAGATACATACTATGATTATTAAACTTAAATAATATTTGGTTATGTTATTTAATTTAACTACTGTTATCATATAAAAAACATTGTGTTTAAAAATTGAAATTTCCAAAATGGAACTGAAGCCATTTATCCCTATATATTTTTCTTGCTTTTTTTCTTATTTTTAAGGGTGGTGGTTTACCTTTAAAAACCCTTAAAATTGTTTGAAAAATGCTAATTTCTCAAAGTCCTCCAACTATTTTGATTAAAATCTCATGGTTTATAGGCCCAAATAATATGACACCTTTTAAACGTAAAAATTCAATTTTTTTGATTGTACAAGAAAAAACAGTTTTGTTTAATAGTTTGACCATCAGAAAAAATAATAAAAAAAGAAATAATAGTTAAGAATAATTTATAATAATTCGACCATACCATTAAACCCGGTTTAAAAAACTAGCAATCTAGAATTTTGAATCATTAGTCTACGACCAACGATTCCAGAGAAAAGTTCGATTGAATGTCCATAGTAAACGCAGTACGTTTTCTGAAAGCGCCAAATGTAATTTTTATGGAGAATATTAATAAAAGAAAGTTTTCCCTTATTTATCAACCATTTACAATGAAACTTGGTATGCATTGTAAGGTTACACCACCCGACAAAACCCACTCAAAACATATTGTATTACCGAGGGGGGGAAGTAATGCCCCAAAATCTTTCTAAGAATTATTAAAATTTATTTTTCCACATTGTTGAAATTGGATAATTATTTTCAAACAACAAATTTAAATTATATTTAGATAAAATTTAAAGAAGGTTGTAGTGTTATATTTAATCAAAGAAGAAATTATGTTTCAGTCCACTGATTATTGAATTGATTTAAAAACAAATCCAATATCCTGTAATTTATAAATAGAGAAAAGGTACATATTTTTGGTCCTTTTTCTTTACCAAGGTATAATACCAAGATTTAATTACTTAACTTTACACTGCCACAGTGTAATATTTGATGCTACGATAATTTAGTAATCTCAAATGAAACCTTTTAATAAACTGAAAAATCGCAAATTTGCTGTTGATCAGTTTTAGAATGTAGATACTAATTGTACATACGTAATTTTGAGAATTCTCTGGATTAAAAACAAAATACATACAAGTTAATTAATTTCCCTTTAAAAATATAAGAAATAAACTATAAAAAATCAAAACACTTGAAATAACCATGAGACTCTTTTTCTGTAACAAACGGAATAATATGTGTTTTCCAACAGCGTAGTGAGATAAAATAAAAAATACAGTATACTGAGATAGAAACAGTGAGAAAATTTATGACGTAATGATGTGGACAGTCTTCGGCAATGACGTCTATTATTCTCACAAAAATGTTAAGGGTTTCTTTAAGGTCTGTGTGAGTGGGAGAAGATAGTACCAAGTTAATATTTCTAATAATTTGATGTAATTAAATGATTAAGTCTATGTGAGCATGCTGCAACGGAACCTTGCTGACTACTCACCGTACATGCCTTAGGCCTTAGGCCAATGGTGATGGGCAGTTGAGACAAAAAAGAATGTTGAAAATCAAATTAGAGCTGGAACTTACCACTTACTTACTTACATAACTTACTTATATGAACAGTGATTTAGAAGCTCTCAAGTGGTGTTTAATGTAAATTGTTAATTTTTTAAAACACTTTATGATTTTTAGCATCAGTAAAAAAACGAATTTAGCATGAAGCGAACATCCATAAAATGTTCTACAATTTACCGTATTCGATATTAAAACTTTATCAGTTGGGTGATAACCTTAAGCCCAAAGTATTGACTGGGAAGGTAGCTAATTGGACGTCACGAATTGTGGATAGTTGTGAGCGATGGTCGGTGGATGTAGTGTTTTCTTGTGTGGATTAAAGTCCGCACTATTGAATACGTTAATCCGCAAATATTATCCTCATAATTAGACCAATTCGTAGTTCTTAGGTCGTGGTTCGATTCCACGTTAAACTATAGGTCCATTAGTTCCCATCGGCTGTTGGGCTATTAATTAACAGTCCTGTCTAAGGAAAATGTCAGCCTTAGTCAGTAACAAGACTACAAGATCGCGCCACAATCATCTTACACTCAATCCTCATTCATACTTGGCTTAAAATACCTACATTGTGTATGGTTGCCATTTCAATAATCTAATCTAATTGTTTGGTTTTAAATACTGAAAAAAACTAAAGTTATTTATTTTAGTCTAAAAAATGCATATATTTTTTTAAAATTTATGAAGTACAAATGATAAATGTGTATAACCAGATCAGCCTTGAAAACAAACAGAGATTTGGATGTGTGGTTTCAGTCGCAGAGAACAGCTCAATCCTCAAATTTGATAATGAAGTTTTTATTTCTCATTTGATTTTGGGTAGCATAGTGGTATTTAGTGTAAGTGGAATAATGCTATTAATATTAAAGAAATAAAATTAATTGCTTTTAGATAATTGTTTGACATTGTTTGAAAACTCGAGAGCTATTTATTGATGGCCCCTAATCGATTGTTGAGGGTTACCCAGGTCGTTAGTTAATTCGCACCAAGTTGATTAGTTTCTGTTCTGTTCACTTTGGTAGCTATATTAGATTAATTAGTGATTTTAGATATATTTATTTATGAATTCTTAATTGTTTTTTCAATTGACCCTTAACTACGAGTTTATCACGTGATTAGGGTTCTGTATGGCTGTTCGAATTTTTGTTCACACTTTATTTTTTTAAAAAAGCTTCTTTCAAAAGTTAATGATTGTAAAAAAACAATTTATGACAGACAAAACACTTTCTTTTTTTAATTATTTTTTGTAATTTTACGTACATCATAATACATTTATTACAATATGTTTAGTATTCACTGATGTAAAACTTCAAATGTAGTATTCAATATGTAAAAATTCACTAATAAACAAATAGTAAAGCGCAATATCTCGAACTGTCAGTTTGAACTGAATGCTCTAATCATGGCCAGTCTTGCCAGATATCAATCTATTTAAATAAATGATTTAACAACATTTCTTCCGTCCAGTTTCTTCGGTTGGAACGCAGTCTAACTCTTGCAAACGGACGATCGATTTTTACGTCAGTTTGAACTGACGGTTAAGTTGATCGTCTGTGGAGTGCTTAAAAAATAATTATAGTTTTATATAAAACAATGAGATTACAAAATCAGCTGATGTGGGGTTTACCAGACTCAAACTAAATCTTAAACACTTGTAAAGCGAAGACCTAAAAAACAATGACATTGACAGCTCACACAGTTTTATCTTGAGGGTAGGGTGTTTAGGGAATGGGCTCTCGTCACCAGTTAGTTGAAAGTTAACTAAACCATTCCCTAAACGACATAGTTTAAACCAAACTCAGTTATATTTGTTCAAATAGGTCAAGTTTAACAGTTTTTATATATTCCCTAAAGTAAAGTAGTTCATGAGAAAAGGTACATTTTATTTATTCAATCAGTATTCGGGAAAACAGCATTAAAGTTAACGCACACAGCAACACACGTGACACAGACGCACGTATGCAGACGTCGGCAGACATACGGACGTCTGTGTGCATTGCAACGACTAATAACATGGGGAGCGATTTTTTCTCTGTACCTCTGCATACGTGCGTCTGTTGCTGTGTGCGAAGGCACACCTTCTAGTACACCTAGTACTTCTAGTACTTCTGCTGCATAAGAAGGATCTGATATATAGCCTTCCTCTTAAAATTCTTCCCTATTTTTAACACAAAAATATTCAGGAAGATACAAAGAAATTTTTAAATAAAATACAATCTAGTTTTTTGGAAAATTTTCGTACCGAACTCCGTTAAGGTCTTCCCAAAAAAATCATGCAAATACATCAGTTGCCCAAAAATTACAGTTAAGTAGTATAGAGCTGTTGAGTATACACTCCATTATTTATTCACTTATAAGGGGTCATTGTGTCAAATAAGTTATTACGAGAAAATTTTACTGGTGGCTTTGCTCTAACATGAAATAAATACAAAAGCAATTCATAATAATTGGTCTCATGTGATTCTCTATGAAATTAGGCATGAAAAAATGTGTAAGGTTAATTTTAAACTGTTCATACAAATTATTGATTTGATCAGCATATCTTTTTATATGGGTTTTAACACATTTTTAAAAACTATGATTTTTAGCTTCAGTAACAAACAAACTTAGCATTAAGTGAAAATCCATAAAATGTTCCACAATTTACTGTATTTTATATTGAAACTTTATCAGTCGAGTGATACTTTAAGCCCAATTACTTGTTAGTTACTTAAGCCCAAAATGTTTATCCAAGAAAAACGGGGTTTTTCGGAGGACGATAGAAGTTTTTTTAACTTGTGCCCCCTCAATAATTTTATTTGCAAATTGGTAGAATTAATATATAAATTAAAAATGTTGTATTTACTTTCCTGTGGGAAATAGGTTAGTTAGATAATGAATATGTCTAAAGGGAATGTTTTAGTTCATCTAAACCGCTGTTCTTATTCTTTTATATTAAACATTCAATACAATCGCTCTGGTAGTTTCTAAGGAATCCTGTTACATATTTTCCAAGTTAAAAAACACCAACACCCCCTCCAGAGCTAAAACATATCCATGTCAAAATTTTGGATTATATTTATAAATTTTAATTTACGCATTTTAACCTCATTTTCGTAAATAACCGTTGTATTTTTATGCGGAAGCGCAATACTAAAATACGAGCAACATAAGTGACATCCTTTGTATTTTTTTATTCTATATTCTATTTTTTATTTTATAAGTATCCGTAGTTATGCCAGATTATTATCATTATAGAAGAGGTATCATGGTTCACCACTTTATCCTATGAGGAAATTGAAAATTGTAAAATAAAATTATGTTGTGTTGAAGTGCAGTGAAAAGAGTTCATAATATTTTTAGATAAATAGATACATTTTAGATTTGTGTGAAAATAATATTTTAAGCTTTTTTAATTCATTAATTACGAACATACAAAGAAATCTCACGTTTGAGCTGCAAAAACGTTTAATACGACAATTTAAACGTTTAACATTTAACATTTAAACATTTAACATTTAAATTTAAATTAAATTTTAAATTTTTTAACATTCAAACGTTGCAACAGCCATAATCCTAAACGTTAAAAAATATGAAGCATTTCATTACTGTATATTTAATTCCCTTTAAACGACAAGCATATTTAGGTAATTTATATTTTGTAAAGCATACTTTTATATTGTGATGACAAACTAAAAGGTTATTTACAATGGAATTTAATTTAGACGTGCATAAAAAGTTAATTTTCAGAGTTATAGAACAAGCACTAAACATTTTACGGCTTGAAATGTACATTTAATTGCAACTAAGAAGTATATTCAACTTTGCTCATCCAACCGAAAGTTACGTCTTGACTATACACTTTGGGAACATACCGCAAGAGAAGTGCGAGCGCCAAAAGAAGCTGCATGGTGGCGGCGTCGGGTCGCACTGAGAAAGTTGGGAGCTCAAAACACCCGCCCACCCTTTACCAACCCTTCCCAACCCTACTGTTACTTGCACTGCGCGCCACCAAACCCCCTTCTCAATCTTTACTGTTATTTACACATTGATTGATTGGTTGAGTCAAGGGGTTTGGACTCCAGGTCCCAGAACGTCAACCTTGTGGCTTATTGTGTTCTCCAAAGAGCTAGATGGCCCCTGCACCTTCCACAAGACTCAAGAGATTTTACCCAATACTAACGTCAAATACTTCACCCGGTTGCTCAAGACTGAAAAGAGCCCATCTCCTTGCCCCCAACCTATCACAGTCTAGGATTATATGCTTGGCTGTCTCCAAAGAGCTTTTACATAACCTGCACTCTGGTTCATCTCGAATGATCCTCCTCAGAGTGAGTGGGTGTTTCCTAAAAGGCCGTGTCCAGTGATTAGAGTACCTGACCTGTGCTTGACCTGAGCAACCAGCGGGTGAAAGAAGAGGACGGTCCGGGCAGCAGATTCTTACTAAAGTCTTGGCCGGGGAACTTTTGCCATAGAAGAAATTGCTGTTCCCTGGCACAGTCGTCAATTACTTTGAGGGCAGTCGCCTTGCTGATGCCACAAAATGGTTCCGGACCACAAAATGGCATCTTGGATCCTGCTTTCATGAGCTTGACTGCGTTCTCGTTTCCTCCAAAGCCTATGGCCTGGAACACATCCAAGAAGCACGGTGTTGTGGTTAGCTAGCTTGCAGAGCACTTTGAAGCACCCCCATACGATTTTAGAACTGATCTCATTGGAGTCGAGTGCTTTGAGGGCAGCTTGACAATCCGAAATTATCTCATTATGTTGGTCATAGTAGTAGTGTTTGGCCAGAGCAAGATTGGTACACGCCAGAATGCCCCAGAATCACCAACATAGTACGATGTCTAATGTCTAACTTATGGAGAATCACTAAAAATCAATAGCTCATTGACTTTAACATTCTTCTAAAATTTGGTATGCAACTCCATCTAGTTAAGTTTTATCATTAAATCAATATAACCCACAAATTTAACGTTTCTTACCGTAGCAAACCTACTACGTAGGCCTACGCATTGCCCAGGTTATCCTCATGGAGAATAGATAAATTTGTATAACTCGCTTAACTATCGACACAATTGCAAAACGTTTGGTATGTTTTTTCTTAGTTAACGGCCTTTTTATTTACCACGTAAACAACCCTTATTGCAGCAAACCTGTATATTCAGTACTATTCGATGATTATGATAGGAATAATATAAGTTCTATGCAATTCGCTCTACTCACGCCAGCGTGCTGCGTTCGATCTCGTTTATTTCTTAATTACATCAATACGTTTTCAACCATCCATGACTTTCCTTCATAGTATTAGTTAAATTAGTTTGGGAAACTAGCAGCAAACTTGTCCTAATTTTCCTCAAACGATGTAATTTTAGCTGTTTCCGATTGGGTGATCAACCGTTTTGACTCCTAACCAATGTAATATGGGTAGAAAAGTAAATTAATGTGATGAATGCTTTTAAGAAGTTTTGCAACTTTTTAAACAAGGTTAACCTCTATTAAAATTTTAAACAGATTTTGCAAAAGACAGAGGGAGGAATATAATACTAGCTAAAGTACCCGCCCTTCACATGGGTAAACAAAGGGTTTGAGAGAGGATACCTTTTCTCTTCGGCATGAAATAAATATTCTAGAACGAAAGCCAGCTGGATAGGTATTTACTAATAAAGATTATACTATTATACTAAACACGAGAGTCTAAAACATAAAAAATTAACTTACCACCTGATAAATAATATTGGGAAAGGATAAGGAATAACGTAATAGAGACAGGCATCGGGAGAAAATTAAAAATTGACCATTATCGGCATTATTAATTTCGATACAGCAGGTTATCTGTAAAAATTAACTTTATTTATTTTTCTTCCTGAACTGTCAACATTTAGAGTAAACCTAAGAAACATTTACATTTGAAAGATTAGAGTTGTTATTAGAAAATGTAAACATTGAAACCCAGGACGGTCACGGCAGCTCTTTCTTCTTCTTTCCGATCTGTCAAATTTTAGTGTTCACAGTTATTGTTGTTGACACTCAAGTAATTTTAAGTCCTCATTCTTTGGAAATGTAAACATTGAAACTTAGAACATTCACGGGGCGTAGCCCAAGGGGATTTTAAGGAAATGAATATGTCTATGTGTTGCATACGAGTTTAAGCATTAGAGTTGTTATTAGAAAATGTAAACATTGAAACCCAGGACGGTCACGGCAGCTCTTTCTTCTTCTTTCCGATCTGTCAAATTTTAGTGTTCACAGTTATTGTTGTTGACACTCAAGTAATTTTAAGTCCTCATTCTTTGGAAATGTAAACATTGAAACTTAGAACATTCACGGGGCGTAGCCCAAGGGGATTTTAAGGAAATGAATATGTCTATTTGTTGCATACTAAATTAATTGATTAAAATGTAAACATTTCAACAAATCTCGATGTAATATTCACAATCACAATAAAATCAATAAACATATTCATACTACATATTAATGATATTAAATTCAGTAAAATATGTATAGTGTATTAAAAACTAACCAACTACAAAGATATAAAATCTTTTCTCGTATTTTAAAATAACACAAACAATACAAGTAATATCAAAGTAATAAGTAAAGCTATTGTATTTTGTATTAGTACAATAGTAGTTATAATAGTTATTATTATCTTAAACAATAATCTCATCATCCATGAAAGCATAGTTAAATTTGTCCCAGTATATGGTGTATAGTGTACATGTAACGGGTAGGAAAAACTTCGGCAACTCAAAAACAACAACAATAGTAAAGTACTTTGTACTCACTACTTGTGAACAAAAACAAAGTAAAGTACAGTAATAAAGTAGGCCTATTACTATTGTAAAGTATTGTATTGTACTATTGGGTATTGTAGTTTATAGTTATTAGGTTTCTGTAAACGTACCTTGTTCAAACCTACTGCTGTAAGTAAAGATTTTAGGAATTTCAATTGTCTGTACTATGCTTGAATTATGATTTTTTTCTTTTACTTTTAATACCAATTTAATTTCAAGGTAAAACACTTGACTTTAGTGCTATCAAATATTAACAGTGAAATTGTAGATGGGAATATTGATCCTTTAGTTCCAGTGGACGCTTATCACCAGGTGCTGGAGATCAAGGTCGACCTGTCGCGGCCTTTATCTAATCGTCTGTCACACGGCGATGAGTCATTCTATTCCTCCAGTAAAACTGACTTCCTACTTTTATATAATCAGGTTTTGAACATTAATTGGGATAAAATTTATTCCACTCACAATGTTAATGAAGCTGTTTCTCATTTTTACGAAAATATATACAAAATCCTTAATTAATTATGTTTCGAAACAACTCATTGTAAGTCTCGTTTTCCTGTGTAGTTCACTATAATTAAGGATATAAAATTAAAACAGATATTGCGCAAAAAATATCACCGAACAAGAGATCGAGTTGATTATGTACGTTTTTCCGAAATTAGAGCAAAATTAAGGAGATTTAAAACATGAACATGATTCGTATTTTTTGTTATTATGACCATGGAAGGTTTATGTAAGGTTGAGTTGCCTCGTTTGATATCTTGCAAGAATGAAATAGTGAATAGTGTGAAATTTTTTGTGTTTATCAAACACAAAAAACAGATTAACAAACGAGCTACGTCCATGATGATGAATGGAATTGAGTTATGTAATATAGCCGGAATATCAAACGCATTTGCCGAATATTTTAATTCTGTATACACCGGTACGTCGGGGTCTCTCCCACCGCGGCGTCCCTCCTGGGCGTCCAACATTTTGACATTGGCGGTGTATCTGAAGATGACGTGAGTTGGTCAATTAACCAACTTAAATCCGAGAAATCTGTAGGGCCAGATCTGTTGCCAAGGGTATCAGATATTTTGCCAGGGACCTTTACACATAACATATTTAAAAAAATACATATGTGAAGACATAGCGACTGATGTTTAAGATAAGAGATCAAATGTACCTGTATACCTACTTTGGAGGGTGTTTATATGTGTACAGAACTTGCAGCATCATGTATTTAAATTCACGATCTATTGTAAAATAAATTAATTTATAGTTTTTGTGGTCTTTATATTTTATTTGCTTCTTAAACCACGTCCAATACGATGTCTAGACCTACTAAAATGTATGACTTGCACACTAGTTCTGATCAAGAATTTGTAAAGCTATGTAAGGCTATGCTACTATGAAGAAACCCCAAGATAATTTTATATTTTGGACTAAAAATATCTGAATGCAAAATTTACAATTTTTAAAAATAATATTCTTAAACAAAATTCAATGATTAACTTTATATACACTGTAAATAAATGTACACAATCTGTTTATTGCTCAGTCTGTAAAGATTGTCTGTGCGTAGATGGTGAACGGCTGATTAAAGACAGACTTTCAGCATTGATATTTTTAGTCTCCGGAACTCGTAAAATTCTATAATAACCGAATCAGATTAATTGTTTAACGCACTTCACATCGAAATATAACTTCGACAGTAACTGCAAATAACTGGCAACTTTCGAATATTCGATCGCGAGTCACCGAACGTAGTACAGCGTACGTTGCAATCCATTCGCAGTACCGTAATGGCCAGCGTATACTGCTGTACTTTGCGGACCGTTGAAGACAGAACACTTATATAGCGCAGGTCTGAGGCCAGGCAGAGTATGAGGCAATTACTTTATAGTCTCATTTAACCAGATGACTGGGACGATGGTGTCCTGTAATCAAGCTACTTGGAGGTCACGAATTGTGGATAGTGTGTGATTGTCGGTGAATGTAGTGTTCTCTTGAGTGGTTAATTTATCTTAGTATATCTTAATCTGCACAAGAGAACACTACACCAACCAACCATTGCCAACATCTATCCATAATTCGTGACCTCCAAATAGCTATATTACAGGAAATGGTTTATATAAAATACTTTACAAATTCACAACCCAAGCCAGCCTGATAATTAAAATTTGAGATTTTATATGACCTAGTGATTAGGTCTAGGCTTACACTTTAAGCAGTAGAAATTGCTAAGCTTGCATCTTTTACAGATCAGGGTATTTCCGACTCATGAACCAGTATAGATTCAGACTTGTGTATTAAGTATAGACTTAAAACACAAGTGCAGGAAGCTAAGCTGTTTTCTCCAAATTATTTACAGACCATTTAGGCGATTGATCTAATACATCTTCTGAAAGAAGGTATAAGCCATCATACAAGTTTATGCAGGAAGCTATAAATTTTTTCTCAAAATATTTTGAGAAAAAAATATTTTATTTTGAGTGAATATTTTTTTAAAATATTCACTCAATCTATAACACTAGAGAAACTTAATAGGACAGTTAAAATAATTTAAGTACATTTATTTGTTGAATATTTATTAACAAAGGATCATACACACATTCTTTATCTTCTCTCTTGTGAACTTTTCTAAGGGAAAAGGTTTTTAATAAAATATTTCAAAGATAAAAATACATTCAACGAGAAAATTGCCACAATAATATACTTACAAGTTATTGTTACTCTTATTATAAAACGGGTTTCTTTACTATATTTGTTTTCTTGTACTGTAACAATGTGATACGTCGACTCTCTCTTTCTATCATCTAGTGATTGAATTTCATACTTCATACATGATTTGTCCAAGGTTATAATTTTATCTATGCGATTTTTGTTTCAATATGTTTAACTATTGTCTCTAACAGTGATCACATATTAATCTACATTACCCATTAAAACCTTACATTTAATGAAAAGATCATTTAAATATCCATGGATAAGATGGAATGTAAATAGTTTAGTTAAAAGCTAAATATATAAAAAATAAGCAGGAATTTCACAAGACGTGGTTCCAGATTGAAAAAAAAATTGTACCGTATAAAGTAATAATTTTTAGACTGATAATACTAGTCACACAATTCTTGTATCACAAATTCAGTATACATTTCTTGATTGTATGTTTTCTAGAGTTAATTTTTTCTCTGACACTATGCTATTCATAAATTGAAAGTTCGGAAATATTACAGGAGAAAGTAAGGTATCCAAGACAAGAGTGACTGAGTTGGTTTTTGTTGTATAAGAAAACAATAGCAATAGCTGTGGTGGTTACTGATTCTCAAAACACAAGCGGGATGTTTGTTTAGTTTGTCCAACAAGCTAAGTTCATAACGTGGTTCAGTGACTGGAGCCTTAATGTTGATTCCACTTTTACTCCTGTATCCCAACTGTATTAAAATTTGAAAACATAAAACTTGTTAAAATATATGGCCAATTATTTCAATTAAAATAATTATATTACTGTCAGGTTCATTACAGCAGTATAATGCACACTGTTCTTCTGTCTTCATATGTGTTTAAAAGAAAAATTTAATCCAATGTGCCACTCAAATCTTAAATGTTTATGAAAGATATAGAATAAACACTCTAAAAGTAAATCTAAACATTGATTTAGTTACACGAATAAATGATTTATAATCAACCATTTAATTTAGCTTTTTGGACAAACGTTTAATACAAGTTGTTTAAGAACAGAAAATTCAAGAAAGTGAAAAGAAAATATTTTTTTTATCTTAAACTAGCCAGTTTAGCTTACATGTTTAAAAGTATCAGAATTCTCTTATTTTTTTAACATAGTAACAGTATTAAAAAGACTTCAATATAGAATATTGAACGAAGATATTTTAAAATATTCTTAGAATGGATTTATATCTGAAAACTATGTTTTCAAGTATTCAGTTTACTTTACTATCGCACCTATATGATATCAAGTTCACAACCATGTCTGAGAAAGGTATTGCTTTAAATTGAGCTCAGGTTTCAATTAACAGAAGATATACAGAAATAGTTCGGAACAACACAGATTTTCCATACAACAGATACAGTAGAAGATTTGTAACAGATGCAGATGCAGATCACTAGCATAGTGTCCTCTCAGCTACTTTGTGCTTTATGTATTCTTTAATGTTACTGTTTACAATCAATGCATAACAATTTATTTATCGATATAACAAAACACAACAAAATACAACAATTAAATATACACTAACAATGTTAATATAAAATGAAAAAAATGTATATTTAACAAAACAGTCGATATTATTTGTAAATTTGAAACTAAATAAACATAATTTACTACGTATAAAACCAGTGGGGCCACTCATTACATTTACATTTTTAATCAAGTGTAATTTTAAATTAATTACACATATATTAAATATACATCGAACAATATTTGGCAACGAACTTGTTTATCAAACACTAAACATCTATTATTAAAACAACTATAAATATTAATGTTGGTAACAAAAGCATAGTAGAAGCGACAGACCCACTACACTCATCTTATTCTGCAACCAAGAAAACGCAACTGATTTGAGGCTTAACAAAACCGAGGTAACTCAAAACGATATGAAAGAGAGAGAGGTAGACACAATTGGCACTTTATTTTTTTAACGAAACTAAATGAGCAAATCAATAGAAATGCGAAGAATTATCTGGCTTGAGAGACATTGACTTTGTAACTAAATAACATTTCCTTACAGATATCAAGGCGCAAAATTTTTCTTACAGTTTAGGCCTTGTATATATCGACTACTTTGCGTTGTTCAATATTATTAAAATTTTATTATAGCTCAGCCAAGCAGCTTTTTGCACATTTTAATGCCATATTTTACTGACTTGTATTGATAAAAATGGTTAACAGACAGCTAAATAATAAAAAATGAAAAGTGTATTATACTTCTAAACCAGCACCATAGATTGAGCACAAAGTGTTGCACTAAATATTTGAAATAAAGCACCCATGAAATTCAATGTATCTACATTGAAAAATATTACTTACGATAAACTAAAATTGATTTAATATTAAGTTTTTTTTCATTGTAGTTCAAAAAAATGCACAGTTATATTCAGTTAATCTTGTTTATTTTTGTGAGAAAGACTATTGAAAATAAAAAAACTTCATGAAGTATTCTTATAAAGAAGAACATTGAATCTCTATTTTTATAGAAATTCTTTTGTAAAATGAATCAATCCAAACATTTCAGACAAACAAATAATATAAACAAATTCCATAACATTTTTTGGTATTTAGAAAAAAATACAGTACTTGTTTGACAAAAATATTTTGTTGTTTCTGATATTTATTATGATTTATTAACATAAAAAAATTCCTCAGTATCTGAAAATATAATTTTAACTAAATATGATAATTTAGGATTCATTACTGTTATCACCTTCATATTCAGCATGAAAGGAGTATAAGTTTATTGATTTCTTAACGAAACGTAATCCAACTTCGAATAAATATTGATTGTTACGGAGATTATTACGAGTGAATCAGTAATTTTTCTTTTACAAGTGATAAATCAGATTTTCTAGTTTATTGTCATCATTCCATATGTCTGTTCCGTGTCATTCCTAAGGTAATTATTGTGAGATATGTACGGTATGTTGCAGGTGATGCAAAAAGCTGCTGGGAGTGTTACGTATGGTGAGTGGCAGCGGAGCGGCAGCACACATATTGGCACAGAGTTCCAGGCACGTTCGAGAGGGACACAGCGACACCACATGATTGTTTCCCGGTATAAAACAAACAAAACTAGGGAACAACTTACACATGAATGCACACAACGAATACATTTCCATATCGTTAGATCTTAACAATAATTTTAAAGTGACTTTAGCACCTGAAATACATTAACAATAAACATATGTCAACTGACAAGGGCTAACGTCTAACAGATATTTGCTACAGCTCGGACCATTCGCACTCACTCGCTCGCTCACTCATTCACACTCGGGATTGTCAGCTGACCTCCGCGTAACACACATAATAGAAATTTATTTATCACAACACAGAGCAAATAATCTGGCAGCAACAAGAATAGTTATTGAAAACTCGTAAGTAGAGAGAATAAGACGACGGTTTCATTTAAAAATACAAACATTGACAACTGTATCCTAGGACTTATTTTTAATTATTAGCAAAATGATATCTATACTATATACCGATTTGGCATTTTATAATTTTTCTATTGCTTTCCATTGTTATTTAATGAATACTTTCCCGTGAGACGTTGGCGATAGTAGTACCCACAAGGCACTTTCACACAATCGGGTGAGGGGGGAGAGCTTCAGGGCGGGACAATGTATTTACATCACTAATATAATACTGTCTTTTCCTCTGCGTTCTACAAGTTTCTACAGTACAGTATAACAAATATAAAGATTGGCACAGATAATGGTAAAACTCCTTCATTAAAATTTACAAGACACAAAGAAATTCAACTAAAATTTACACATAAGCTTAATATTAAGTTCTGTTTCAAGGAAGGAAGCTACAGTAATTAATATAATTGCTATTTTGAGCATTTGATTTCTCTTCCATTTGTCATCCATTCTTAAGACTAAGAAAGAGTTAAAAACAAAAGTATTGGCATTGTAATTTGCATTTTGTACGCTTAAGAAACTCACATAGTATGTATAAGGAGTGATAATGATCATTCAGGAATCTTGAGTCTTTTCATTTATACATAACATTAAAGCCAAACTTTCACTAAAAGCAATAATTTTAAAATTCATATATAGATCCTGTGATTAAATTATATTGAGAAGGAAAGTATATTCTGCATTGAATTGGAACTTTTGTAATACATAAAAGTTGTTGGAATTAAAAGTCCTATAGAAGACATTTAATTATACTCAGTGGTTAATATTTGAGAATAATAAATATGTATTCAATCAAGGAACCTGGGACAAAGTTACTACAAAAAGAGGCACATCATTAAAACTGGCTGAATTCCTTATGATATACTTTATATTGTATTTTTCAAAAATAAATTATGCACTTTTTTCTTGTTATGTAAAGTGGAAGGTGAATTTAAATACAAATTATAGAACACCTTATAAGTATTAAATACTTTCTCAATATAATTTAAATTGTTTTTTCAATGGTGAAAAATGGGTAAAAAATAATATTTTTATCAGTTTAAAGCAAATTAATGGAGATAATGGTAAAGCTACATCGAGACGGATACTTTCGGTTTACAACCAACCAAAACTGCTTAGCAGTAGCTCAGAAAAACTTAAATTAATCACCATTAAATTATTTTTGAAAACACAGCCTAATTGAAAAGACAATAACCGAACAAATTAAGTTACTGATATTCTAAGAAAAGTTGCAAAACATGCCACAGTTCTTATAAAAAACAACATAAACCATCAATATACATAAAAACACCAGTTACAATATCTACATCTTAAAC
The DNA here is from genome assembly GCA_023375725.1 of Nephotettix cincticeps. NCBI lineage: Eukaryota > Metazoa > Arthropoda > Insecta > Hemiptera > Cicadellidae > Nephotettix > Nephotettix cincticeps. Next base: position 53,462,361 of record CM041789.1, on the reverse strand, counting down.
AAATATTTTACAAGTAATAACATACAAGCACTATTCGAGTTTAATTTTATCACTTGGAATACACAAGAACACTTTTAATGTCCAATGACATCACCATAACTTCAACCAATACTAGAGCAGCAGAAAACACATAAAGACAACAATTACCTTAATTATAATTAGGGAAAAAATCAACATCCACTTAGCTTGGTTGAAAATATAGACTTTTAACTCAGTTTAAAGTTTAACATTAATAGATAATTTTAATTACAAAAATTTCTTTTTAGAAAAAGTCAGCATGTGGTTAAGAGAATCAATAGTAATAAAAATCATGAACAAAGTGATTTTCAACATAAAAATATAGACAATAAAATTTTAAAATACTATTTCCAAAAGGAAAATGAAAATTTGGACTAATATTTATTAGGACTTCTAAATATTTTTAACTCATAAGTTTCGGTATACATCTATAATATTTAATTAAAACCTCTTACTTATTTCCCAAACATGAAATTTCTTTAATTTTTTCCATTCAGGTGGTAAAATATATTAGCTTTGAATTCATAGTCTTGATATTTCAAATGATACACAAACTCATATTAAAAAATATAGAACTATGTATGCTATTAGAAAACTTTGGATAAAATACGAAGAAAAATAAAGTAACTTCAACAATGTAATGCAATCAGAATAAAAGTAAAGTTCCGTGTAACCTTCTGGCCAAGGTCTAATGTTAGAGTTTTCAGGTCGCACTACTGCCTCTAACGTGACCTAACGACTACTTATGTAGCCGGGACCAACGGCTTAACGTGCCTTCCGAAGCACGGTGGCAGTCTGAGAAATTAAATTTCATGTGTCATGACCGGGAATTGAACCCGGGTTTCTTGGGTGGTAGGCCAGTACTCTACCCACTCAGCTATGACTGCCACTGCCATCAGAATAACTTAAGATTAGTTACATAATATGCAATTTTGTACTAGGTGATTTCACAAGAGAATATCTATTAACTACAGAGGGGTATAAACTATTTTAAAATGTTTTTTCATGATTGGGGGGGGGGAAGTTGTGAATATACTCAGTGCATTATAGCCACAAAATATAAATATACAAAATACATAATTTATTACTATTTTATTAGGCCTTAAAGGCTTTTTTATATGTGCTGTAACCCGTCACAAAAGAATGGTGCGAGACAGACTGAAATTTTCCCACCATATCCACCCGACTACGGACAAACCAAACAACAGTTATTGCGAGTTACAGGCCAATATATTACAAACTCCATGTTTTGTAGAAACATACAATAAAAAGTTCTGGATACATCCTACGTCCAGAAAAACTTTGGTTTTCATGTAAAATTAATTTTAAAAATAAAAAAGCTTGACATTGGATTTAAGGAGATTCTTATATAAATACAATCTTCAAACCACTATCAATAAACAGAGTTTATTGATCAACTAGTACACAAATTTTAGTTTACTTTTTGAGTTTGTGTATCATTTAACAAATATTTTATCACTGTATTATATGAACCAATAAAATATTCATAAAGGTAATTTTCTAAAAAGAATTCTTTAGAAAAGTTAGGCATTATAAAAACAAAAAATGTGTTAAAATAGTGGTTGTAGACTGAACTCCAGGCACACTATTTTGATATGTGACAAGCCCACACACTGTGGAAGGTATAAATATTTAGGAAGTTTTAAGTTCTTAGTCTGCAAATGCTAAAACGCTATTCAGCTAAAACATTATTGTACCTCAGTAGTATCGAGGCCAAACAGCGGCCAATTTTTATATTTCTTTAAATACAGATTTGTTCAAAAACAAAAGATCACTTGGCTGGAAAACAGTTGTATTAAAAATAAGTGAAAACTGTTTCTCGATCAAGGCTTAATACAATAAAACCTTTGAAATACATCTTCACTGTATAATAAATGAGGTAACAGTTTTCCGAATATATATTTTACACAAATTTACATAACATCTTCTCCTATAAAAATACACTTTAAAATTTTTCACAATAGAAATAGTTATTAGTTGTAGATAAAAAACATAGCTAATGCGGAGAGAAGTGGAGGGTGGGTGAACTAAACAGTGGGTGAGGGTGAGGGAGAGGCGGGTTATTGCTGCAGTATTGGTCTGAAGGTACAGTCTCTACAAGTGGCGTTGCAGGGAGGACGAGACTGCTGCGGACAGACAGCGCTGCTGCGGCGCCCCCTCCACCTCCGTCTTGTGTGACTGCGGCTCCAGCTTGGGCTTCTTGGGTTCTGCGTCTGGCGGTCGGTGCGACTTCATGTGGGCACTTCTACTCTTCACTTTATTGAAAACCCTGAAATCACAATAGAACCGTCAAATATTCATAAAAATTAATATTTTTGAGACAACTTATTGAATTTTTTCTATAAGTTAAGTGATTGACAGTATAAAGATGTTTAAGTATTTTATATTTTTACTTTTTTCTGAAATGGCGAATTACCCAGTTAGGTATGTTATCTGTTATGTCTTAGGTATGGAGATATTTTTTGGCCTTCGTGACGAGTGGGCATGTTTTCGTTTCTCGTGTGCGTTGATTTTTAAGGTGCTTGGTTTTGTAAATATTTTTGACCAATAGCATCCAAGGGACCAATAGTTTAATCCTAGAACACAAAGGCGTCGTCTGAGAGACGACGCGCAAGGTGTCATTTCTACCCCTTACCCCCTTCCACTCCAATAAAATTCACAAAACTCCGTGTAGCTGTCAGTCTTGGCCTAATATTAAAAGGGTCTGGTTGGTGTTCGCTTGCGTCCTTTGTTTAACGAGATTTTAAAGTTTTTTAAGTTCGCGTCGTCAGGTCGACTACGCCTTTGTAACAACGCACAGTTTGCCGCAGACTCACAACGTGTACGGATCATGGTGTCTTGTTGCAGAGTATCGTATACCTTCGCTTTTTCGCGTGTTATGGTGTTAGTTAAACATTATATGGGAAATATATGATGTATATAGTGTAAATATTTATTTGAATTGGACCAAATGTGCATTAACACTTCCTGCAGTCGTAAAACAAGGAGGTGGCCCATATGCATGTTTTATAACATCATAAACATCACTTAAAATGATATATACGTATTATATGTAGAAAATCGTGTCTGAGCCAATCGTGTAAGCCCTTAAGTCGGCAAAATTGTTTAGAGAAATGCAAAGAGAGCTCCTGAAGTCCTGGCTTCAGGGCACAATGTGCTACGAACTCTCGACCGGCAATCTATTGCTTATATTTTACATGTAAGTGTGCCAAATGAAACTCCACAACCAGTCCAACAAGGTAGGAAGGTGTGTGCCTTCTTACCTCCATGATTACGGCGCATGACAAAACATTTTTATGGACGTTGCGCAAAAGTCATGTGTGGCGAACACCAAGGGACAATCTGCTGCCAGTGCCAGAACAATTAATATATGGACATTAAACTCTTATAAAACATAAATTCAATGTTCACTTTAAGTGTTTCTATAATTGAAAAAAATTCCCCGTCATTAAAAGTATTTTTTATCTATTTTCAAAAAAAGTAGTCAGGGAGACTATGCCTTTGTAACAACGCTTGGCTCAGGGAGCCTTTAAGTTCTAGAGTTAATGTGGTATATGAGCCATAATTTTGCCTCTGGATAACAAACTGGTCTAATTATGAGGATGGTCTTTGCCGGTGAACGTAGTATTCAATAGTGTGGAATTTAATCACAGCAGGGAATATTGCATTCACCAACTACATCCCTCATAAATACCCACAGTTCATGACGTTCAAGTAGTTGGTTTACAGGACACACCAAAATACCCGTATTTTCAGCCTATAATAAAATTAAGCATTTGTATTTTTGGCTTTCTTTAGCCAACTGCTATGAATCCATCAGATGTTTTGAAAATTCACCAAAGATTCAGATTGTGAAGATTATCATAGCTGCATATTATACAAAAAAACATGATGAATGAATTTAGTTGTATAGTGATGATAAGTTATAAGTAAATTTCATTTCTGTAACAAGATATACTGTAATAACAAAAGTTTTACCAAACCAAAATCTCTGAGAACTTCATTACCGGTACAGAAGTAATTAGGTTAAATTTAAGTAATAAAAGCTAATATAGAAAGAGGGTGATAGAGTGAAATATTTTTGAGTCACATACAGTGCTTAAGAAATTTCTTAAAAACTAAAAAATTATTGTTACAATTTTGAACATTTTCACAACACATTTTTCATTCCAAAAAAAGTATCTGCCAAACCCTATTTTTTCATATTGCTTTTCCACTTAAAAGTCTGAGTAAGAATTAAATTATGAAAGTAGTTAGTAATCATTTAATTATTTATTGCTCAGTTTTGGGTGGTGTGATGTCTAATAAAAATCAGATATGAGTAAAAAAAGAGAAAAATTCAATCACATTGAATATTCAATAAAACTCCAATACTCGGCTTATTATTTACAAAGCAGTAAACTAACTTTTGTCATAATTTAAAAACTTATTGTTTAGTTATACTCAACAAGATGTGAGAGGCTGGATGTATACAGTTTTTATAAAATATCATATAACCATGTCAAAGCGAAATAATGCAACACATTATTCCCATTCTTTATCATTAAAAGGCTAAAATACAGTAGATGCTACTTTTTTCGTTTAAGTCTTAATCAAAGTCGAGAGAGAATTCTATCTGTTAGATTTGTATGGAATTTCTATCTGGGTATATTGGCAGCACTGTAAAATTCCTATAGATTAGATTAGATTATTGAAATGGCGACGATACCACAAGGTAGGTATTTTAAGCCAAGTATGAATGAGAAATGAGTGTAAGATGATTGTGGCGCGATCTTGTAGTCTTGTTACTCACTAAGGCTGACATGTTCCTTGGACAGGACTGTTAATTAATAGCCCAACAGCCAATGACAACTAATGGACCAACAGTTTACGGTGGAATCCGAACCAAGGCCTCTGAATTACGAATTGGTCTAATTATGAGGATGGTCTTTTCAGATTAAAGTAGTATTCAATAGCGTGGACGTTAATCCACACAAAAGAACACTACAACCACCGACTATCACTCACAACTATCCACAATTCGTGACCTCAAAGTAGCTGGATCACAGGATGTCTATGTGGCTACAATAAAGAATTCAGCCAGTTTGGGCTATTATTATAGAACTATAACTTACTTCTACTACCTATTGTAAATTAAGTGTTATTTTCTTTGTCGGAATTTGTCAAAGATGAAGATACTTTTGACAGATGAGGATTGGTAAAATGATTTTGAGGATAAGTGATGCTAATTTCAATAATTGGATCAGTATAAATTCTGTAAACTTTAAGGTGATGATAGGTGTCAATGACCCTTTGGACATCTTCAAAGTAGATAAGCTTTGTCGTTCCTTAAGAATTGTTATTCTATCAAAAAATAATCTGCTCCAACTAGAAACCATGGACCTTGACATTACGCTGTTACACATTCACAATGCATTTCAATTACACTTTTATTTTTTGCCTTTTTTCTCCATCAGATAGTTCGGATGAACATGACTCTTTTCTATTTAAATGATGATTACTACTGGTTGTTTTGAAATTTTCAACTGCACAAAAACTTAGTCTTCAGGATTTACAGATGAATATTTTCATAACAAGGAGAGAGTTCTCTGTTTATTAAATTATGAATTCAGTTCAAATATCTCTCATTTCAGTGTAATGGATGGCGGTAGAAGTCTAAATTTATAGTTAATAGATAATTTACTTCCTTCAATATTGGAGGGAGTAGATGATGTCAAGTGGACTGCGGTACAGAACAAATTCACACTCTCATCTTAGGTTTATTATATATGCGAGAATATCATGCAGGACAGGGATGTATACAACTAAATTACTGGTAAATAGCTACTGTACCATAACACAATGATAGATGCAAGTCCTTCATTAACACCTAGGAATTAGGATTTATTCATAAATGTGTTTTTCACAAGATAAATCGAAAGTTTGTAGTAGGGCCACACACTTCAGATTAACCCCTTAACAGTTTTTGACAACATACTGTATGTCTTTAGCCAAAAAGTGCTAAAAAAAGGACCACTAACGTGATATATCGTTCCCCGGTTATAAAACGATCTTCGTTGTTATTTGTCACGATATTTTACTGTTGTTCGTTAGTTCACCGCTAGAATTTCTTAGCATTAATTTATGAACTGTTCTCTCATGTCATTGTGTTTGTAAGTGACAATATAGATGACTCAAGGCTGAAACAGCTGCGGAGTTATCTGTTTATTTTCATCTCACGACTTGTAATTTTACCACTTAACATGATGATCGTAATTTTGCCAATATTTTAAATATGAAGGTTGAAATATTATGTTATAATTGGGGCTAAACAATGTGCCAACACTTACTTATATGTTTTATAGATATATAACATTCAATTTGTACATATATATATATATATATATATTTCGTTAATTTTCAGACACACAATCAAAAACATTCTTTAACATTTGCCATACACTTTTTTATCATCTGTTAACATGTTGCCGGGAAAACTATAATAGTCATGGCAACTTAATACAAACGTTGTCTTCTTCAGGCCCATGACACTCTTTGCTAATGCTGAGTGTGGGCCTCAGGATGATCACCATGTCATTTAAAACAATGGGCATGAATCAAATAAAAAAAATGTTTAAATAGGTTTAGTAAATGTTTGTTTTCTTTTTAATTTTTTTTAACACATATAATAAGAATTTTTAACGAAAAATATAAATTTTTAGGACGGTTAAGGTAAAAAAAACCGTTAAGGGGTTAGGGATTTTTCTGGTCACCCTTGGGGAAAAGCATGTCGTGGCTGCTTTCTGGGGTCAAACGGATGCAGACACGCACAGCACGGCACGCGCCCTGACTCCGTTACCTGATCTACCTTCGCCCTGCTGCAACTTACTTCCCACAGATTTTACAAGGAAACTCTTCAACAGGATCCGAGTGACTGGTGTGGGTGGGCGGCCGCTTGTCAGGGGTCGGGGACCGCCCACACACGCCTCCGCCGTGTATCCGTATGTGCCCGTTCAGAGCTGCTCGAGAATTGAAACTCTGCAAAGTCATACACAGTGTCAACAAAAAAAACAGTACATATATAAAATTATGTTTTAGCACTATCCACATACAAGCCCATATTGTTTATACATGTTTCTATATACAGTAGACTGAGTTTAACCGAGTTAATGTAGACTGTTACAACATCAGTTAGTCAAAAACTCGGTTAACAAGGAACCACCAACACAAATAATAGATAACAAATAAAAAGCGTAAAAGTAAATTTGTTTTGGTTTTTTATGGTTTGGTCATTTTTACTTTTTTTTTTTTACTGAAAGGGGCGGATTTCTCCCAAGGCACTTCAGCCATAGCGGCTTTTTGCGCACCCCTGTGTGGGTTGCGGCAATATCACATAGCGAAAAGCCATTGGTGATGGCTTTTCGCTATGTGATAATGCCATTTGGTCATTGAATTAAGGCTACATAATAATTATTAAATTCATAGTACAGTAATTTTAAAACATTTTAACCTCTTGTACCAGCAGGGTGACGAAAAACTTAAAATGTGATACGGCTTCCGAATCATGGCGAATTTTTAAATTCAATGCACCTAGGGTAGGCTTGGTTAACACGAAACCTCACTTAACCAAGACTCGGTTAAACAGGATTCTACTGTAGTAGAACATTAAACGTGATCAAGCTTGCACGAAAGTTGGTTCCGCATTAACAGCCACAGTATCGGGCGCACGCGAAAGATATCTCCAAACACTAACGAAACTTAAGACCACACTGATGTAGAAAGACAAAGAGGGTAAACCGGACATTTCTCGGATAATGTAAAGTGAGGTAGTAAGCCGGTTCCAGTGTCTGAGGTAAGGTCACGTGCTGACTTCATAACAAACGTTTTCCATTTTTTTAAGCAATATTTTTTTTATATTTGCAAGTGCGGAGGTAACCTCCGCTATGTGCTTGATGGAGGGTTAAGATGGAAAAAACTGTTGTAATTATTGATGGTGGGCTTTAGCTTACTGGGAAAATGTATTTTCAATATTTTAACTATTTTAAATACAGTGGAACACAATTTAGGACAGGAAATTAATGTGTCATTGATGTTGACTAGCTGATTTGCCCAATGTAGCATTGGGCAAATCAGCTGACTTGTGCTTGTGATGCAGAGTTTTATTTACATCATTATTATTACCTTTCTGGATTGGCAAACTACCCAGTTATTTTAAGCCCAGTATGAATGAAAAATGAGTGTAAGATGATTGTGGCAAGATATTGTATGCTTGTTACTGACTAAGGCTGGCATATTCCTCAGACAGGACTGTTGTTTATAGCCCAAGCTACAATTTAAAGTGGGATCCAAAACAAAATTTTTTTCTCTGAATTTTACCTCATAACTATTCATAATTTGTGACTTCCAAAAGTAATCGGATTACAAGACACGGCATCATCCCAGTCAATACAATCATGCTAAAATATATTCACTTTCATGTTACATACAATGCAATACTAATAAGAACATAGTAAATTGCTACAGATTTCATTAAAAGCAAACCATTCAACACTTTGGATTGGGAATTTGAGATAAACAATTTATTGATCATAGAGAGAATTTTCAAGTCAAACAGATATAATAAATTATGTAGCATGTTGTTGATGTGTAACACACAGCATTTTTAAAAATACAGACAGTACCTATATTTAGCCAAGAGTGAAATGAAAAGATGGCTTTATCTTACTAACAATAAAAAATGGCCCAAGTAAATAGCTTGGATAAATAGTTTAAGGATAAAAAAGGGTTAATCCTCTAACTGAGTAACAACTTACAAGACTATAAATAATAACCTAAAACTTTAAACTTACAGCAGAGCAGTCCGGATATTCGCAGACAAAAAGACGGCTTTCTGAGCTTGTAGATACTAGCTCCACATCATTGGCCTAGAAATATGGTATACATTTTCATGGGCTGAATATAATCGAAAATGGTTTTAGTTACTCGTAATTGAATCTTCATAATAAATAATAATAAATAAATCTTGCGGTATTCATTCCTTAAAGGACATCATTGAAATGTAGGGGCTTGCAGATTGAACGTTCATCATCTTTTTCAATAATAACGACGGTAATTTTTTTCAGCTTCAGGAAGTTTTTCAAACTTAGGGTTCATCCTCCTAAACCTCTCTCTCAATGCGGATGTCATTTCTGTCTTCAGCTTAAACTTCCCAAATCCTATATGACCAGCTAGCTGTTTTTCCATAAGGGAAATAAATGTATTGACGTTCAAATGTTGACTTCAGTTGAAGTTCCGTCATTTTCACCACTGAAAACCTGCTCATGGTGCCATAATTCATAGTAAATGTGGAAAAGGTTTGTTGTGTCAAAAACTCCACGGAATCAGGATGAAATACTGAAAAACTGTGCATGCTTGGACTCGGTTAGAATGAACATATGTAAAACTGTTTGAACACTCCTATCAAAATCAACAACTATCACCAGGGACATCAATATGTCAGTATTTCCTTTAAATACCAAGATTAGCAGGATTCCAAATCCTTTATCTTTCATTGAAAAGTATAATATGACATTTTTATGAGTTACCGGTACTACTAAATTAACAGTATAATTAGGGAATTAAAAAAAAACATTTATCTTTTACTACTTACAGGAATGTCGGATTTTGAGAACTCAAATTCAAAATCTGATTCTCTATTTCTCCTTCTACCCAGTCGAAGTCTTTTGTAATCTTCTGGGCAAATCTTTTTCCATAAATAATAGAACTGAACACATTGCTTCACGGTTTTGGAGCCAACCTGTTGGGACAAAAATCATAAACTTGAATTTGTTTTGAAAAGTGCTAAAACAGAGTTGAGGTTGCACTTTAAACACATTTGTTGATCAATATACATAATAGTTTTTAAAAACAATATTTTCTACAAAAAATATCACAGTTTTTTTTACTGCAGTGAATTTTAGGAGGGAAACAAAATAACAATAAAACAAAACTGTGTAGCCTATATGTCAAGTTCAATGGTATTTCTTGCTTTAGTATGAATCCAAATTCCTCTATCTCCATTACCTCCTGAGCTATCGATGTAAAGTCCTTGTCGTACTTGTTGAGGCCCTGATGGAAGGCATCCATCTCCTCCGCAGTCCAACGGTCACTGTCCGTGTACTGGAAGGACAAGAGAGGATGACCTGTAGGCAGCAAAGGCGTCGGCTGCATGAGCTTCAGCATCGCCTCCTGAAACATCAGTGGAAATAAGATTCAAGATTAAAGTTCAACAATTGAACTGGTAATATTTTGCAGTTTGATTACCATGTTCCTGAAACAATAATAAGCACAATTTAACATAAATAACCTTGATTTTCATCTGGTGGGTTTCTGACATATTTTTTGAAACAATGAATGGTAGTTGTGTATATTTTTTCAGCAACAAATGTTTTTCACATCCAAATCACTATCACATAAAACAAAAGTTGGGCTGTATAAATCAATAGATGTTTAAGTTTTACACCATGGATCCGAAATGTGGATACTAAACGGAAAAGAAGAAAATAAGCTGATCGTGTTTGAAAACAAAATCTTGAGAAAGATATATATGAACCTAAATTTGATCAAGGAGAGTGGATGTGGAAATATATTAGAGAAATCAGAGATCTTTAACAGTGCAGTCATTGTGAGTGAAATGAAGTGTAGGAGATTAAGATGGACTGGGCACATGATGAGAGGGGAACGGCATTATTTTGGGATTTGACTACCTATTACCCTGTAACTGATAACTGCTCATCTAACCACAATGCAATTTTTTGTGTAAGTTTATTACAAACTAATTTTTATTGAACACATTCTAAAGTAACCTAGTTTTGGGAAGGTCTCTCAATGTCAGTTTACCATGAAATGACTTCTTGAAACAAATTTTCTATTTAAAGTTTAATATTACGGCACTAAATTTCACTAACAAAACATAAAGCACTTGTACAGGTAACTAATTAATATTATATTTCAGTTCAAAATACTGTCAAACGAAGCAAAAACATTTCCTTCCACATTACATCAGACGACAGTAAACATAAACAAACCAAGTGGTTATCGTCTGCTCTTCCAGCTGTTCTGACACATCAGCTGTCTGGGTGTACTCACATGGATGTTGCCATGGCAGAGGTGCAGCAGGTGGAGGGCGTACTCCTTGTTGCGTCCACCTCCGGGCACAGCGGCACAGCAGGCAAACTCCAGGTACATGTCCACTGCAGCACAATCAGCTCGTCAAAAATCTCCCATACAAAACATCTCTCTTTCAGCCTCAACCGCAGTATTTTAGGATGAAAGCACATCAACATATTTTTTATGATATGTTATGGGCAAAACTATGCATGTGTCAGTGTTGGTGTCACTTTTTTGAAGTCGTACTGCAATGTTACCGGACCAAAAAATTTAATCTTAATTCCTGTAGAATGAGTAACATAATAAATTGTACCGGTACTGGTATCCTTTCTTTTAAAAATAAAGTTAGAAATTTCATTCAAATTGAAAAATAAACTTTACTGTACAAAACACTCTAATACAGTAATTTGGTAAACTGATCTGCTTTATAGAAAAAAAACTAATTTATAAAGCACTAGCCAAAGTACCCGTTCTTCGCACGGGTTAAAAAGGCTGAAAGGAGTATGCTCTACTGGTACATTTAAGTTATTGTTAATTAATTCTTCATTGTTTACAAAATGACAAAACACGAGTGTCTACAACATTTCAAAGTAACATCTGTCAAATATTAGGAGAGGATAAGGATTAATGTAATAGAGACAGTCGTCGGAAAAAACTTAAAATCTACCATTCCACTATTTCAAATAATTCACTAATTTCGATCCAGCAGTTTATCTGAAAAATCAACTTTATTTCTTCTTCTTCCCGAACTGTCAAAATATAGTGCAAACGGATGTTGTCATTAGAAAAAGTAAACATTGAAACCCAGGGTATTTACAGCAACCATGTCTTCTGCTTCTCGAACTGTCAAGTTTTAGTGTTCACAGCTGTTGACATTCAAGTAATTTTTTGTTTTCATTCTCTAAAAATGTAAACATTGAAACTTAGGACGTTCACAGGGCGTAGCCCGAGAGGATTTTAAGGAAATGAGTATGCCTATGTGTTGCATGAGTTTAAGATCTGCCTTTGTGTAAAATTTCAAACCGGTCGGTTCAGTATTTTTCGCATTTACTTGCCACAACAAACCCACAAACAAACCCACAAACAAACATACAGAAACCACCTCTTCTTTATAATATTATATAGATAATTCAAGTTAATTTAATTAGGAATGATTTTAACAGAAATTTTGCTGGTACCATAAGGAAAGATGCACTTAAAGTAATTTGAATTTGTATACTCCAATGGGGCTATGGTTACTGTATCTTCCACTAATCGTGTATTCAACAAAACCAAATAAATAAATGAACATAAACTGGCCACCTCCATACAGCATTGTGAATTTCCTCATGATTTTAAAGAAAAACCATGTCACAGAGAAACTTTAATTTTTTTGGTTGGACATAGGTTGTGATGTTTTTTCCTGAATTGGATTAAAAAATGAAAATGTTTGTCACAAATTCACAAAACTAATTTCATCTTTTTATCAACATAATAACATTTATTACGTGAGATTCGTTTTTTGACTTATAAGGATATTTCTTACTGTAATTTTATGAAAGAAAAAAGCTCATTATTTCCGATGTATAATCCTCCTCACTGTAGAGATACTTTTTAAAGGAAGAATGTTCTTCCTGAATAGATCTTCCAAAAAATATGCTCAGTTCGGAATCAATATTAAAAAACTTCTAAATTCTTCTCCAAGTGTAGAATACTGTAGAAAGTAGGCTATACAAGTCCAGCTTAGTTTTTTTTCGGATGAATCCTTTATTATCATTGACTCTAAAATCACATTTTTAAAATTTCTTTCTTTTTATAATTATATAATAAGTTATCCCTAACCCGGGATATTTTACCTTCAGTTCCGGAGGTGTGTTTGCCAATGCCAGGGTCCCACAGGAGGTGTTCCCGGGGAGGGGTGGTGGGTCGACGGGTACGCTCCGGGTCTCCTCTCCAGGGAGGAACCACACACTGGTGCTGCGGTCCGATGTTGATATGAGGAGATATATCACTCTCCGGAGCACTGTCGCTAACCTCCTCCCTGCCATCACCTGTAATACACTCACAAGTCAATTCGCATCTAGCTGTCGTAGTGGTCAGAGCTCCCCGTTCCGCCACTCCGAGCTCAGTTGTGATTCTTTGTGCCTCGTGCACCGCTATATCCTTTTGCTCGTTATTTGGTTCGCCATTAACTCGTGTTAATTTATTGGTGATAGTGACACTCTGTGGTGAAGTGAAGTAAAGTGAACTTGTGATTGGATACCATTGCGGTTCTGCAACCTTGGTGAGATCCATCCATCTCATTACTTTAGCCACCGACTAATTATTAGTCATTAGATATTTCATATTATAGTATAGGCTGTTTTTAGCCTATATTACTTGTCCTATTAATTCTTAACGTAATTGTTTCTCATATTCATAGTTTTATTTTTACATTAATTTAACATGTTGTAGATTAAGTCGCTATATAAGTGGTTAAGCCGCCCGTAGCGTAGCGTAGTGAAAGTTGTGTAAAGGGACACAACTCCCTCCGCACACCGCACAATAGACTAAATTCCTGGAATTTTTCATTTCGCCGCGTCCTGTCCCACTTGTCTGTTTGTTGTTTGTGTCTCTGTGTTGCAGGTAATGCAGCCGTAATGGCACACTCAATGAGCGAGGTGGAGATGACTTGCTCCGGCCCTGTTCTGATTTGATGTTTTAGCCATTCCAAGGTAATCCAGCAGCTACAGCGGTAAACGCTAATGCTGTGGTTAGCTCAAATGAAGTCCTTTCGCCCGTATGTAAGTTGCTCAAACACGTCTGGACGGATGGGGGAAGGTGGGTTTAGTTTGGGTAAACACCGCTTAACGGTGGAGTCACCACATAACCCTCGCAGGAGCGGGGGTACTCATAAAGAGTTACCACCTGCCCAAAAAAAAAAAAAAACACTCACAAGTGAAATTTCCATTGTTGAACAATGGTAAGGTCAAATTATTACCTTAACTTTTATTTTCTTTGACTAAATACTCTTAAATCATTGAAGAAATGTTTTAACTAAACATCTGTTTCATTCCTTTCTTTCTTTTATAGTTTAAATCAAACAATTACCCCGCTGTAAGGAAAGAGAGGCTATTACAGGAGTTTTTCTGTGTGGAAACAGTCATAAACAGGAAGATAATCTCATTATAAAGGCAATTTATTTCCCATGAATTATTTGCTTAGTATTTGCAATATTTAACCTACTTTGAGTGTCAAGTCAATTTTACAAAACCCTACAATTTACGAGGTAATACCATACACTATGTTGAATTTCGAGTTATTGAAAGTTCAGTTTACTTTAAAACTAGCATCATTGTAATAAGGATTTGCATATATCATAAAAATAATACACAATTCTGTATGGTAATATAATTAACTAACTGACAACAAAATGTTTGTATTTACTTCCCTGTGGGAAATAGGTTAGATCATGGATAGGCCTATATCTTAAAGAAATGTTTTCAGTTCATCTCAACAGCTGTTCTTATTCTTTTATATTAAAAATTCAATACAAGTAGCTTTGGTAGTTTCTTTGCAGACCTGTTACATATATTCCATCTTAAAAATCACCAGTGTTGGTGATTTTTTAGGTTTATTCCCCCCCCCAGAGCTAAGACATATCCATGTCAAAAATGAGACAAAGGTTATTATTCTGTAATAAAAACAGACCGTCTTAATGCTACTTAAGTTTAAGTGCCCGGGGGCAGAGCCCCCAGTGAGTTTATTTTTAAGGTTTATTTTTACAGCTAAACATTTATACTTTCATATAGAAAGTTCATGAAAAATATAGAAAAACATATTTGTATTTACTATCCTGTTAGATCATGGATATGTCTAAAGGGAATGTTTTCAGTTCATCTAAACAGCTGTTCTTATAACCAAACTAAAACGTCACTGACTAATATGAAACTAACCAAATGACGTCACTAGTTATAATTTTTGCCATTCAAATTGCTGGCACCACCCCCATAGCTAAGACATATCTATATCAAAACTTCTATGATCTTAATTGAAATTGAAACTTAAATTATGGTCCCTCAACTTAGGAAATATAATTTACATGTAATCAGATGATATTAAAAATAGGTACCTTTCAGAGTGGTGGAACTAGGCCAAGAGTGAGGTGTGACAGCTTGCCAGTACAGCCCCTGACCGGGGCGTGTAGGTGGCAGTTGTGGCGGGGGCGTGTATGGCAGGATGGGGGCGGCGGGGTGATGGATGCGTTGGCTGCGGAGCCGGGACTGATGGGAGTGGTGGGGCTGCAACGTCTCCAGTCGTGGTCTTTTACGTGGAATTCCTCCTCTGACTGGACTAGCAGGAATACTGAAAACGATTGTCAATGGTTAATAACTGAAACCTTGTAACTTTGTCAGAGGATAAGAATACCGTGACGGTATTCTTATACTTTCTAGATTAGGATTCTAGATTCTAGAATCCATAGCAAAGCTGGTTTGGTATGGGTGGTTGTAGTCACTTTAAAATAACACACCAAAAATGTAAATATTTCTCTTTGGGAAATAGCTGGCATCATGGATGTTAAGGGAATAACAGCTATTCTTAAAATCATATGATGTCACTAACCATATGATGTCACTAACCATATGATGTCAATTCAGTTTCAAATTTTGGTATGACAGATTGCCAATACCGCCCAGCTAAGACATATCCATGTCAAAAGCTACTACAGTGTTTACAAGGGTGACATATATATGATTGTATGGTTTTTACAGTGATTATTGTTAACAAATAATCGTTTCAGTCTTCTTTTACCCTAAGGTAATGTCTGATAATTATTTAGTTGGTTTTTTGCAATAAATAGCAGAGGAAATCTAAAGAAAATCACAGATTAAAAGCCACGGGTATATATCACATAAAAAAATACCAGTATTTCACAAAATAATAATAGCTTATATATATACTATCATAGAGTTTACCAATAAAATCCATGGTAGGACCTATTATTTAATATATTATATTTTTGAGTAATTTTAAAAATGTTGTGAACTAAAAAAGATGAAATTAAAATAATAATATGATTTGTTTCATAGCTAAATATAGTTTCTCTATTACTGTACTTGAGTATTCGGATTAAAGCTCTGTGCAGTAATACTTTATTTTTTTAAATTTTTTATTTTTAAGTGAGCGGCATAGAATTACAGTGGAACTTGGATAATTCGAACTTCTGTAATTCGAAAACTTCTTTATTTCGAAGTTTTGTCTTGGTCCCTAGAATTTTATATAAAAACAATGTTAAAATATCTTGGATAATTCGAATAATATTTTGGATAATTCGAAGTTTTTACAGCGGAAATCTATAGTGTGTGTATAAGTGAACAAGTCATTGTGTGCGATTTTCCAGGAGACGTTCAGGCTTCCTGTCCTCAGACTATTTTTAGCTAGATCAACGCCCCCACCCCACTCACTAGTCCACTACTGTTCATAAATCACAACATTGACATCTGTGTGTATCATCGGTGGTGGTTTGTTCCGATATTCGTCGTCTGCTTTCATGTTAACACACATCGTGTGTATGATTGCTTCGTCAAAGATAACCTAAAAATCTCTGACGTTGCAAGAATAAATAGCGGCGATCAAGGAGGTAGAGAAGGGATTTGAAAAAGTTTGTAATAGCTAGTTTCGGGATCCCTCCAAACACATTATTGACATAAAAAAAATTAGGATTTTTAATCAATAATATCTTCATTAACCTATCTTTTTTAATATACAATGTTAAAACATGATGTTTGATTGTTTATTTCAACCACTTGCATAAACTTTTCTAATTCAAATTTTTGGATAATTCAAATTTTTTTCTGGTCCCTTGAGGTTCGAATTATCCAGGTTCTACTGTATTTTAATCTCTATATATAAAATTCAATGTATGTATGTATGTCTGTATGTCCTTTATGCGTTGCCAAACTACTCATCCGATTGCCATGAAATTTTAGGAAGTTTCTCTACGTGTGTCCGGGAAGGTTTTAGTGAAAAAATATTTTCGAAAACTGCATAAGTTTCCATTTTATGGCGTTTTAAATTTCTACTGTTAACCATATGGAGAGTAAGTTTGTTTACAAAAAGTCTACAATGAAAACATTTGATTTCTTAGCTACAGCTGATTGGTTTACTTTCCATTAGCTTTACTATCCAATGTCATCTGAATCATTCATTAAAGAAAAACTATGAAGTAAATGTGTACTGTAAAAAATGAACAGCTTTATTCACCACGTTAATAGTTTACGGTTTTAGGGGATTATGTATTTATATTTTTATTTTCTGTCTGATTAAAATCACGAGTTTATATGATAATTAAAATGTTTATATTATTATGTTTATCATAATAATCAGCTGTTGTATATCTTTCCTATAAAAACCGTATTGCACTTAGTTTTGGTTTGGATTGAATTTGAAAATTGTGAATTAATTCACTCAGATTTATTTGTTTTATGGGAATGTTATTAATATTTCATATCGTTTCAATATTGTTATTCACTATGCCGCGACCTAGAATATATAACCTTTCACAATGAAACCGTAATGCTATTCGACTTCAGAACATGGCCAATCTTAAAGTTAGCACATATTTACTGTAACGCGCTACGAAGTTCGCCGGGTCAGCTAGTTTAAAATATTTAACTGTATAAGGAATAAAATTCTAACTATAAAACTTGTGTAGTGAAGTCTGTGGTTTAGAACAATTTATGAACAGTTAATTATTTACACTGGCAATAAAGGAGGAATAGCTACAGCTTTGTCTTAAAGTTTCACTGAAATACCTAATTAAAACTATTTTATGTAAAAATGTTTATATTGAGGAAACTTACCTAGTTGGGCTCAAAAACACATCATCGTCTATTATTTCTTCCTTGATATGGTCTAATAAGCGCACACTGTTTGTCCGATGAGTTTGTTGTTTTTGCACCATTCCCTTCCCTGTCACCACAGTCTTCATCACTTTGCCCCCACAGTCAGACTCAGTTTTAGGCCTAGTGTTCACATACACTGTCGTTGTACCGTTCAACAATGTTGTGGCTTTCACCGGTTGAAAATTGCATGACGTCTGTATTAATTTAAGTTCTCCGTTTCTGTCTAAAACAATACCCGTTACATCTTGGGCACCACTTGTACCTAGGTCGATGGTTCCGTTGTTTAAAAGTTTAAACGTATGAAAGTCAAATCTTTTTCTTGATGCAAAGTCTTTTGGACTGCTGGATAGCAAGGGATCATCCGAATTAGGCATCATTTGAGATTGAAGTGTATGATGAGGAATGGGTGATGACGACGATGCTGGAAGAGATAGTGGTGAGGGCACAGGTGTGGCGGAGAGAGGTGACTGAGGGGGAGGAGAAGGGTACACGTGCTGAATTGTGCTGATAGGGAGAACCTCATTCAGAGCTGCTTCAACCGCGGCTGAGCTTGACATTGTGGATGTGTAGAAGGCAGCGGAAAGAGGCGAGGGAGAAGAAGCAGGGCCTGAGATCACAGACTGTAATGGTCCAAACGACGGAGACTGTCCTTCCTGACTAGCGGGTGGCGTGGGGTACGTATAGCTCGGAGAGGGGAGTGGAGACTGTGCATATGTACTCTCGGACGATTGTTGAGAGCCATTTTGGTTGTGCGAGTAGGCAAAGTCTGCAAGGCTCACAGGCAGGGGTGAGTTGAGCACGGACTGGAGGTCCTGGTGGTGTTGGAACTGGTGGTCCTGAGAGTTGTCTTGGTAATCCTCCAGAGACGCTATATCCTGCAAAGCTGCTGCCTGAAACCACAAAGCACCATGAGGTAATCAAAGTGGCATTTTTCTGTTTGAAAGTAAGTTCAAGGCTTAAGTTGTAGAAAATGACAGTTTTCCAAATTTGGATTGGTAAAATTAACCTCCGAACCAATTCAGACTCAGGCTTGGGCCACAGAACACACTAGAAGGATTCATGCTCCAAGTCAACAACCTCCCCCTAGTTCACAATACAAGAAAATATTCCACCCTATGTCCTAGGACAACTCATCCCATCCCCATCATCCCGGAAGAGCACACCAAGTAAGCATTCTTTGTCCAGAACACCCCTCTCCCAGGATGACATATGAAGACTCATCGCTCCCTGAAAATCCTGGTCAGACTGTGTATACAAGATCAGCGGAGAGTCAAGCCTCCAGGAGAGACAAGAAGAAGCCAAGATGATAGGGAAGCCTGTCCACTGGATAGGCAAAGGACTACCAGTAATGAACTACAGTTGTACCAGTAGGTAAATACTGTAAAATTACAGGTAGGTTGCCATTTCAAACCCTAATCTAATCTAGTGTCATCAAGTTTGAAGGACCGTGGTGTAGGCTGAAAATGAACGAGGATAAGAAATACATCAGTCTGAATGACAAACTATATTTTTTGTCTTACTTCACATGGTGTATGAATACAAAAACACAATAAATACTGCAAAACACTACAATTTTACAATTATTGATCATAAAATGTTTTCCACCCTTTTCCTTTGATTTTAAACGAACTGCTGATTCAGATTTATTCGTTATTGTCTGTCACAACTGACTCGATTGAATCTGAACATATGGAAATATCTGCTGATTTTTTTTGTCCTGGGATGGAAAAGGTATTATTTTGACCTCATAATAATAAAAAAAATTTGACCTTTTGAGGTCAAAATAATACCTTTTCCAGGTATTATTTTGACCTCATCGCACGTATGGTGGAAGTAATTTCTCACCCAGCCTTCACTGTATTAAAATTTTTCTGTGAATATTTCAATAAACAATTGGCAGAATATTTAGTAAAATAAGAATCACCAATAGGAGTTATATTTGTAATTATATTATAGTTGATTACTCACCACAAAACTAGTCAAAGCTAGTTAGTAATATAACCAAGGTTTGGACCGTTCCCTATCACACGTTGATGCTGATACTGTAGTACATGAGTATTGGAAAGTACCTGAATGGACTCGGCAAGCTGAGCGGGATCCACTCCGTGGAGCAGCATAGAGTCCTGCACCGACTGGACTTGCTGGAACACATCCTCCTGCAGCGAGGGGGAAAAGTATCCACTCGTACCATCCTCTCCGCTGTACACTCCCAGCGAGTATGAGTTGTCATTTTGGAAGTTCAGCTGCAGTTGAGGACTGCGGACAGAATTGATCCTCAATATTGAAGGCAATCAGTCTCCTCACTACTATATTATTAAATGTGGAGAGGGAAGGTTTATGAATAAATTATTTTGGGCATTATTGATCATTCTGGCTAGGTGGTTCAATGGTAGCACCAAGGAATATATTTATTCAATATTGTTTTGTAGTACCCACTTCATAATCTGAAGGTCGTTGGGTTGATCCTGAGCAGAATCTTGACACAATTTTGTGATGGTTTGATATCAGTAGGGTAAAAATTAGATTACAAGATGTCTCTAAAGTGAATAGCCTATGTAGGCTATGTTTTCCTAGATGGAGCTAAGAAGTTACGTGCTAGCCCAGTAAGTCAAAGGTTGCTAGATCAAAACCAGTGGCCTGCGACTCCTTTCAGATCCTGTTACCTCTTGCTAGCCTATGTGATTCACGTCAACAAACTGTTTTGTTAAACCCACCTATGGCTCTGATGTGACCCAGGGTCTGAGCTCGCTCTTTTCACAGCTGTCTTGGAGTTGAGTTTCTCCTGGGGGTTAGTGGAATGGCTCGCTAAGTCTTGAGCAGAAGGCGTTCTTGGAGGTAGGAAGTGTTCTGAATCAGAATGTCTCCTTGAAGAGTTTTTGTTCGACGGATCACTTGCATTCGGAACAGTAGGAACTAAAAAATTAATACAAATAAGATTTAAAACATTCAAAAAATCCAAAAGTATTTAAAAAAATGAAAAGAAGTTTAAATTTATTCATTAAAATATATATTGGCACTATGGTTGTTCTATAATGTTGTTCAGAAACCCGTTTATTTGGTCAGCTTTTTATACACTAATAATTTTTTTATGTTGTAGTTTTCTCAGTTTCATGTTAAATTGAACATGGTAATTATTTTTTCCTGTTTAATTTTAGTGTTTTAATATTAATAATTATTCAATAATTGTACTTAGTAACTAAAAGCAACTAGTCCATTGGCGACCCTAAAAAGTTTGATAACAATGAATAAGCAAGATGAATCTCAACCTCAATTCATCACAAATACTGCATAGGCTAGAGTATATCACCAACTGTGAAAATACCACAATTTTTGTGAAAAACGGGGTTTTCGCTATGTTTACATCAAATTGCGGGCAAACATTAGCAAACATTTTCCTTCAACTCCTTCCTTACAGAGTTGATCATATTATTACGTTAGCCCTTAAAGTCCTGAGTTTTAAAAGCGCTTCCAACATATCTAGACGGCATTATTTAGAGCTATTTCCAGTAAACCAGAACTATAACTGCTATAGATTACCACTAACCAGTAGAGGTAATAACTAATAATATTTCAGTTGAAATCACGACAGGCGACAACGTAACACAAAACACTGGCTTCGCACATTAGATCAGACGACAGGTACGACGATAAGAATAAACAAACCAACACCCGTGATTGTTGTCTGCTCTTCCAGCTGATATTTTTTCAGTTATCCTCCTTTCAACGACAGCAGAATGGCAAAACAACAATGCCATTAACGTGTAGACAGCGTTCTACACTATAGAGAAGCTCAAAATTAATTGTTGACAAAAATCCCATTAGGTAGCTCAAAAAAGCAACACTGACAAAATATTGGCGCGTTATTGGCACCGCGGGCAAAGTACGTCAACCAGCGTTGAATGGCTATAGAGGCTACTATACAATCAAATGCTCACATAGTCACTATGGGAAAACAGGTAAATGAATTAGCTCATTGTTGAATTAACCTCATCTATAGAAGGTCTTATTGAGATAAGCAAAAATAACATGCCCTCAAGCATTCCTTGACTTCTAGGGAGTGCTAATACACCTTCCCTGGTGGGGAGCAAAATGATGTTAACATGAAGTACAGCTATACTTTCTCCAATTAATTGTGACAATGTTATTGACCGGAATTTGAATTGTACTCACTGGAGTAGGTGAGGCTGGTCTGAGTATGCGCGCCAAGACTCGTGGTGATGCGCTTCTGAATGATCTTTTCCTCTATCAGGGCGCGCACGCTCATGCTCGCTGTCTGCAGTGGTGGTCCGTTTGACTCCTTTTTCTCGCACTTTTTCGCATCCGACTCCTGCAAGAAAGGAATAAGACTATATAAACAACTAGAATACAAATCGGTAGTATACTTTTGGAATAGCTCTTATGCTCACACTGAAATAAAATTAAAGTCTGGGTTTCTTTTGATGTAAATTGATGTTATATTTACATTTTATATTAAATCTACAGTTCATAAATAGTTTGAGGAATGTTCAACAATAAAAAACTTCAAGGTTGCTGACACGGTAGCTCAGGAGTAACGCACTGGCCCAGTAAGTCAAAGGTTGCTGGATCGAAATCAGCGGCCGGAGACTCCTGTCTGATCATGAGCGGTTACCTCTATATAATACGATTAATGCCGCTACGATACATTGATGTCTTTAATTTACCGCTTAGGCCTCACATGGGAATCATTTTTTTATGAGTAACAAAATTTCTGCCTTAGGCACAAGTAAGAAAATTAATGAAATAAGTTTTTTAGTTTACTGGACACTTTCTAGTGAATAGTCTTACACAAATTTAGATAAGACCAGACAGGCAGACACACTGTCTGTCTGTCTGTTTTTTCTTTGACGCTCCAGGAGGCATTTTACGCCGTCTTCTCCGAAATAAGCGGGGGAACTGATAACGCTGAAACTTATTTTATACATTCTCTACATTCCAGAGAAGGTTTTGCAATGCTTGAAATTTTCGACGCTCCATGAAACGTAAATAACGAGTTTTAAAAACCCACTTTTTACGCAATATTTGTCACATTTTGCTTTCAGTTTTCAATGAATCACTTACCGGTAATAATCAGCTGTCTTTGTTATTTAATAATTTAATAGAAAGAAAAACAAACAGATGTTAAATTAAAATCAATATTATTTAGTTTATATTGGTCATTAATTTTAAACCCAATTCGAAATCATACTATATTAAAAGGTTACATTAACGTATAACTAGTTTTATTAATCGTATCAAATTTTCTAATCTATATAATTGTAAAGTAATGATATGTAGTAAAACTGGGTATTTATTTGTTTTCTTTGTACTGATTTCTTTAGGATTTTAGTTTTACATTTTGGTATAATAATCTTTCTTCTTTAAACGTACAAAGGACGGGCTTACTGCTAGTTATTAGTAAAACTGTAAAATTAACTGATAAATTAGAATTCACCGAATTAAAACCTCTCCAGGATACAAAAAATGTAATAGACAATTCTCGTAGGATAAAAACAATTCAAGTAGCAAATACCAAAACAAAAAAAACGCTCAAACCTCATATAAAGTTAATCGTATGCAACCGACACAAAAGAAAGTAGTTGTTCTAATTTAGAACCAGTGGATGAAAATACCCTTCCTCCTCATTTAACAAGAGGTACACAATAGAACAATACTTCAGTGGCAACAATACAATTAAATAGTTGGAAACCAGCCATTATGTCGGTACAAAAGGATCATTTACAGCTGAGTTTCACTTCTTACAATCAACAAATCAAATTACGACGGAAATTATATCCGTGTTTCATAATTATGTAAACAGAGCTTTTCGTTTAAAACCGATAGAGGTTTATTTCAACAACGAAACATATGTTCTCTCATAAGGTCATAACCATAACAGAAAATAAATCATTTTGGTAACTCGTAGCAGATCTAAGCTCGTCCTTATTATTATTATTTTTGGGATATAAATTTTAAATAGGTTTAAAATAAATGATCAGCGTAAACAAAGAAATATTTGTTTTAATTTTACAGTTGTTTATTTCTTGCTGTTAAATCACTTTAGGATATCATATTTTGACATTGATATAAAAGTTAGGCGACTGCCCTAAACCAATTAGAATATTACGATTTACTATCCAATGTTTGGACAATTAATAATTGGATCCTGCCGACAAGTTTTGAAAACTTGGCGGGGCATTGACTGTGACTTATTATTTAAATAGATTATTTTGTAAATGTATAGGCTTTGGGGGGATACTAGCAATTTGCGAGACGCAAAAAGAGTGACGGAAGTGACGACATTTGCTTTAGAGAACAGCTGTTCAGAGGAACTGAAATCATTCCTCCCACACATTTTTAATATCTAACGTATTCTACCGAAGGTAGCCTAAATTTATACCAACATTTACTAAAACGTAGAGAAAATGCGGCTAATGTCACTAAAAACTAGGTTTTGAGGGCATATTACTCTTTTAATTTATTTAATAGGGCGTGGGGCGTGGTTAAGTTAAAAGTATACTAAAACCTTATCCAAAAGGTGTAGAATAATGTCAAAATAGTCACCATAGTTGGTGCTCTCGTTTGCACGGAGAAGTGTTCCAAAATACCTTATTCAATATTTTTAATAGACTTTTCCATCGCTTTTGTGTTTTTTAATTACACAACGTTTCTGGAGGTGGAGAAACTCCTCCCGTTTTCTAGTGATTACCTAATAATATAAATTAAAATTTAAAGTTAAAAAATTAAAGTAAAAAACTATATTGATAAAGCAACAAATAACCACAGCACTCCGCCTTCGAGCTAGCGGGATGACACGAGATAGCGTGTGCTCAGAACGAGAGTTGGAGCACTACTGGCATGATAGATAAGTATAGTATTATTGACAACATGATATAATTAATATCTTTAGCTTAAACTTTCAATAATTATTCATGTATATTTATAAGGCAATCACGAGAAAACGGGAGAAGTTTCTCCACCTCCAGAAACGTAGTTTAGTTAAAAACACAGACGCGTCGAGAGTTCAATAAACGATAGTGAATAATTAATAATCAACGCCATTATGAATTTCAAATATTCTTAAAAATACCTTTATTAGCGATACAAAAAGACGGATTTTGGGATGAGTCAAATTTTGATTTTTTTGGGCATAAAACGTAGCGATAACAGTAAAATATCATTCATACCTAAATAATAACTCAAGTATTAACCCAGAGTAGTAAAGGTTGTGTCCCTATACAAACAGATTACCCATTGGTGTAAGTTTGGCTATAGTTATTGTATTTTAAGCTAATTTTAGTACTAATGAAAAATATAAATAATTATAATTTCATGGTGAAATTGTATATTTACTACATTAGAGTGCTACAACCGTCATTACTAATAACGGTATTTCAAAATAATAACTCAACATAAGAAAGCAATAACTGTTGTCGATTGAAGAGTAATAAAAAACTTTCCGTTCAGATGTATTCCTAGAAAGAATTGCTCAATTTCAAGATATAGAAGCAACAAAGTGAATGCAGTGTATAATGATTGATCATACGAAACAGTTTCCTTCCAGTATCGAGATATTTATAGTTACAATTTCCGGTGTGCTCCTATCGGGCAGATTGAAACCCCTCCTTACATGATTTATACTTAACTCATTGCATCGGAACCCTAACTTTTCAGCCAAATATCTTGTAACTTATCCACTATGTAGACTAACATAGTAATGTTATAATCGTGCTATATTATTTAGACTTCACTTAATCTAAATACATATTTTGCATGTACTTTTCCGTTGCTCAAAGCGTTAGAACACTGGTCGGGTGTGATAATTTTAAATTTTGATCAAGTTAGAAATTTTTTTAAATATTTTCAGAAAATGTTACACTAAAACATGGTTTTAAAAATCTACATGCCAAAGTGATATTTTGATGAGTTAGAAAGTTGATACCTTTTATGTCTCTAGTGAGTTTTTCTGAAAAAAATAGTCAGATTTCGTACTTCTAATAATGTAACTCCCTACTAGATAACTGTAACTACTACATACAAAAATAAAATTACAATTTTCAGTTATATATTTTGAACGAAAGATTTATCGGAAAACGAAGGCTATCTAATGCCAAGCTTTTCCAAGATATACAGCTTTGGTTTCTTGACTTTTTCTCGTATCTCGTCTACTTCACCTTAGAACACTTAAATTTTTTGACAACTAACTTTTTACGAGCACAGTTTGCTGCAATGCTACGTTATTATAGCTAATATTTGTTACGTACATTTCTAGTAAGAAACATCCCATTTTACACACGTGAATACGTACACGGGGGAAACATGTTTAGATTATACAATTTCATAATAAACCCATCACGTTATTAGTTTCTCTATGTAACATTGTTCAACCTGTTTTATTAAAATTGCTCCTTCAGATTTCTTAGTAAGGAAAACACATTAAATGATCAACTTACGACTATATATTATAACCATGCAATATTATACAAATAGAGCATAAAACTATAAAAAAGTAAACAAAAATTAGTATCTTCAATATTCATAATGGCGTTGGTTATTAATTATTCACTATCTTTTATTGGACTTTTCCAACGTGTCTGTGTTTTTAACTACACAACGTTTCTGGAGGTGGAGAAAATCCTCCCGTTCTCAAGTGATTACCTAATAATTAACATTAAAAATTGAATTTTTAAAGTTACATATATTAGTTACATCATGTTATCAATAATACTATACCTATCCATCATGTACAACACCAAAACTATATTGATTACGGAACAAATAACCACAACACTCTGCCTCCGAGCTAGCGGGGCGTCAAAAGATGGCGTGCGCTATGAACGAAAGTTCTGAGCACGGCTAACTCAGTCGTGTAACTATAATCATGAAACTTTTAATATAAATTATTAGGTAACCACTTGAAAACAGAAGGAGTTTCTCAACCTCTAGAAACGTTGTGTAGTTAAAAACACATACGCGATGGAAAGTTCAATAAAAGATATTGAATAAAAATTAGTAACGTGAAAATAATTGTTAAAACCACTAATAGCTATTATAATTTAATTTTTGTAATAAATATTGTATATGCTACTAAACATTTTACCAATAAATAATTGACTTACTAAGAAAATTGATTCGTTTATAGGTTTATTACGTTTTTTACTAAACAGAACCGAGGTAATTTATCTGGACAGAGTTTATTGCCCTGTGAGCGAACGTACACAGTACAACAGCCAATGAACGCACTCGGTATTTTCCCTAGCTACTGTAACAAAACTCCCTCTTTTCCACCAAACGTACTAAATCAGCGAGACGCCTTTTAAATGGAAATTCCGTGGCAGAGTTGCCTCCAAGCCAATAGTAAAAAAGTCACACGATTGTATTTAAAATAATCTTAAATTTAAGTCCTTTTAAGACTAATCTAAAAAAGGTTTTAGTTTTGTATTATTTTATGTGTATCTATTTTTCACAATATAAATACAGCTGGATTAAATGTTAATTATATATTCATGAATCAAAAATTAGAATAAAACCAACAATAGGGAATAATTTAATCGGAGTTTTACTACCGTGTTTATTAAAACTTTGTACAGTTAATAACTCATACTCTATTTTATTAGACTAAGTATGCCTTTATTCAGTTAGTTAATTGCTTCCTCCCCCGTTTTAGACCAATTATATAATGTTACTGTGAGCTTCATACATATCCTGAGAGCGGCACAATCATCTTACACTAAATGCTCATTCATACTTGGCTTAAAAAACCTACATTGTAGTATGGTTGCCATTTCAATGATCTAATCTAATCTAACCCTACTTCTTCCTCCATGATAGGTAAAATATATCACGGTACAGTCCGTTTATCCTGTGTTAGACCAAGTATATAATGTTACAGTCAGTCACTTACTTCCCACCCCTGTGTTACACCAAGTATATGATCTTACAGTCAGTCACTTACTTCCCAGCCATGTGTTAGACCAAGTATATCATGTTACAGTCAGTTAATTACTTCCCAGCCATGTGTTAGACCAAGTATATCATGTTACAGTCAGTTAATTACTTCCCAGCCATGTGTTAGACCAAGTATATAATCTTACAGTCAGTCACTTACACCCACCCCTGTGTTAGACCAAGTATATAATCTTACAGTCAGTCACTTACTTCCCACCCCTGTGTTACACCAAGTATATGATCTTACAGTCAGTCACTTACTTCCCAGCCATGTGTTAGACCAAGTATATCATGTTACAGTCAGTTAATTACTTCCCACCCCTGTGTTAGACCAAGTATATAATCTTACAGTCAGTCACTTACTTCCCAGCCACGTGTTAGACCAAGTATATAATCTTACAGTCAGTCACTAACTTCCCAGCCATGTGTTAGACCAAGTATATCATGTTACAGTCAGTTAATTACTTCCCAGCCATGTGTTAGACCAAGTATATCATCTTACAGTCAGTCACTTACTACCCACCCTTGTGTTAGACCAAGTATACAATGTTACAGTGACCTACTTACTTTCATCTTCTTGTTAGACCAAGTATTTTGTGTTACACTCAGTTACGTACTTCCTCTCTTATGTTAGACTTAGTATTTTTGTTATAGTTAGTTATGTACATTCTCTCTAATGTTAGACCAAGTATTTCAGGCAACAATCAGGTACTTACTTCTTCCTCTGTGTTAGACCAAGGATTTTGTATTACAACGAGCTACTTCCTCGTCCTTCGTATTAGACCAAGTATTTTGTGTTACATTCAGTTACGTACCCCCCAAATGTAGGACCAAGTATTTCAGGTAGCAATAAGCTACTTATTTCATCCTTCGAGTTAGTTAGTTAGTTATGTATCGTGTCACTTACTTCCTCCTCGGCGTTGTCGTTGTCTGTTGCAAGGACGTCCATGTCCGTCACGGTGGAGCCACTGTTGTATGCATGTTTGGGTTCCTGAGATAGCTGCTTGCACAGATCACGCATTCTTATGCTTAACTTACCGTTAAAAAGTTAATATGGAACATTTTGTGTAATTATATTTGTGTAATACAGGGCGATTCACGAAGATATGCGGCAGCTTTGATAGCTCATTCTACATGTAAAAATGTTTGTATCTACTTCCCTGTCGGAAGTAGGTTAGATCATGGATATGTCTAAATTTTTAGTTAAATTTTCATTGTTGAACTGATTGTTTGTTAAGTGTAGGAAATGTGTTCAATCAAGATAAGGAAGATTTACTATTCAAATGATGATAAAGACGCTCTTTAATTTATTTAAGACTAGCTGACCCGGCGAACTTCGTAACGCCTAACAGAAAATACATGATAACTTTAAGATTGGCCATTTTGCGAAGTCAAATAGCATTGCGGCTTCGTTGTGAAAGCTTTAAATATTTAAAAGCTGATTATTATAATAAACCTAATATGTATAAACATTGTGATTATTTTATTTGGAAAATATATTAACATGGTACTTTTAATCAAACAGAAAATAAAAAACAAATAAATACAGTACATAATTCCCAAAAACCGTAAAATATAACGTGGCGAATAATGCTGTTCATTTTGTACAGCACGTATTTACTTCATAGTTTTACATTATATGATTCATATGGCATTGGATTATAAAGCATATTGCTAACGGAAAGTAAACCAACAGCTGTTTTAAGAAATCAAATGTTTTCATTTTAGAAAATTTGTAAACAAACTTATTCCCCATAAGGTTAACTTTAGAAATTCTAAACGCTATAAAATGGAAACTAATTGAATTTATGGAAACTGATGATATGCCTAAAGCATGACCGGAGCAGAGACGAATCCAAAAAATCAAAGATCATTAAAATCGGTCCAGCCGTTCTCGAGTTATAATGCGTGTAACTAACACGACTTTGTTTTATATATTTAGATTGAAGAACTGCTTCAATGTTAAAAGGCTAAAACTTGTTGTGAAGTATGTAAATAAATAAATAATAGAGAGTTGTTGAAGGTGTTATTGACACTGATTTAATATAATGAAAACCACTCTAGTGTAGCTTTTTGACATGGATATCTCTTAGCTGGAAGGGGGAGTGTTAGCAAGTTGAACGACCAAAATTTAAAACATAAGAACAGCTGTATAGATGAAGTGAAAACATTCCCTTTAGACACATCAATGATCCATCTTATTACTCACAGGGAAGTAAATACAAACAATTTTTAACTGTTCAATGCCAAAAGTAAAGGCAAATTCAAAAGTTTTACTAATAATAAGTTTAAAAGAGTTATGGTTTTAACATAGCGTTTGAGAGGACCAAAAGGGTTTTGAGATTGTATAGGAATGTATGCATTTAATATCAAATGAAATCCGATAAATAATATGTCCATTTTGTAAACTATCATCAAACTCCAAACAATGACAAATAATAACGATTCCAGAAATATATAACGAGGTTATAGATTTAATGATCGGGGCTTAGCTGCAATACTAAAAGTTATTACACTCACAAAACATTTGGTATTATCAAAGGTTTATATTAATGCGGTTTTGGTAATTACCAAAATCCTATTAAGAGCTTGTAATATCGTTTTTATAACTCGATGCATCTGTCCAATATGCCTTAATCCATATGGTCGACATAGCGTGGTTAAACTAATGTTTGCAAATCCTTTGATTTGTGAGCAATGCCGTTATCCCGTATGGGGTTGTATTGTTTTGGCTGCAAATATAATTGGACATCTGCGAAATATTTACGTTTTTATGCAGCATTTCATAACCAGGGAGGACTATAAGTTGTTAAAATTATTTGACTAAACTTTAAAATTTTAAATGTTGATTGAAAAAATTATACAGATATAAACTCAATATCGTATTGAAAACCATAAAAACAAAAAAAAAACTTTTGAATTTTTTCAACACTCAAGAATGCTTTCCAGGTATTTTAATAGGAAAATGTCGTTTTTATATGTATCTTTTAGAAACACTAAACCTATTGCTTGTCATGTTTTATTGTAGCTAGTACAAAAAATAATAAATTTCTAATGTAGATTTTTAGGATTTTTTTAAATTTGCGATGACAACAATGATAGAAAAACACTCTAGGGGTTTTTTCATTGCGTAGTAATATTTCCAATAAATCCACTCAAAAAGGTTTACAGTTAGGAGATAACCCAAACCCAATATAGGTGCTGTACATACGCATATATACTTAAACAATTATTTCCCGACACGTGTTTCTGGAAATATCTTGGATTTTGGTTAACACTTTAACTTTTCAACTTTTTGTGTTGATTTAGTAGAATTAAAACTGCCCACTAAAACCCAAAATATGTCCCCTTTTTATTTTGGATCTTTTCCTATCATGGTAGCTAAAAGAAGAAATATACAAACAAAATATTATTGTTACAGTTTAATGGTTTTATACCTTCTGAAACACATAGAGTAAACTTTTTAGTACAATAGAATCCGTATTTTTTCGTAATAGGTGGAGCCTATTACAAAACCAAATGTTTCCAATATAAAATACATGGGAGTTCTGTTAGAGGCCATTCTTCGCTTAAGCTACGCATATAATTAACAGTTAGAAATTACCAATCATAACCAATTCGCTGTCCTTTAAATCTTTAATGTAAATAACAAGCAATAATGTTATGTTACCAAGAGAATATTTATTTGAAAGTAAACGTACTAGATGTTATAGTTCCTGGAAAGGACTTGATACAACTATTATAATAGAATAATGATACACTAATGAAACTGTAAAAACTATAAAAGTCACAAAGATATTCTTACAAATATAACTGTTTGTTAATTTGAAAAAGACTCTTTTTGAAATAATCTTTATTTGAATGAGCATTAGATCAAAGCAAGAGTTGAAAGTAGAAAATTAAAAACAGAGTTTGAATAAAAACTCTGCTTTGTTTGACGAGGATAAAAAGTGTTTGGCATTGCTTAATTTTGTGGAGACATGTTAGACAAAAATAAATGTAACGAGTAAAAATATGAACTGATCTAAAAATGTTTACTTACAGCGATTGTGATTTGATGGTGTTTTGCTTCCTGGGTAAGCAATAAAAAGAGCCTGTTATTAGAAAACATTTTTTACATTATTTTACAAAAATGTTTAACGCAAAAACACGTTACAAATAATTTTGACACGCCACATACTAACTTTGAATACATGAATTATAGTCCTCTCATAGAAAATACAAGAAATTACGATGTTAATATTCCAGTAGAGTGATAAAATATACAACACATACTAAAGGTTAACGAAAAAAATGTTATTTTAGGAACTATTATTATATGCGTTTTATTTTAAATTACTGTACTCTTAGACTTAAATAATGCAATGTGCTTCGTATAAGTGAAACTTGGAAGAGCACATACAACGAAAGCTAAGTTTTCTTTACTATAAAATTCGCTACTTTTGTCCAAGAAAGTTTGCTCGAACTTAAGCGCTGTTAAACGGCAGACTCGAGGAAAGTAGAAAAGGTGAATCCAAGTTTCAGCGATAAGCCACGAGAGCGAGCGTCTGGAATAACTTTGGCAGCGAGCTCTTGTGATCTGAATAAGGAGTGGGTGAGAGATACTACTAACTCGTCCTGCATAGTGTCACTGTAGTGGTAACAACTGAGGAGTGGGTGGGGATTCTACTAACTCGTCCTGCATAGTGCCACTGCAGTGGTAACAACTGAGGAGTGGGTGGGAGATACTACTAACTCGTCCTGCATAGTGCCACTGTAGTGGTAACAACTGAGGAGTGGGTGGGAGATACTACTAACTCGTCCTGCATAGTGCCACTGTAGTGGTAACAACTGAGGAGTGGGTGGGAGATACTACTAACTCGTCCTGCATAGTGCCACTGTAGTGGTAACAACTGAGGAGTGGGTGGGAGATACTACTAACTCGTCCTGCATAGTGCCACTGTAGTGGTAACAACTGAGGAGTGGGTGGGAGATACTACTAACTCGTCCTGCATAGTGCCACTGTAGTGGTAACAACTGAGGAGTGGGTGGGAGATACTACTAACTCGTCCTGCATAGTGCCACTGTAGTGGTAACAACTGAGGAGTGGGTGGGAGATACTACTAACTCGTCCTGCATAGTGCCACTGTAGTGGTAACAACTGAGGAGTGGGTGGGAGATACTACTAACTCGTCCTGCATAGTGCCACTGTAGTGGTAACAACTGAGGAGTGGGTGGGAGATACTACTAACTCGTCCTGCATAGTGCCACTGTAGTGGTAACAACTGAGGAGTGGGTGGGAGATACTACTAACTCGTCCTGCATAGTGCCACTGTAGTGGTAACAACTGAGTAGTGGGTGGGAGATACTACTTACTCGTCCTGCATAGTGCCACTGTAGTGGTAACAACTGAGGAGTGGGTGGGAGATACTACTAACTCGTCCTGCATAGTGCCACTGTAGTGGTAACAACTGAGTAGTGGGTGGGAGATACTACTAACTCGTCCTGCATAGTGCCACTGTAGTGGTAACAACTGAGGAGTGGGTGGGAGATACTACTAACTCGTCCTGCATAGTGTCACTGTAGTGGTAACAACTGAGGAGTGGGTGGGAGATACTACTAACTCGTCCTGCATAGTGCCACTGTAGTGGTAACAACTGAGGAGTAGGTGGGAGATACTACTAACTTGTCCTGCATAGTGCATCTGCAGTGGTAACAACTGAGATGTGGGTGGGATATACTATAATTTTTATTTTATTACTATTACTTTGTGGATATTTGTATACGTTTATTTAACTAAAACTTTAGTTTTTTATTGCGTAGAAGAAAAATAAATGTTTCGTGAAAAGTATAAAAAATATTTTTAGTAACAACGAATATAATATTTTATTAAAACAATAATAATAATAATTATATAATTATTTATACCAGTGAAAAATGAATAGTAAATGAAGTGTAAAAATGAATATAGTGAAAGAGTTCCTTTTGGGCAGTGATTATTGTTTGTCTTAAACAAACTTTTGGCTCCAAAACCACAAGAACAATTTAAGTATTTGGTCACTTCAATAAATGTATATCATTTTCTGCTTCCCTATAAACAAAGCGATATTTATTAATATTGTTGAAATCTGTTATTTTTTGGTTTGTAAAAACTTTTATACTTTTCATCCTACAACAATACAAATAATTCACTAATTATAATTACTAGAAACAATAATTCATAAACATTGTATTTTGGTTTTATCTACAGTACGACCACAATTAAAAATACTTGTCTATGTATGGATAAAAAGTATGTTAGAATTAACACGTAATTATGGAAGATGCTGCGTAATTCTAGAGCTCTGGTGAAGCAACTTAGTTTTAAGCAGATTAAGGATTCAAAAGTTAGCAATAACCAAACGTGTGTCAAAGTTGGGCAAGTTGGTGATTAACCACAGAACAGCGCGGTGTGGAACAACTTTGCCCGCGGCGCCACTGTGAATCGAATACCAACATTCCTAGCACTATTCTCACAGCTTATCTTTTATTCAAAAGTAATACTTTCCTGTCTAAATTTAAACGTAACAAATCTATTCATTGAATATAAATTTTACTTATTCTTAAAACTCGATATACCGACGTAAACTACGAGGGTATTTTTATGAGTAAAAGTAATCAATTATATGACATAAAACTTACTTTGTTACCGATCAAGATCATTTTATTTAATAGCCCAATAAGCAAAGGTATTACGATAAAACTTATTGCACCCAAAGTAAAGGCGAGTGGAAGTTTTTTGAAATATGAAATAAAAGGTTCCCTCCTACAATCGTCTGGATTAACGTCCGCACTATTGAATACTACGTTAATCCACAAAGACCGTCCTCATAACTAGACCAGTTCGTAATTCAGGGGCAGTGGTTTGGACTCCACTTTAAAATGTATGTCCCTTAGATATGCCATTGACTGTTGGGTTTTTAATTGACAGTTCTGACTCAAGAACATGTCAGGCTTAGTCAGTAACAAGACTAAAAGATCGCGCCACAATCATCTTACACTTATTTCTCATTCATACTTGGTTCGAAATACTTGGTCCTGGACAGGTCGCTATTTAGTAGTTAGTTAACTAACTAACTAACTAAATATCGTGCCGCAGCGAAGCAAAATATATTTAGGTAAAGGTAGGTGTAGCCTACTCCAGAAACTTCCACATTTCATTACCATTTATATTTATACATTTATATTCTTAAATTTAAATTTACGTGTTTTGTTAAATTTACGTTTTGTTTTAAATTTTAACCTTGGATACACCAAATACAAAACTTGGGTTAGTACTAAAAAGTTTACCCTTTTCAACGCTATGAATCGATATAGTTAGTTTCCATTCCGGAAAGATGAGTGGCAAATAGAGGCATTTATCGACGATTTAGTGAAACTTTTAGTTGTCATACTGGAACTATCTTTGAATTTCATTGTTTTACCGCTAGAGAAGTGATATACACCAATAATGGCGTACTGTAGACCAGGTGGTTATAGTGTTCGCTGATGAGTGAAGCGTTGGATTCAAACATATTCGGGTTCAAATCACGACCATGAGTAATGCCAATTTGCTGTGTAATTCTAGATAAGTTTTTTGTTACTTAAATAAATTTGGTTTGGTTATTTTTGTAGTACAGCGGTAAGAGGGTCCACTTAAAATAAACGTTACAGTAACCAGCTTCTGTAGATGTTAACACCATTTGAAGCTTATTCGTAATTATTGCAGTAAACACCTGTTTTGCATTTTTTACGTTTCGGTTATGGTTAAGAGTGGGGGGTGATAAAAATTTAAGTGTTTCTTTGGTGTTTATTACATATTACTTTTAGATGTTTAGTAATTGAACATGAGTAATAAAAAATGAACGCCCTGAAAGGCTTATGAAATGAATGGCTAATGAAATAAATTAAATTAAATATTAAGAATATAAAATTCCTCAATCAGTTAGTTTAAGGATTGAACTCTTGATTTTTGACTACACTATTCTTTTTCTATTATTAAGCAACATAAAAAAAGAGCTGAAGGGAGCTTTACAGTTTCAATCAAGTCTGCGTCTTACTAGTATTTTACTATAAACTTTCCCCGTGTATTGGAGATAAAAATATGGAAGGAATCCTCCAGTAAATACAACGGGAGGATTCTACTGTGACTTAACGACACCCTGAGGGCTTAAGTACCTTCCATCCTCCCAGATCAATAGCTACCCTTAGGGCTGACCCTTAAACTGTAGTTTGATCAATATATAGTTCTAATTTTATAATAATTTCATTTTAACACGGTCAAGCTTACACAATAGCGTATTATTGACAGCATTATAATTACCTAGCTAGCGGTATAATACCGCATAATAGTAGTGCGGAACAGCATATCTTGTTAACTTTTAGATTAATTTAATTGGATTTTATTTATTTAATAAATTTAATTTCACCATGTTTCAACGAAGTCGGGTCATACCACCACGGTGCTGTTCTTGTGTGATTCCTCGGTCTTCTTCAGAGGATTGATTCGCCATGTTCCGATGTCGAAAAGCATTAAGGGTGTGTCCTGAAGTTTGTTATTAATTAATTCTCGCTTAATCTAACGTTTATTTATAAATACGTTCAATTACATTTATTATAAAACTCGAAAAAATCACTCATCATTACCCTGGAATAAACTAGTCTTCTAGTAATCTATAACTGTTTATTTACAAAACAATCACAAACATTCGCTGTAAGTGACGCACAATGACGTTAGCTCTCGGCTGGTGAAAATAAAGCAATACAAAATCAGCTGTTAATAAAATATTCATATTATTGATATATGCATTATCAAAATACATTATGTATTTTCCTCATAAGCTTAACATATACTGACTTTTGAATACAAATTAAATGAAGTTGATTGAATACAAAACTGGATATGTCTGTGCCTATTCGGAGTAGAGACGAATCCAAAAAATCAAAGATCATTAAAATCAGTCCAGCCGTTTTCGAGCTATAAATGGTATAACTAACACGACTTTGTTTTGTATATGTATATATCTGTAACTTAAACTTTAAAATTTCAATATAAATAATTAGGTAATTACTTGAAAACGGGAGAAGTTTCTCCATCTCCAGAAACGTTGTTTAGTTTTAACCATACGACGTTTTAAACACAGACGCGTTGGAAAAGTTTAGTAGAAGATATTTAATAAGCGTAAATTATTTCGTCATACT
Source organism: Nephotettix cincticeps (assembly GCA_023375725.1). Taxonomy (NCBI): domain Eukaryota; kingdom Metazoa; phylum Arthropoda; class Insecta; order Hemiptera; family Cicadellidae; genus Nephotettix; species Nephotettix cincticeps. Next base: position 53,425,189 of record CM041789.1, on the reverse strand, counting down.
GTTTTGTCATAACCAATAACTGGGGTTGGTTTTACCCTCGGGTGCGTAATATTAGGTTACTATGCTATAGAATTAGTAGTAAGTATTTGATCCCTTGTTCACGTACATGGACGCCTACAACTCCCTGACCAAGCGGAAAACCGAGTTGTCATAGGGGATAATAGTGCACCTATGTGAGTGTTTTTGCAGGTTGGGGAGAATCTAACCCCCCAATCACATAATCCTAGGATAACATAGTCTTGAAACAGTCCACTCAAGTACGTGAAATACCACTACCTAATTTAACCAAACAGTGCTCAGTTAGTTAAAGCAAACCGTTAGGGGTTGTTTTTGTGGTTTGAGGTGAATTTAACCCCCTGATTAAGTAATATTGAGCTAAAAACCTTGAGATCTCCTATTCAAGTACGTGAACAGGAGATCCTCTTCCTAGCCTTGCCGATAACGGTGGTCAGTTAGGTATAGTAAACCGACAGGTGTTTTTGTGGGTTGACATGGATATACTCCAACCCCCAATTACGTAATCCTAGGTTATATTAGGAGGGGGGTGTACACCGAGAATAAAAAAACATTTTTTATTGTCTATAATTTTATTACAGCTTGTTGTTTCCTTGACGACGTGGTGGAAATTTATTTAAATATTTTAAGTTTCTAAGAAGTTATAAGAAAAATAGATAAGTGGTGTGTGTTGTTGGGAAGCTTCATAATCTTTGTCACATGACCATCTCATCTATAGCTACAATCTGAACCAAAATCAACGTGGTAAGTTAAAAAATTTTTTATTCTACGTAATTTTTGTTGATAAAAAAACTATTTAATTTTTATTAAAATTTATCTGCAATCCATCTACAAGGTTGTTTTTGAGTTTATTAAGGTAATTATGCTACAGAATGTCAAAATAATCATTAGAAACAAGTTAAAAAGAAATGTTATGGAGAAAATACTATCTATCACTGTATATTTATTTAATTTCTTCTATTATAACAAAGATTGGGTTATATAAAAGTCCGTACCGTAAGCCGTATCACCTGCCTAGGTATGTGAACAATCACCTCCTAACCTAAACCAACCCTACAAGACTTTGGGTGTTAGGTATGGCAAACTGATACGTTTGGAGTGATTGCGTAACTCGTTACCTCCAAATAGTTATGTTAGTGTAACTGGGACGGGCAACGTCCTGTAATCCAGCTACGTGAAGGTCACGAATTGTGGATAGTTTTGAGCGATGGTCAGTGAGTGTAGTGTTCTCTTGAGTGGATTAACGTCCGCACAATTGAATACCACGTTAATCCGCAAAGACCATCCTCATTAGACTAATTCGTAATTCAGAGGTGGTGGTTAGGATTCCACGTTAAACTGTTGGTCCATTAGTTGCCATCGTCTGTTAGGATATTATTAATTAACAGTCCTGTCTGAGGAAAAGTCAGCCTTAGACTACAGTCAGTAACAAGATTACAAGATCGCGGCACAATCATCTTACACTAAATGTCCATTCATACTTGGCTACATTGTAGTATGATTGACATTTCAATGATGTAATGTAATCTAGCCTTAACTTTGATGAGGCGAGTTTTCATCTATCGAATGATCGTAACAAAGTTGTCTCACGTTTCTGAACGTTTCCGTCGTCACAGCCCATTACAGAGAGCATGGCTTCACGTTCCTCTCTCATATCCGATTACCGTTGCAAGTAGGTCACTAACCGTCATAACTCGGTACTAATAGTTGGCCGTGGGGCCGCTGGTTCTTATCCCTCGAGAGAACTTTAATAGAGCACTTAGCTGGATCCCTCCCATTACCATATTAGAGACGATTATCGCCTCCCTATTAGCCATAAGCCTCTCACCCCTGTGAAATTATTATTGTGAGAAGAACTCTATTTGCACTGTTTAATTCCCGTGTATGCATTCTGTAATAATTATTCGTTTTAAGGAAAGCAACAGATGAGACCGGGTTTTACCAAATCCACTCTAACAATGCTCTGATAACGATACTTAAGTGACTGATAATTTAAACTATAGTTAAGTGATTCAAAATTCATTAACGAGAACAGTAGTTAACTAACGCTGTTTTTTTAAACGAGATTTTAGATTAGATTACCATTTTGAAATAACGACCTACCCAAGAAGGTATTTTATGCCAAGTATGAATGAGAAATGTGTGTAAGAAGATTTGACGCGATCTTGTTACTGACTAAGGCTGACATGTTCCGTAGAGAGAATTTTTAATTAATAGCCCGACAGTCAATGGCATATCTAAGGGACCTACAGTTTACATGTCCGAACCACTGCCTCTGAATTACGAAGTGTTCTAATTATGTCGATGGTCTTTGCAGATTAACGTAGTATTCAACAGTGCGGACGTTAATCCATACAAGTGAACCCTACACCCACTGACCATCGCTCACAACTATCCACAATTCGTGACCTCCAAGTAGATGGATTACAGAACATGCCACGGACCCAGCCTTGTCTTGATTTAGTGTTTTATAAAGGTAGCATTGAACTGTCTTGACACTAGACTGATATGTGCACTAGTAAACATACGCCCAAATAGTTCAGTGTTTGTGACGAAATAACTTTTACCAACAATGAAAAAAGGAATTCGATCATGTTGTTGGGGAAATATTTACCTTAATTGAATGAAAAAAACACACTCATTCTAACAGAGCTAAAAATAATTTTGGATTTTGATAGACAAACAGCATAACGTGATCTCTGATCACATACGTCATTATATACCATCACTTCACACCTTATGTGATAACCTAAAGAAAAAGGCAATGATCAACCTCCTAGGCCATGAAACGCCATCCTTCGTTTGCGAACGTCAAAACCATATTGCTATCACTTTCAAACACCAATTCATATATTCTACTAGTATTACGTATTGCCATATTAGCTTAGAATTTATATTTTAATCTAATATAGTAATAAAATAATTTGAAATACTAAATTAACAAATGACTCACTTGAAAGAAGATGAATTTTAACCCAGCAGTAAAAAACTCAACGAATTATTTACTTAACGAAAGATTATACAGGTTAACCGGTCGAAATTGAGCAGTTAATTCTCTAAAGATAAGTTAGCTTAAAGTAGTTCTAACGACGAGTGGTGAAATCCAATTTCGCCAGTTAAGGGCTAGCAACTGATACAGCTAGTTTTAGATTTTGGTCGGATTCCCCTTATAAGTATTCAACTTTATTGATTTAATGTATTGACATTTTGATACTTACCAGCTAAACACTTTTCGGAATCATAATTGTAGTTTTAAAATTTTCATTAGAGTCTTGTTATGAAACGTGCTCAAAACCATATCAAATATTTAGCGTATTTTTATTAAAATATTCTATAAACATTACATATTTTTAAAGTTCAAATTTTTATTGAAAAGCAAAATTGATCCCTTCGCCTTTGTAGAAAAACATCTTTTTTTCTTGTACAATACACTCAGATACTTAAATTGATTTGATTTTACTTCCTTCCCTTATAAATAGTTTAAGGAGAAAGTATTGCTTTCATCAAAATTATCAAATTTTGAGTTGAGAGTAAATGAATATGTTTTGGGGTCCAAAACAGTGTGTGTCTGGGTGTGTACAGAAGCACAGCCTACCCCGTTGGTCCCTTTAAATGCAATTTGTATGTCTGTATATATTTACCGTATCTTCTAGGTGTTTTTTCCATTTTTTGATTTTTTGAGTTTTAAGGGTACCCCTAAAAACTCTTATAAACGTAAAAAATGAAAATTTCACAAAAGTGGCACTAACTATTTTGATTACAATTTAATAGTTCATAGTGCATAGAGTACTAAATAAATATGACACCACCTGCATGTCTGTAAGAACGACGGTTCAAAGGTATGGGCTTTTAAGTGTCAAAAAGTATGTTTTTAAAGTTTAAAGTGTAAAGTTTAAACAATAAAGGTAAAGTATAATTTGACTTCCACCATTGAAACCAGTTTAAACAGCTAAGTATTTTGAGTTATTTGTCTACTACTAATGGTGCCAGAGAAATGTAAAATTTACTGTCCATAATATCTATTCTTCCTTTTTTTCTAAACAGTTTTCCATGAAACTTGGTATGCAGCGTAAGGTCACATCACCCAACAAAACCCACTAAAAAAAGCTTAGTATTACGGGGGTAGGGGGTTCCCCCTTTGATAAAATTCCAACATTTAATTTAACTTTGTTTCTTTTGTTGTTATTTTCAGAAATTGTATGGTAATTAAAAAAATATTATATGATATTTAGATAAACGTTAAAGAATATGATAGTTTTATTATAGATGTTCGTCTTTAAATTTACTTAAGGGAGAAAGTATGTCAGTCCACAGATACCGTTTATTTCAAAAGTATATTGTGATGCTGATAAAAAACATCAGATAAATAGAAAATAAAACGATTGCCATCAAAACCGGGAATGCAGGGAAGTAAACGGATACAGTTTGTGCACAATGTAAACAGAGGTAAACATTTCCCACTGATCAATATTTCATAGACCACTCTAATCACATCGGGTAAACAAAGAGGATACTGTTGTAATGGATTGATCTAAATTGAAACAGTAACTCTCTATCCCAAGTCAGACAAAAGCCGTTCTTGCGCTTGATTGAAGGGGGCTTTGAGCCACCGGCTGCATTTTTAAAGCCGGACTAGGATAAATAATGGCTTAATTTAGTGGTTGAATCATCTTTTCGGTTCTCCGAGATTAACTCTCATCTAGAACTCGAAGGAATACAAATTGAACCCTTCAAAGAAAATGAAAAACGTTCCTTCGTTTGAACCCTGACCCTAATTTACTTTCGAATTAGTTTCATTTATAATAAAGTAAAATAACTGCTTTCTTTGTTTTCACAAACGGAATCTAAGAGTAGTATTAATAGTTTTACCAGGACCTAACTAAGTAGACATTAAACAATGTGTGATGTCAAAATAAAATAAACGGTATTAGTAGAGTGACACATACTTTCTCTATCATAATCTTTAAACTTTATCTAAATATTAATTAATAATTTATTCTTTCAAAAATAATCATCTAATTTCTGAAAATAACAAGAAGAGAAAGAAACTTAAATAAATTGTTAAAATTTTATGGGTGGGGGGTAAACCCCCCCACATAGTAATACAAAGCTGGTTTGGGTCGGATTTGTTGGGTAATGTGACCTTACGTTTCATACTATGTTTCATGGAAGACGGTTGGGAAATAAGGAAGATATTGGTTTTTAATACTCTCCTTAAGAATAACATTGCATGCTCTCAGACAACGTACTGCGTTAATCATGAACAGTAAATTTAACTTTTCTCTGGAACCTTTAGCAATAAACAGATAATTCAAAGGGCTAATTTGTTTAAGTTTTTTTGTTTAAGCTGGCATCAATGGTGAAAATTGAGGTTTTTAGAAATGCGAGTGGTGTCATTTTGTAAAGAACTATAATTTAGTTTTTTACAAAATCATTAGAGCCGGTTTTGAGCATTTTTCATTTTCCTTTTTTTTAGGGTTTTTATGGATAAAACACTCTTAAAAATAGCAAATTTCATGAAAATTGTACCAATAGTCTCGAATCTAGGCTTCTGCCCCCACATGGGCAGACATCGCCCTAAAAACCTCGGGGGGCACTAAAATAGGTTATATCCACCAGAAACTCGAACTCAAAAATTCTGACGAAATTTTCCTTATACTATCGTATAAGGGGAGAAAGTAAAAATGTTAAAATGTAAAAACCAAAATAAAATGCACTATTATTTATATATAAATTGTTTTGTTCTGCTGGCCAGCAAGAGACACCGACCGAGGGGTTTATTCAGTCAGCCTAGGGAAAAGTTTTACTTATAAGTCAACAACGTTTTAGAAGGCATCATAATGAGTACATTATTTTATATTATTGTACATGCTGAAAAATATCATTCTAATTTTGTTTGTTGAGCCATCTCATATTGAACGATTTAACCAGTTTTATCCTGCTGATCATCAGCCCATTTTTTAACAGTTTTAAAAAGTTTTGGTTTAAAATACTTACTGATGTCAAAGAGCTGTTACTATGGTGGTGTTTTGGCTCCTTTAGAAGCATGAAACAACAATAATTCATTCATTAAAGTGAATGTACTGGTAAATTAGTTTATTATTTAAGGCAAGGTTATTTCTTGTACTTATAAACTCGAGGAGCTTTTATGTTTAATGCGGATTATCAACTGCAGGACCAAATTTACTAGTTTTAGAAGCATTATTCTTCAATGTCCAAAAAAGCTGAAATCTTATAGATTTCAGTTTTAGGACAACCAAGATGAAATATAAAGTAAATCCAAGGAAAGCCCGTCCAAACTTTCCATAATTTTCCATCACGATTAGTAAAACTAAGTGTCACAACATTTCGGAATGTGAAATCTGATACTGTCCTCAGACGAGTTGGAACCTAGAACTTTCACGTGTGAGACGCTCCTTTCACACTATACGATTTCGCTAGTAACAATCTTATAATGTCGATTTTAACCTGGCAAGCAGATATAAAAGGTATCTGATTTCAGATGCTGAAACGTTGTAAGACTTCAATGACATGGATATGTCTTAGCGAGGGATGTGGGGGTATTACCAATCCATCAGACCAAAATTTGAAACGGAAGTGACGTCATACGGTTATAAGGATAGCTGTTTACAGGAACTGAAAACATTTCCTTTAGACATATCAATAATTTATTCTTAAAGGCTATTTTAATAACATAAATTCACCATCGCAAACAATTAATTTCAAACAAAGAATGTATGAAATATACGAGGATGTCGCACCTTTTTGAAGTAACCTCCATGGAGCCGCATGTGACCGTTGAGGGCTGGCACATTTTTGAATTTGCGGTGGCACAAGTTGCACTCGACTGGCTTGGGGTCGGCCTTGGCTACTGTGGGGGCAGCAGCGCTGGGGGCGGGTGCGGGGGCTGGGGCGGGGTTGGACGGCGTCGCAGAACTGTTGAGACCCACTGCCTTGCTGGCGGTACTGCTGGCACATGCTGTCGTCTGCAACATACGACACCTCTCGGTCAATCTTGTGTTTAGAGTGTCACATGTTAAATAAGCTATAGCTATTTGTGTAACAAGAGTGCAAACGGTGTCATATCATTAGAGAGGTTCATATGACAACACGAAGCTATTATCACTGTTATCTCGTAAAAAACGGTGTTTTAAATTATCGTTATTCACTTTTCAAGTGGCGGCGGACAATTTCAAGTAATAAAAAAACCTTCTCTAGAATGTAGAGAAATAAGTTTCATTTTTATCAGTTCCCCCGTTTCTCGGAGCAGGCGTAAAATGCCTCCTGGAGCGTCACAGACAAACAGACAGGCAGACACAGATTGAGATAAGACTTTTTCGACTTCTCTAATGCATGAAACGTAAAAAATAACTAGATAATGAATAACTCTGTGGAATGTACAGCCAAAGCTTTAGTTTTATTTATATGGATTAGATTAGATTACCATTTGAAATGACGACCTACCCAGGTAGGTATTTTAAGCCAAGTATGAATGAGAAATGATTGTGGGATGATTGTGGCGCGATCTTGTAGTCTTGCTACTGACTGAGGCTGACATATTCCTTAGACAGGACTGTTAATTAATAGCCCAACAGCCGATGGCAACTAAGGGACCTACAGTTTAACGTGGAATCCGAACCACGGCCTTTGAATTACGAACTGGTCTAATTATGAGGATGGTATTTGCGGATTAACGTAGTATTCAATAGTGCGGTCGTTAATCCACACAAGAGAACACTACATCCATCGACCATCGTTCATAACTATCCACAATTCGTGACCTCCAAGTAGCTGGATTACAGGACGTCGCCACCGTCAATAATATAAATTACCCAAAATCGTAGTCAAGATTGGTGAGTCTGATCATACGTGTTATCTTGTAATATCCTGTTATAAAGTCATCCTAGTGATTGAATTCATTCGGTAACTCGACTACGCACGTCATTGCTAATATGGGAAACTAGATCGTACAATGGGTACAATGGGGTGTGCACCTAATGCAGTAATATCCGAGCATTGTGTTGGACTTATGATTATACAGACCATTGATGTAGCCTCAACATGTCTCGCCTGAGTGTACCTTGCCGTTCATTCTCTAGTCAATACCACGAAGTTCTAAGAATAACTCTAGTGGTGTTAACGCAAGTGGCGGTTTCCATTTATTCATCAGTTTTCCACTCTTAAAAAGCTGCAAAAATTTTAATTGTTCTAATAAATTCACATTTTTTATTTTTAATTTCTTCCTATTTACTATTATATTAGGTATTAGGAGAAAGCATTGTTTTTGTTGGAATTTTTGGATTTGAGTTTCTGGTGGAGGTATCCATTTTAGCACCCCCTAAATAAAAAAAGTTGTTTCTGTGTGTATGGGGATGTGCAGAATCCTTGTAGGTAACAATGCACGGTAGCTCGGAGACTATTTAATTTGTTTTATTTTTAAGGATATTTTATCCCTAAAACCTCAAAAAACAAGTGAAATGAAAATCAAGAAACGGCTCTAAAGATTTTGATGAAAATCTATGATTTAGTCCTTTATGTGATAAACCTGATGATACCTCCCTCCTTTTTCAAAACATTGGGATTTAAAAGTTATGGGCTTTATTTTTTTCCCGCGAAATCAATTAAGGTAAACGTTAGTTTGACTAGCACCATTAAAAAAGCTTAAAAACTAAACAAATTAGTAATTAGAATTATTTGACTATGACTAACGGTTCCAGAGAAATGTTTAATTTACTGTCCTTCATAAACGCAGTATGTTGTTGTTTTCTGAGAGCTCGCAATTTTACTCTAATAGAGAATAGTACCTGGTGACCGAGCTTTGCTCGGATAGAATAAGACATGCATTTTACAAGTTAATTAGCAAAATTAAAACAAATTTACTGCTCAATGAAAACATTTATGTGGTTTAAATAAAACTGTTTTCATACCCCTTAATTAATATGGCATAAATACTGTACAAAAATTTAGCCCTCGGGTGGGGATCGATCACGCGACCTTGCGTACGTGAGATCTGAGCGCTACTAACTGGGCTACGGCGTTGGCCAAGTTCGCGTCGTCGTTTAAGAGTTTTTGGCCAACCTCAATTGTTTTAGCTAATCTTATAATGAATTTAAATGGCCATACAGTTTGTTATTATTATCCTGTGATCAACTGATTTTGCTAGAATAGGAATGAGGATTGAAAAGCAAAAGAGAAATTCAAGCAATAGAATGAATATGTTTTCTTTCAAAACACAAAAGATTTTGGAACTAATTTTCTCCGCTTTTATTTCGCACAGCTATTTTACCCTTTAGTTTTTACAAATTATTTAGTAATTTGATAATTTTTTCATTTATTACATACATAAATAAATATTAATGCAAAACCTCTATTCACATATTCTCCATAACCGTAATGTTAAATTTTTAGATTTTAAACTTAATATTACAAGAAAACACGAATTTTCCTGGACATTAGGCCTATCTAGAACTTATTTTCTACTCGGAAATTAGTTATTTCCAAAATTTAAAGAAATTCCTTAGTGCCGTTTTCGAGATCCGTGTGCAAATATATATATACAAACCTTGCTCGTATTATAGTATTGGATTTAAAAAATCAATCTCTTCCTTAATACCCAACCGTTTTCCATGCAACTTGGTATGCAGCGTAAGGTCACAAAACCCACTCAAAAAGGCATCATATTACTGGAGGGGGCGGTTCCCCCCATAAAATCCAAACAATTAATCTAACCTAGTTCCCCTTGTAGGTATTTTTAGAAATTGGATGATTATTTAAAAAAATAAATTATTAGAAGGTATTTAGATAAACTTTATAGAATATTACAGTTTTATTACAGATAAACAAAATACTTTAGGGAGAAAGTACGTTTCAGGGTACGGATACCGTTTATTTGATTTTGTTTCTATCAACGCTGAGAGAGATTTTTAACATGCCTAGGTTTTGTTACCACCTGTTAGGTGGTTTGAACCAAAATTTGACTATCAAAAACACAAGTACACATAGGTATAAGAGTAAATTGATGGTTCAGAAATTTGGCGATATTGGTGGCAGGAGTGTAAGAAACATCAAATTTGGAAACATATAAGAAAACAATACTTTCCCAATATACTAGGTATACCATATTAGGGGTGAAAGTAAAAAACACTTATGCGTGCGTACATCATGGTAGTATTGATGAGAGGTTTCAGAACAGACATATTCATAAAATTCATGTGGTTTGGACATGTTTCTAGTCAATAAGATCAATGCGGCAGTGGCCACAGGGTGCTCTGGGGTTTGTGGGTTCCAGCGGCCGACTAGGTCTCCAGGGAGGTCACCGCTGGTCGATACGGAGGCCAAGATAAATTACAACACCATCACATGCGAGTAGGTATGTACAGTGCATAGACAACATACATTTTAACAACAAAATATAAATTAACAAATTTCTAACAACGATTTAAGGGAAGCAGGGAGGGTCTATATTTGTAATGTTAATTTTAACCAAATTTAGGAACACTTTTCACAAAAAAATAAGAGATCTATATAAATAAAATTAGAGTTTTGTCTGTAAATTGCTCAGAATTATTTTATTTTTCAGTTATTTTTACTTTTCGTGCGTTACAGAAGCCGAAACCGGTCTTATCTCAATTTTTGTCTGTTTGTCTGTTACGCTCCAGGAGGCATTTTACGCCGTCTTCTCCGAAAAAGCGGGAGAATTTTGTATTGTAATTTTTATGGCAATAAAGATATTATTATTATTATTATTACTTCTAGTGATGTGTTATAAAATAACCACAGAAAACTTCAGTTAGTTATCTCTGTTAGTTTCTGAGTAAACTTTACCTTTGCGAAGAAATAGTACACTTTAAAAAAACAATGGATCTTCCTAGGCAACCAAATGGACTCTGATTCCAAATTATAATATATTGTTTGGCACTTCAAATTGTTATAGGAAAAAACAGTTATACTGTTTAAAGGAGAAGAAGTCAGAGATGATTTTTTTTAAATAAATGAAAAAATTAAAGATGTTAACCTACCTGTTCCCCTTTATATATAAATATATTAATAAAACGTTTCCTCAAGAGGTTATCACATGAAATGTGATTGTTAAAAAAAATTTTCAATAATCAATTTATTAAAGCGTGAACTGATTAACTGGAGCAAGAGTAATTCATAGTTTGAGCCGTCATTCAAATCCAGCTGCCGTTGCTGTGTTGTCTAGCCATTGGAAATTGATTGTGTTTCGCAAACGACTGCAGTTTAGTAGTTAATTTAGATGCATCAGCTGTAAAATATGGATTTAACGGTCGAACAGATAAATTATGGAACTAATCAAAGAGCGTGAGAAGCGACTGGCGGGAAAATAAATAAGCATTGGTGGCGTCGGACGAAATGCTGCCCGCCCTTTCATAGTAGTGACAAGCGCATGCATCATCAACAATATGAATAAAATAGCGTTTTGTCTATACGTTGCTATGAATTATAATATTTTTTCTAATAATAAAAATTAATAATTTGTTTCGTTGCATACCCCCAGAAAGTCCGAAATGTATCTTATTTCAATTGTTATCAATTAAAAATCAATTTCTGATTTTTAAGATGGGAAATATGTAACAGGTTTCCATAGACACTTCAAGAGCAATTGTATTGAATTTTTAATATAAAAGAATAAGAACAGCTGTTTAGATAAACAGAAAATATTCTCAAGACATATCCATGATCTAACCTTTTTCCCACAGGGAAAGTAAATACAAACATTTTTGTAACGCTTTTCGGAAAAACGGAAGCACTCGCTATGATGGAACGTATTTGAACTAGGTTAAACATTTTGGAGTTTTTTTTATTTTCGCTTACCCAATATTTATTAAAATAATGAAATGGGTGATATTACAACACTTTTTCTAAGTTTTACGGAACACGTGATCTATTAAAGTGTTTATTTTATTCAAAACATTGAATAAAATAAACATTTGAAGTAATTAAATGGAATAATAAATTCCGGAAGAAAAATAATTTATCGAACACAACAAAACTACTAACCTCTGTAAAAAATTTACAATAATACAACTTAAGCAAAATCTTCGCTAATTTATTCCATTATTGATGGAACAAACAACAACAAATTCTATGGAGAGATTATCGAATTCATTATGGCGTTTTATTAAATATTTTAGCTAAACTTATAGGTAATCAATTGAACACGAATGGACTTTTACCTACAGAAATGTTGTGTGGTCAAAACTAAAGACGCTTTGGGAAAGTGCAACAGATTAGAATTAATAATATCAATTGATTGGACTTTTACAATACGTCTGTGTTTTTCACCACACAACGTTTCTGAAGGTAGTACAACTCCTGTTTTCAAGTAATTAAATTTAAATTAAAATTTTTAGCTTTTTATACTCTGTTATTATTTTAAAAACCTTAAGTATACCTATCCATCATGCACAATACACGAAAATATAGAAATTAAATTAACCACAACACTTCATCCCAGAGCTAGCGGGCGGGAATAAGGCAGCGTACTCATGGAGTCGGGACAGTACTGAGTGAATACTACATACTAATACAACATTTGAAAATTGGAGATGCTTCTCCACCTCTAGAAACGTTGTATGGTTAAACACTCAGACGAGTTGGAATAGTCGAATACAATATTAGTAGTTAATGACCAACGTTATGAATTTAAAAGTTGTTGTAAAATAATGAGGATAAATCCCATAGGTTTCGCGGATATCCAGAGATGATTATATATTTTTCTTACAATTAACGTACTATAGCCACTAAACACTATCACCTGGTACGGAGGAGGGTAGTAATAGTACCACGGCGAAGGTATCCAATCATCCATGCCGTCTGGGGTGATGTCTAGCCACTACTGCACCCTTCTGGACCAACCCCTACCGGACCCGACCCCGGCCCCGGCCCTCGGACAGGTTCTGGTCCAGCCACCCTCCCTCATCTCATCTGTTTACTTTCACATGGTCTCCTTACAGAGTTACAGGGAGAGTTTAGTCGGTCAACGATTCGTCGATTGAAACTACACACATCTAATTTCTTATTTCGTAACACTGGAATACTAACAATACGATTTCTTTAACAGAATTTTCTATTAATTTACATATTAAAAAAACTGAATTTTATTTTCATATTAATTAATCGTCAAAATTTGAGCCGATATTAAAAAAAACACTAGAATTTCTTTCGGAATGAAATTCTAGTGTTTTTTAATTAAATTCTGTTCGGTTTGATTAAATAACCCCCGCTGTGTATCAAAATATGTGTGAATGCGTACGAAATTCAAGCCAATACAATTAATGTAGCTCACCATTACTTAATTGTTTTCATCCGGTGATTTTTCTGATTTTCTACTATTATGTATTCCTTAATTTTAAAAGGTAAAAACTTATATAGCTTAGCATAGGTCTAACTTAAGAAAAGAAAAATGTAGACACCTATTGAGCTATTGTGGGCCTATTTGTGTCATCGCATGGTTGTTATGACATGCTCATGTCAATACATATAATTTATTAAGTTTATTTACATAATTATGATATATTGCATTTTTATAATATAGTAGTTTAGTATATACATGTGCAAACGCACAAGGTTTCCCGCGCGTGCCCTGTTGGGCACATGATAAATGCATGTAAATTGTACCATTGGCTTGAACCACCATAATTCAAATTCAATTTCAACAGGACTGATACTGAGCTCCACTCTCCCTTTACACTCCATCATTAATACCTTTCGTTATACCCTTTTGTTTTTATAATCTATATTTCAAACTTATTAATAAAACTAGAGTTATTCTGTAACTTTAATTGCTTAATATATGATATTTTTGTTATTTTATATTATTCTAGCAAAAATAGTTGTGCAAAAAATATCTAAAAATGAATACTGATTTAATATGAAGCATATTGGTGAATGTGACATGTATTTGCACTCGAAAAATATATGAAGTAGGAAATGAAAAGTTGAAAATATATTATATGTCTTAGACGGATTGATGTTTATGAAATTAATTAATGGTACTTGTGCCAATGACTAAAAAGTATCCTGCAATATGCTGAAGTTATCAAGAAAAAGTTGTATAGAGTTTTTTACTCTATACAACTTATTTCTTAATTTATTTATTAAATTTATAATATTGTTTTCTTTCTAAATCGAGGCTGGTGATTTAGAAAATAATTTTTTTCCTGTGTACGTTTTTGTGTGTTTTTAATATTCGGTATTATGAAAAAACTGCTTAACAATTTTGAATGAAGCAGACAAATAAATATGAATAGGGCATATTGTAATAGAAAATAGATTAAATCGCATATTTGTCGTATCGCATTGTATATTCGTTAGTTAGTTACTGAAATGACAGACGATCCAGGTAGTTTTGGCCAAGTATGAATGAGGAATGAGTGTAAGATGCTTGTGCCGTGATCTTTTAGTCTTGTTACTGACTAAGGCTGACATGTACCTTAGACGGAACTGTTAGTTAATAGCCCAACAGTCAATTGCATAGCTTAGGGGCCTATAGTTGACGTGTAGCCCGAACCACTGCCTCTGAATTGCGATATGGTCTGACTATGGGATGCTATTTGTGGTTTATTTTGGTCTTATTGATTAGTATATCGGTTGTACGGCATTGGTATAGTTGTATTCTGTCGTTTTACGTAGTATATTAGTTGTATCAAACTGTACATAGAAGTAGGGTTCCGTCGTATATTGGTCGTATTAATTGTACATCGATCGTATTGTATCGTATTTTTTGTACAATCACTCCTTTACCGATCGAACTCGAATTTCGAGTGTGTGTTATTATTCGGGGCTGGAACATGACCTCCAAATTGTAACACAGTCCGTGTGTATTGTGCAAGGAAGGTTCCAGTGGCATGTGGTGAACTGTGGAAGGTATCGAGCCAATCCGGTACAGGGGGAATCAGTAATGTGAAGGTAATGGAACCAGCTGAAGCTCCGTTCCAGGGGGAACCACCGAGCACCGCCCCGCCCCTACTCTATACTCTACACTGGGTAGGCCCACGCTAAATAGTTGATGATAACAGAACTGCTTTGAAAACTACAAATTATTAATAAAAACGGTATCAGTGGACTGACTCATACATTCTTCCTTAATTAATCTAAAAACGGCAATTCATATAAATCAAATTAGAGTTTTGTCTGTACATTACTCAGAATTATTAATTTCTTAGTTATTTTTACATCTCGTGCGTTAGAGAAGCCGAAACAAGTCTTATATCAATTTGAGTCTGTCTTCTATCTGTGACGCTTCAGAAGGCATTTTACGCCGTATTCTCCGAAAAACGGGAGAACTGATAACAATGAAACTTCATGCATTCTCTATATTTCAGAGAAGGTTTTTGAATGCTTGTAATTGTCTGCAATCCCTTGAAAAGTAAATAACGGGCATTTAAAACCCACCTTTATGCGATATTAGTCACATTTAGCTTTCATTTTTCAATGAATCACGTTCTGGTAATAATCAGCTGTCTTTGTAGTGTAATATCTTGATAGAAAAAAAACAGCTGTCAAATTAAAATCAATATAGGTTAGTTTAAACCGGTCATTTAAGCCCATATCGAAATCATACTATAAGCTATTTTAATGTATAACTAATTTTAATTATCTTATAATCATAATTTAATGATTTACTAATTAATTTATTAATGAATAATTGAATTTAATATTAATTGAGATGATAATTTTAATAACTACAGTTATTATAATCATTTAGATAAAAAATTTCCATTCTTCTTACAATTGATTGAATCCATTATATATTAATAAAATATGAACTAAATACATAAAAGAACAAGGTTCCTATAACAATCACTTCCTTAACTACTTTATCTTCAATCGGGTAAAAGATGAAAACAAAGCAGCCGTGCTGAACAACCTCTCATGGCGCGACCGACTATCATAGTGGTGAGTGACAAATGAAGTATCAGCTGGAGAACACGCGAGGGCGCCACTCAACACGTGGTTAGTGCCGCACGCTAGCTGTGATGAGCGAGCTCTGTTGGCGCGAACGACTATCACAGTGGCGAGTGACAAATGAAGTATCAGCTGGAGAACACGCGAGGGCGCCACTCAACACGTGGTTAGTGCCGCACGCTAGCTGTGATGAGCGAGCTCTGTTGGCGCGAACGACTATCACAGTGGCGAGTGACAAATGAAGTATCAGCTGGAGAACACGCGAGGAGAACAACACGTGGTTAGTGCCGCACGCTAGCTGTGATGAGCGAGCTCTGTTGGCGCGAACGACTATCACAGTGGCGAGTGACAAATGAAGTATCAGCTGGAGAACACGCGAGGGCGCCACTCAACACGTGGTTAGTGCCGCACGCTAGCTGTGATGAGCGAGCTCTGTTGGCGCGAACGACTATCACAGTGGCGAGTGACAAATGAAGTATCAGCTGGAGAACACGCGAGGGCGCCACTCAACACGTGGTTAGTGCCGCACGCTAGCTGTGATGAGCGAGCTCTGTTGGCGCGAACGACTATCACAGTGGCGAGTGACAAATGAAGTATCAGCTGGAGAACACGCGAGGGCGCCACTCAACACGTGGTTAGTGCCGCACGCTAGCTGTGATGAGCGAGCTCTGTTGGCGCGAACGACTATCACAGTGGCGAGTGACAAATGAAGTATCAGCTGGAGAACACGCGAGGGCGCCACTCAACACGTGGTTAGTGCCGCACGCTAGCTGTGATGAGCGAGCTCTGTTGGCGCGAACGACTATCACAGTGGCGAGTGACAAATGAAGTATCAGCTGGAGAACACGCGAGGGCGCCACTCAACACGTGGTTAGTGCCGCACGCTAGCTGTGATGAGCGAGCTCTGTTGGCGCGAACGACTATCACAGTGGTGAGTGACAAATGAAGTATCAGCTGGAGAACACGCGAGGGCGCCACTCAACACGTGGTTAGTGCCGCACGCTAGCTGTGATGAGCGAGCTCTGTTGGCGCGAACGACTATCACAGTGGTGAGTGACAAATGAAGTATCAGCTGGAGAACACGCGAGGGCGCCACTCAACACGTGGTTAGTGCCGCACGCTAGCTGTGATGAGCGAGCTCTGTTGGCGCGAACGACTATCACAGTGGTGAGTGACAAATGAAGTATCAGCTGGAGAACACGCGAGGGCGCCACTCAACACGTGGTTAGTGCCGCACGCTAGCTGTGATGAGCGAGCTCTGTTGGCGCGAACGACTATCACAGTGGCGAGTGACAAATGAAGTATCAGCTGGAGAACACGCGAGGGCGCCACTCAACACGTGGTTAGTGCCGCACGCGATCTCTTGTATGCCTATCGTTTCAAATCCTGTTGCTTTACTTCAAAATGTTATAATACGATTTTCCTTCGATAATTATAAAATGTCTTTGTTTAACCAATCCTTGTTTCCAGTCCTTGTTTAGGTAAATGAAAATAAATTTAATGTATGCAGGTAGAAGTGCAACCGTGGAGTCTAATTGCTGCCAAAAAGTATCAATAAGCAGTTATCCAAACTCACTTATTAAGACTCCTAGGTACTCCTTTTTTCTGAATCTCTTTCATCTCCCACTAAATGAAAACTGTACCAAGATTTTTTCTTGCCTTACTGTTGGGATATTTTAGTTTTCTAATTAGTTTAGACAGAATATATTAAAATTCTTAACATTCAATATAGTCAGCCTAACCTTAGTTTAAGTTAGTTTTTTAATATGTTAAAAAATTAAACATTGCTTAGACAGTTTTAACAGTTCTTTTTTGTTTTTGTGGGGTTTCTTTTATACTAGAAAGATGGTTGGTTTTAGATGGGTTTTGGTATGACGGAGAGCTATATATTTCTTCAATTTACTGTAATAGATTGAGTAAATCCCCAAAAATGTAAAAATCTGCGTTTTTAGGCGCGTTTTAAGGGAAAGATATAATGATTTTGTGAATGGGCTCATTAAAGCTTACACGAAAACTAAATAAATGATATTAGATTTTGAAAAAATATTTATTGTTAAATTACGTCACTAAAAAAATTAAATATCACATTGTAAGTGTATATTTTCTTATTTAGAATATAATAAAGTATATCTTCAGAAAAAATTAAAATGTTTCAATTTCTATTCATTTTAAAGTAGCAAATTCCCTTTAGGTGTAAATAATTTTAATAATGGTAGACAATTTATAATTCATCTAGTTTTTAATTAATATGAAATATTAAGTTAACAGTTAATTTTATTAGGAGCCAATTTAATATTTTAGGATTTCAGGTTTACAATTAATTTCCCATGATAACCTTTCTTCTTTGCACTGAATCCTACACCAGCACGAAGGACAGGCTACTAAGGGATGTATTTTTTAATGCAGGACTTGATTTATAGAGAAATTTATTCTATAAATTTCTCTGAAAGAAAGCCTAGTTAGATTGAAGTTTGTCCTAATACGAAAGATTGCATTGAGGCCCTGTAGTCATGGACTCTACAAAACAAACCGGGACAATAGCTCTAATTTTATAACTTTTCAATTTATATGGAAATGAATCCTCGGAGATGTGCGAAGGTCGAATTTCATTCTTACAAAGTAATTTCAACCGTGAACACTCTGCGAAGCAAATTTTCCTTCTTAATTGCATTTTTCAAATTTACTCCTAAAATTTGTATATCTTAAGTCACGTTATTTAATCAAACATATACTAAAGCTACAAAGTTTTATCCACACTGAACAAATATTAGATCTGTTATTTTTCTCAATAAATTCAGTTTTAAGGCAAAAAGTAATTACTTATTTTAATTTGGAGTTATTGCAGGAATTTAAAAGTAGATATAATAGTATGTAGCATTTATTTTAAAGGACCAAATTATCGTGAACACTATTAAAAAAATATATTATTACACTTATAGCTTAATATATCGACAAAAATAAAATTACCTCACAGATTGAACAAAATTCTTCAGAACATTTATAAGAAGTTTTCATACTTGTGAGAACTATATAATACATTTTGAATAATTTAAGTAACAACGATTGATAAAATTGTAGTATAATTTAATGATATTGAAGATGGATTTTATCTTCTCCTCATAGGAATTTTTAAGAAAAACTATAAACAGTACAGAATCCTGAAATATACTTTCTGGACAACGTTCTGTATTTACCATGCAAAGTAAATTTGTATTTTCTTTGGAACTGCTTTGCTTTGGTCATAGATTAATAATTCGAAATTATAATTTGTTTGGTTTTTTAACTGGTGTTAATGGAACTAGTCTTGTTATTTGTAAATTTGTTGTTTTGCCCAAAAATCTAAAACATTTATTTTTTACAGAAAATGTTATAACCTTTTAACAATAATTAAATTAAAGTTAAAAGATCTTAAAATCGTGTCATATTAACTGGATTAAGCATTCCAGCATTATTAACTGTCATTTTTAATAACATATGTATAACAATAACATTTAATCTATAATATAAAAATATGGTTATAGCACTTGTGAGAGATTTTAAATTTGTCAGAGTTTTCATCCATTTTTAAGGGTTTCAGGATCAATATACCATTAAAAATAAATTGAAATGAAATGAAATAAAATGAATGCCTGGAGATATGGTGAATGTGTATGTACTGTATGTAACATTTTATTCAAATTATGCGAAAGATCTGTGGCTCTGTGTACTTCTATACGTACACACACATATCACATCAAAAATCCGTTTCGGGTACAGGAAACCCCAAAAAAGTGTATATTTGCTGAAAACTCAAATTAGAAAATTACAATGGAAACAATACTTCATCATTTTACTCTCATATAAGTGCGATAAAGTAAAAGTATTAATATGTGAAGTGAGGATGGTGGATGGTGGAGCCATTTTACCGATATCAGAAGCCAATTGGCAGCCAGGTGGTGCGAGCGATCACACCAAGGCCCAACCCGCGGAATTGAAGGGGAGGTTTTACAACCCTGGGTTGCGAAAGCTGATTAGAAATAAAAAGCCTCCTGTTCTCAAAAATGAAAATGAGAACTCCAGCTTTACGTCCTTTTTATTTCCATGTTCGCGTTTCAAGTGCGCTGTTTAAAAAAGGAAAATCATAACAGCAAAGCTGTATTTCAGACCAATTTGATAGCGGTATATTAATCATAAATATAAACCGTAAAACTCTTCTGAACTCCAGAAACCTTATAGTTTTTAACTGAAATGGCGTCCTACCCAGGTTGGTATTTTAAGCCAAGTATGAATGAGAGTTGTTGAAAGTATGATGATTGTGATATGATCTTTTAGTATTGTTACTGATTAAGAACATTTGTTCCTTATACAGGAATGTTGATTAATAGCTCAACAGCTAATAGCATCTAAGGGACCTACAGTTTAACGTGGCTTCCGGACCACTTTTGCCTCTGAATTACAAACTAGACTAATTATGAGGATTGTCTTTGCGGATTCAATAGTGCGGATGTTAATCCACATAAGAAAACACATTTATCGACCATTTCTCACAACTATCCACAACTCGTGACCTCCAAGTAACTAGATTATCGGCCAAGCCACCATCCAAGATAGGTATTTTAAGTCATGTATTGATGACAAATGAGTGTAAAATGATTAAAGTGCGATCTTGTAGCCTTGTTATTAAGGATGACATGTTCCTTACACATGACTGTTAAAGCCAAAAATCCAACGGCATATAAGAGACCCACACGTTAGCGTGGGATCAAAAATGCCATAATGTAATCAATTGCTATCAAATCTTAAACATTCATAGATTATTTTTGAAAGATTTCCTCCTCTAGGTCACCCTAAGCAAAAGACACATACATTTCACAAATGAAACATCACCCAACAAAACCTTGCAAAACTATAACCTAGCATATGGTGGTAAATTACTCAACAACTGACACTGAAAGAGGAGACAGCGTCGAGTGGCTATTTTAGGAATTCCAGGATCATCGACCAGACCTTGACCTACTTGAAGGGGGAAGCAACAAGCAGGTGTTCACTTTATGTTCAATTATATTGGTAAAACTGACAATATAAAAAACATATGTTTCAGCTATTCTGTAATGGATGAGAGAATTTGTTCTCTGAAAATCCAAATTTTTATATGCTGAGCATGCATCCAAAAAAATAATTTTGAAGGGAAAATGTAATTCGCGTGAAAATCGTCTTTATTGCTTTCGCAAAATTACCACGCTCCAAGACGCGTCGCGCGGTAACTATGTAGCTATTAGATAAAGACGTGCTTTTCAATCTTAATACATAAATAACTTTTTTTCGTCCAGTTTTAGAGTATTTAATGAAAACAATTATTATATTTTTCTTTTAAGAGTCTGTAGAGCTTCCCCAATCTTACATTTTAGTCCTAAGAGAACAATGCCAATTTGTGACAGGATTACTGACCATTGAATGGTCGGAACAATTTGGTCCATGTGTGAAATTAAACGTAAATTGGTTTACTAGGGAATATTGTATTTCCATTTATTTAACTTCTATAATAAAAATATAATAACTTGTTAATTATTGGATATGATTGTGTGGTAATTATATTTTTCTAAAGACAATAACCACTCTACATAGACACCTCAACCATATTTTTACTGCTATCATGCTATCGTGTAACCACTGATATCGTAAAATTAATACTGTTCTTATGAAACTAATTAGAACTATTTACCTACTGTGACAGACTATTAAAACCGACGAAAATATTTTTGAGATGAACTAATGTCTAATTTTAGTAGTAAATTAAAAATAAATCCTTAAGTTGTGTTTGTTTTTACCTCAGGAGATCCCTGTATCCCCCAAAACATTCGTAAACCCAGGTTTTATTTCAGGGTTCAAGAGTTTTGTCCCAACTCCCGTTCACTTCCGTATCCGATAACACGACCCTTTCAGTTTGTTATCTTGTACATGTTTTCATTCAATTTTCTTTTGAAGCTAGGAATAATACAACTTTAGGACTTTGATAATCCATGTAAATTTGTTTATAAATGGACTGTATTAACTGTAAATTAGTTAACGTTTAACAATATTTGGAACCTGTGTGGTAAAACAAATTTCCTTGATTAGGTAAATGCTTGGGGTCAATCCGCAACCTTTGATAACGACGTTTTATTGGAGTTATATTCGTCAATTCAACTCATGAGTTGATTGAATGAAACTGAAAAATGTTTGTTTTTACTTCCCTGTGGAAAATCGGTTAGATCATGGCTATGTCTAAATATAATGTTTTCAGTTAATCTAAACAGATATTCATAATCCATTTGACTTCATTAGCAAAATTAAATCACTGTTTCAAATTTTGATCAGGCAAATTGCCAACATTCCCAGAGCTAAGACATGTCAAAAATGGTTAAAGAAATATTTTAACTTAAAATCATACATCATTCTACTTTAACTTTTACAAACGCAATCATAAGACCACTAAAATATAAAAGTAACATCTAAAATTGCACAATATAAATTTTTTAAGAATCACTAATAACTAAAGACTTATATTTAGATGATGTATCAGTCGAAAACTGTCGATGGACTGTAAATTTACAGTTATCTGACTTTGAAAAACACGTTTGTTCAAACAATTTTGGAACTGATGAAAATGAAAATTTACGCTTTTCAAGCCATATGTGGTTCATGAAATAAACGTTGTAAAAGACAGAGCAACAGAATCGGAACGTTTCGCTCTGCGCCACTCCTCAAGACAATCTTTGATCTTCAATTATTTCAGTTGTTTTTATTTCCAGGCAGAAACATGTTTCTAATTAAAGTTTGTAAAAGCGTAAAATATTTTCAGATCACGTTCAACCTAAAGTAGATATTTAATTAAAACGGGGAAGCTCCCGATTTCCGAACAGGTCGCTCTGTATTTCATTACTTTTGAAAGGCGGCTGAACGTTTCTTTAAGCCAAAACCAATCTCTGGCTAAATAGATTCAGCTCTTAAGTCACCGGTGCTCCCCCTCCCCCCCACCGACAGAAGGTTCTCGATTTTAAAATATATTACGTTTTCTTCCAAGATCCTGATACATTTCAAACTTTGTGAGTAGATTATGAGAAAGTTTTAAAAATGATATCGGTCTCTTAGTAGGGCCTACAGCAGAAACAAACAAACCTTTGTATGTGACACATGGAAAGGACCAACACTTCTTGTTGTTGAGACGGACTGACTTTTGGTTTAGTTAACAGTCTCAATCTGAATTTCTCTCTGTTTTTCTATAACGTATCTTTGGGAAAACGTGAGTAACCACTATGATAAAACGTATATTTAACATTATATACTTCATAGAGAAGGTTTTGTTTACTTTAAACTGACCCACGAGCTATTGAAACAAAGTAACCAGTTCTCAAAACCCCAGTTTTGAGTAGAATGTTCCTTTCATTTAACTTAAATAAATGACTAGCTGTTGAACTAAAATCAATGTTAGTTTACATTGTTCTTCCCCATAGTTCGAAGTATTTAAGAAAATTAGGCAATACATAACAAAAACTTAACCGAACAAGAATTGGCCAACACTTCACAAAATAACATCTTTTTAAAAATTAATCAATCTTCCAGCCCCATGTGACTCTGGACGGGAATTCACAAATAATGGATCACATCTTTTGACTGGGACGGTGGCGACGTCCTGTAATCCAGCTTCTTGGGGGTCACGAATTGTGGATAGTTGTGAGCGATGGTCGGTGGGTGTAGTGTTCTCTTGTGAGGATTAACGTCTGCACTATTAAATACTACGTTAATCCACAAAGACCATCTGTACAATTAGACCGATCCGTAAGTTCAGAGGCTGTGGTTCGGATTTAACGTTAAACCGTAGGTCCTTAGTTGTCATCGGCTGTTTAGCTATTAATTAACAGGATTTGGCTATTCTATCTAAGGAACATGTCAGCCTTAGTCAGTAAGAAGGCTACAAGATCGCGCCCCAATCATCTTATACTCAATCCTCATACATACTTGGCTTTAAATACCTACCTTGTGGTATGGTCGTCATTTCAATAACCTAATCCAATCTAATTTAGTCCAAAGAATAAGTATCTTGCATCTCAACAATGAGTCAGGCAGGGCTAAGTGTTAGTTTTAAAATTTTAATACATTTTAACCAATTATCGACAAGTATAGTTAATATGGGCAACAAAAAATAGCAACCAACATGTTCTAAACGGTAACATAGAATTATTCAAACACATGGTAACAATAAACTAAAAATATATTAACTGTTTTGTTTATATAATAAAATAGTAAAAAATGTTTCTGTGATTTGTAATTTTGAATTCAAGCTAGTGAATCAGTTTGAGTAAAGAGGTCGCAAACGGAAAGTCCAGCTTTAGTTGAGTATCGGAGGTACGTTGCTATGGCGACTAATATTTCGAATAAAGTTATAAATGCCTTTTCATTTCTGAAGTTATAAAAGATGAAATAATATGAAGAGATAATTACTTTGACGCCGGGTCAAAGTCTTTTAATTGTAACAAAGCAATTAGTGCTATTAAAGTTGTTGACTGGGAAGTTTTTAACGATAACTTGAAGTATTTGGATTTATAAGTGTTATTTTTAGATAATTGACAGAATTTGTTGGAGCTGAATTAGCCTTTAAAACTAGTAACCTTGCATTTATGATTTCTTTTAGTAACTTTCCCATAGAGAAGAAGCTACTACCGGAGGTCTCATGACAAGACTTAAGCCCGGGACTATGTTATTTCAAAATTAATTAATTCAAAACTAATTACAGACGTTAGAAATTTTTCATCTAAAACTTATTTTTAGATACGTTTAAAATCAATAATCATTGAAAACAACTAACTGGTTGTAATTTGACAGCTGTTGGTAATTTCTTGCTATTAAAACACGCAGGCCTGTCTAAATCATATATTCTATAAAAAATACGTATAATATTGTTCAAACGAGAGTTTTTAGTGCTTATAATTTTATTTTATAGTGCATGGGTCAGCTTAAGGTAAACAAAATTCTTTTCCAAAAGGTATAGAATGAGAGAAATAAGTTTCGTAGCTGTGTGTAATCTTGCTTTCACGGAGAAGATAGATGAAAATAGATTCTTAAGTGTTATAAAAAGACAAATAGACGGACAGGTATACAGTTTTGTGCAAAACTCACAATTTTATTTATATATATACTAGCTGACCCGGCAAACTTCGTAACGCCCAACAGTATATACGAGTTAACCTTAGGATTAGCCATGTTCTGAAGTCGAATAGCATTACGGTTTTGTCGTGAAAGATGATATATTCTGGGTCTCGGTGTAGTTAATAATAATACTGATTAGATAAGAAATAATAATAACATTCCCATAAAACAAATAAATCTGAGTGGATTAATTCACAATTTTCAAATCCAATAAAAACCCAAACGAAACCTAACTGCAATACGGCTTTTGTAGGAAAGATTAAATATTCTGAATCACGAAATCTTTTATAATAATAATTGCATAATCTCATTCTAAAAATTCATTAATTTAACTCGCACGAAACCAAAAGCAACTAATTACACTGGGATAAACAAACCAACCAGTAATCTATACATTTTTAAAACAATAACAAACATTATTCACATAATGGAAATCACAAACATTTCACACATTCACATTATGGATGTATGCATATGATCAAAATGCATCACGTATTTTCCACATAAGTTTAACATATACAAATTTTACAGGCCAATGGGGCTTAGCCCTAAGGCTAAGTACTAAATTGAATATGTCTATAGCCTACTCGGAGCAGAGACGAATCCGAAAAATCAAAGATCATCAAAATCTGTCCAGCCGTTCTCGAGTTATAAATGGTGTAACTAACACGAGTTTGTTTTATTTTTAGATAACTGATACGGGTATTGGACTTTGCACTCATAATAGAGTTCACTCAGACCACGTTGGACTTTGCACTCATGATAGAGTTCACTCAGACCACGGATTTAAAAATTATTTATTAAAATTAATAATATAAATTCAGTACCAATATTAATGTTTTCTGTTTATGATTATACTTAATAAAACCAATACCTAGGTATTGAAGTAGAAGATTTTAAGACGGCGTCCGTTCCAAATCTCGCCTTTTACGAGATTACTTGGGTCCTTTCCAGGACAGAATGGAAAGAAAATCTTCGACAGACGATGTGGAACGTCAGATATCAGATACTTGTTTCCAAGCGTTATTTTTATCAGTAAACAGCACATTTGCAGATTTAAGTGTAGGTTAAAACTAAAAAAAGGCAATATCGTAAACTAGTTAAAAAAGGAAGCGAATCTAAAATTTAAAAAAAGTCTAATTAACAAAAATCTATTTTTATTAAAATGTTACAAAAAAACTTAGTTCACAACCACAAAAAATTTAAATAACAGATTTATAATATTTTTATTGAGTATTAGACTAATCAGCTGTTAATCGTATAGTATTTTAATTTATTCTCTTTTCTTGATTTGTAATACTCCACGTCATTTTCTCGTTGTGAGTTCAATATTAAACCTGCAAAACTCTAACGGGGTATGTTCCTTTAGTAATTATGTAGTTTTTAAATGAGCCCAAAACTAAGTTTTCAACTACATACACAATCTTACACAACTGTTACTTATTTCGGTTCAAAGTTACACGTTTTTACGTTTGAATCGTCATAGTTAATTTTTAAGTTTTTGTCGAGATCGAATTGAACTATTAGAACAAATCATAGTGAGTAAATAGTATTGATATATTATACATTCTATGAAAACTATTTCACTCTTAACTAAAAAAAACGTTAATTTATGCAAACCAACGGTAGGTAGTGATTTAAAAACAGTATTTTTTGGTTACTATTCGAAACTTTGTTGATAAGAATGCGAATTATTAATTTACACATAAAGTATAAATTTGGACACCAATGAAAAAAATTTAATTTTTGTTCATACATTAACGAACCAAAAATCATTGACAGAGTTAGAACTATACCATGAACCCAGAAATTTCAGTAATCTATTGTCAATGCTGCAATGTGCAATGTGTCAATAATGTAATTATTAGAACTGTCATGGCATTTGCTGGTCACTCCCTATCTCTTCGACAATTCAGTGTGTAAATGTATCCAAAGTTTTCGCATTACATTTAAAGTTTTTCTTGTTGCTAGGGACAAAAGCTATAAAAGTAGAATTTTTTAAGAACAATATACTGGTTTTTGTATAAAAGTATTAATCTCTCAATATTCAAATTTAAATGTATAAAGGAAGGAATAGCCGTAGAAAATTTAATAATATTTTATTTGACCTATATTTACCATTTAAAATAGTTTAAATTTTTATATCTATAGAAAGAGTTCTTCACTCAGTAGTTTTCATGCATAAATATATTTTTCATTTAATGAAAATACTTAGCTTGAGATGTTCTCACGTTAAACCCAATGACATTTTAGACAAATTACAAAATTTAAAACATTGTATAACTCGTTTTAATAAATAATTGTAACTGTTTTAGTGTTTTTTTGTTACACAGCTTTATGTTTACGAATGTAGATGTCCACGACGTTATTGGTTAATTTTACATATTTTTGTGACTTATGCCAACTTTCTGTACGTTCTTCTGTCTATCTATTTACCTCTATCCATGTCTACCACCACACAATACCCAAAAGTTAACTCGATTAAGTACCCTACTTACTATACAATTATCAGTTGAGTCCGAAAACATTCCACAAGGAAGTTAATTGTTTAAAATAGATTAGGTTAGATTATTGAAATGACAACCATACTACTTGCTAGGTAGGTATTTTAAGCCAAGAATGATTGAGGATTGAGCGTAATATGATTATGGCGCAATTTTGTAGTCTTGTTACTGACTATAATGTTCCTTAGACAGGAATGTTAATCGATAGCCCAACAGCCAATGGCAGCAACTAAGAGACCTATATTTTAACGTGGAATCCGAACCACGGCCTCTGAATTACGAGTTTGTCTAATTGTGAGGATATTTTTTTGCAGATCAATGCATTATTCAATAGCGCGGACGTTAATCCACACAAGACGTTAATCTACACCCACCGTCCATCGCTTACAATCCACAATTTGTGAGCTCCAAGTAGCTGGATTACAGGACGACGCCACCGTCCCAGTCCATAGTGTTTCGTTAATAGATGTTGGGTGGATTCATATTAATACCGATGTCACTGACTGGTACCACCGATGTGTTCGGCTTGATATAAGAAATATTAATGTAATATGAATCATGTTGCCAATAACAAAGGATGTGTAATTGAATAATGGTAAACCTAGCCCATTGAATAAAACGCCTTTTATTTGAAATCTATCACTACATAATTTAACTAACTCTTTTTCTTTTTATTTGTTTCTGATTTTAATAGCAATAAGTATCTGGATTCCTAACACCGATGCAGAAAGTCAGTCACAAAGAACGGTTGTAGTTATGGTTTGATAAAAAAATAATTTTATCACAAATTAAAATGCAGTACGTGTCGTCACTAGAAAAATTATATTTTCGCACTTTTTAATCGGTGCAAAACCAAATCAGTACCAGTATCGAGGTATTTTCCGTAAAGGGTGAGAATTTATGTGGAAAACTCAATCTGCACCCGGCATGGTTGTATACAGTGGGCTTACATGCTGATACCGTGTAGCTCTAGGCCCGGTGGAAACACGTATGTTGGGAAAGCACAAATAATAATCATAGTGCATCGCAATTTCGTAGCATGTTATAAATAAATGGTATCAGTGGACTGACACCTACTTTCTCCCTCAAGTCAATTTAAAGTACGATCATTAATTTCTGAAAATAACAACAGGAGAAAAAACTAAATTAGTTGTAAACATTTCATGGGGGGATTACCCCCCCCTCAATGTAATACCAAACTTTTTAAAGTGATTTTGTTGTATTATATGACCTTACACTGCATACCAGGTTTCATAGACAACGGTTGGAAAATAAGGATGAAATTGATTTTTTAATATTATCCCTAAGACAAACATTGGGTCCTCTCAGACAATGTATTGAGTACCACGGACATTACATTTAACTTTTCTCTTGATCCGTTAGTCGTAGACTAATGAATCACGTTACTAATTTGTTTAGTTTTTAAGCTACTTTAGTCTTAGTAGGTCTTAGTCAAAATACACTTTACCTTTATTATTTTTGCAGAAAAATAAAATAAAATGATTTTTTAACTTTCAAAAACCCATAACCTCTCTAATGCGGTTGACGTCATTCTGTTAAAGGACTAGAGACACATAAACACATAAACACAAAATAAGTTTCATCAAAATCGATAGAAAGGTTTTTGAGAAATTTTCATTTTACGTGTTTTTAAAGGGTTTTAGGGGTAAAATAGCTTTAAATATAGACCATTCAAAAAATAAAAGTTGTGAGATACCGCATATTGTTACCTACATACCGAATTTCATAAACCTCGGACTCTCATCTCTAGGCTTCTGTACATCCCCAAACACTCACGGACATCACTAAAACCCTTTTCTCGATTCTGGGATCACTAATATCTAGGCTTCTTCACATCCTCACACACACATGCACAGACACACAGACAGATATCACTCTAAAACCACTCTTTGGATTGAGGGGGCACTATAATGCATATATCCACCAAAAAGTCAAATTCAAAAATGCTGACGAATACATTTCATTCTCCTTATACTATCGTATAGGGGGAGGACGTAAAAATTGACGATATAATTCTCAAATGAACCGGCAAAATACGTGATTGGCTGGTATTTATTATGACAAATTAAACGGCGCATCAATAATGCAATTAGAACTGTCATAACACTCGCTGAACACGTCCAACTCTCTTGGGCTTTAATCTATTCAAATAAAATCAAATCAACATTAATGTATTATATTAAATACTTTTATATCATTCTTTTATTAAGAATTCTTTTTTTCAGGATTATAAAATGAAACTATTTTAGGTTATATTTAACTATTAAAAGGTTTACATACCTATAATATTCTTTGTTTGAAATTCATTCATGGTGATGGTGGATTGATATTATTTAGATTCTTATTGCGGACACTTTCCATCACGATATTATGCAAAAACTATATAGACGACGATATTGTGAAACTTTGTTTTGCATAATATCGTGATGGAAAGTGTCCGCAATAAGAATCTAAATAATATACACGATATGCTATAGAATATGTTATAGAAAAATCAATATTAATTTAATTTTAAAATTTTAAAGATACAATTAACAGTTTGAAATACAATTTTAGTTAAAATTTAATTTGAAAGTTTCGACAAAATACGTAAAGATTGTTTAGGCTACATTAAATTCAAAATTCTAGGAACATTTAACTAACCAAATAATCACTTTGAGAATAAACAATTTTGAATGTTTGAGCAACACGATTGTGCCTATATCTAGATAGATGATTTTGAGGAGTGAAATAATATATGTTTTGTTTGATATGAGTATTAAGTAATACTATTTAAAATATAAAAAGAGGTAAAAGTTAGAATTATAAATTTCAAGAATGTTAGTACAGTTAAACCAGTCACGGTTTGGTGAAGTTATATTCGCATCATCAAGTACATTACTAAGTATGTAGTTGCTTATTACAATAAATAATATATAGCTTATATACATACACAACTTCCCGAATATAGTCATAGTGGCAAAATTTTAAATAAAACCTATATTTAAATTGCATTTCTGTAAACTAGATTAGAATACATTATTGAAATGGTAACCTACCCAGGTAGGTGTATTAAGACAAGTACGAATGAGAAATGAGTGTAGGATGACTGTGGCGCGATCTTGTAGTCTTGTTACTGACTAAGACTGACATGTTCCTTAAACAGGACTGTTAATTTTGAGGGCGGTCTTTATGGATTGCTATAGTATTGAGAAGTGTGGACGTTAATCCACGCAAGAGAACACTACACTCACCGACCATCGCTCACAACTATCCACAATTCGTGACCTCCTAGTAGCTGGATTACAGGACGTCACCACTGTCCCAGTCAAAAAAATAATTTTTAATAATAATTAACTAAACTAACTTTAATAATAAACTATTATGTTTATGTATCGATGGAATAAGAATACTTATATTTGAGATCGACCAACTAACGGTCATAAAGCAATCGTGATTTCATTTGCTGAATGTTATAGAAAAATAAAACTCAAGTAACGAAGCGTATATGTGGAGATTTCTCTAAAGAGATATCTCATATTGCAGCTATTCAAGAAATTGATATCCGTTTCCGTGAGAGGATGAAGGCGGAGAAGATGAGTGCCTTCCCCAGCCGGCAGATGGCCACGATATCCTGGACGGGAAACTTAAATAGTACTTGGGCTAAAGGAGACAATTAAAGCATTCGTTGCTTTGATTGGATTCTACTTTATATGTTGTGTTAAAAAAAATATCCCCGTAGGAACAAACTTGCATACTAAGCAAATTGCCATTGGCTTAGGAATTACTCGTCTTAATGCAAGCTATCCTTGATCTAATTTTAAGTCACTTATGGTTAAAATATTTACTCAATAAAAAAATATTACTTTACAGGCAGTACAGATGGTGTCATTAGTCTGTGCTCATGGCTTTTATAAATGGAATATACAGTAAATATTTACTTTCTCAGTTAGGGGACTTAAAATTTTTTATTTCAGATGAAAATCTAGTATACGAGCATAATGAAGAGAGCGAGCTCATCCTTTAGAGAACGGCCAGTAGCGTCAGAGCCTAATGACACTGTCTGTTCATAAAATAGATTAGAAAGTCATTTAAATGCACAAAAACGATCTGAACAAATTAACAATAGACTAGAAGATTAGGGAGTATGCAGTGACTGTACGAAATTACACATCGGACAATCAGGGGGGTGAAAATTCGCCCGAACAAAAATTAAAAAATCAACGATCTAAGTTTGCTGAATACCTAATAAATTCCAACCATAATTTACGCAGCAGCAGAAAATAATTTACAAATTTTTATATTTTTAAAAAAGGCCCCCTGATGAACGCCTTAGATTCATATGAAATACATAAAAGGATTAAAATATTTTCCAATAACTAATTAGATGATATCATACATTTTGAATTCTATTTTTTATTCAACAGAATTTATCTCCCCACCCTAAGGTCAATGTCAAGAAATAGGTATAGAGGGTAATTTTTCGTGGCCATTTGTCGTATTTTTTTAATGTCAATGATATACTAAGTGCCGTGAATAATTTCATCTTGAAAATGGCTTGAAAGTGGGGGTTTCTAACCCAAAACTCGTGACCTGATGATTATAGAACGGAAAAATTGTTTTGAGGAAGGTATTCTGACGTATTATTGGTCTGTGTTATATCAATTCAGGAGGCAGTAATGTCTATACACTTAAGGCGCATTTAAATTTACTTAACTACTCTCTTAATTTATTTATTGTATAATCTCTATGAGAATAACATATGTAAAAATAAGTAATTTTGTTGCTATGACGAACAAAATATTTTAAACATAATTGCCTTCAGGATTGAGAATTTACTAAATTATAAGGTTACAGTGCCTGCTGTCTTCAATCTAACAGTCATTTGAATGCATCTAGTTTTGGTAACAAAGTATTCCCATTATCAAGCATACATTTGTCCTCAAGTGACTTCAGAATATGTCACACTGGAATTACGAAGACATTTTCTGAAGTAACTTAAGAACAAATGAATGCTTGATAATGGGAATACATTGTTCCCAAAACTAATCGCATTCAAACGACTATTGGATTGAAGATGGCAGGTAATGTAACCTTTTAATTTGAACAAAATATGTTATTTTTTCTATTTAATAGTATTAACCCACACTATCAAGCAAGTTTAATCTCAATATTTAAAATAATAAGGAAACTGTATCAATTTTCCTGTTCTCCTAAAGAATAAAATGAAGACTTGTTGAGTTTAATTTTTGGCAGGAGAAACAAAACCATAAAAAGATTTCAGCATAAATTATTATAATTTAGCTATATTTAGCTGTATGCGAGGTTTTTGCTTTTTGAGCTGATTCCAATGGTGTTAATTCAGATTTTTTTGTTTATAGATTATTATTATGGACAAATACCAAAAACCTCATTTTTAGGTTGAATCGTTTTAAAACTCTCTTCATAAAATAGGCACTACCATTTTCCCTGGATTTCAAACTTAAGCCCACAAATTAACCCTTACACGTATGTGCAACAATCGAACCATAGTAAGAAAATTTATCAAGTCAACGGAGACACACATGTAAATTTTGGAATAAGTGGTATTTTGGGTACCTGGGTATTCTAAAACGAAAAAATGGTTTCTGTGAGTTTTGGTGTAAATGTGTCCAAAGGACTCCGAACCTGGGGGTATAAAAGAGTTCAGTGTCAGGTTTTACAAATTTAGAGTGTAAAAAATTAACATCTGTGATTAAATATTTTAAAATCTTATATAAACTGTACACATTTTTGATAGGCGGTACCAAGTACACCAGGTAACGCTAGTTATAAATAAAACGGACGAAAACTATAACTAAGGAAGTAAAAGTGAAGTTTTATATAAGATTTTATAATTTATAAACTTTGCATTGCCTTTAAAATGTAAATATTTAAGACTTAAAATCGTTCCGCTTTCATTGCGAACTTATTTAAAAGTACTTTCACTTCAAATTACATTCATATATTTTAAATCGCATTCAATGATAATCTGTCAAGCCTCTGAAGAAATAAATTACGTCCAATTAAAATTGTTCTACTTGAAGGTAGACTTTCATAAAATACCACGAGGAAAATTCATTCTGCGAATTGATTCATTCACTAACTTTTATTTAATATCCCTCTGGACACCTGCTGTATGATGAAAACCAATATTGAATTTCAGCCAGAGCTGTGCTTTTTGATAATTGGAAAGTGTTTTATGTTCTCCTTTCATTTTCCAGTCTAATATGATGTTACGAATGTTAAATATTACGATACGAAGTGGAATATATAAAATATTTTAACTTTATTTACTAAGTGACTGACAATTAACCCGTCCTTTGTACGAGTTGTATGATTCAATGTTAAGAAAAAAACAAATAGTAAAAAATAGCTTAAATATTTAGTGATAATTTGAAATTAGATAAATTAGAAAATGTATATGGTTAGTAAAATGTAGTTTAAGTAGTCCCAGAAAAGTATAATTTTCAAAATAGGTAATTCAATGATCAATATTAATAATATAAAATTGCCTTTAATTTCATACCGGGATTTTTATTTGTTAAATCACTTTAATAAATCACATATTTTAGAAAAACTAAAATAAAATTTGTAGTTAGAAAATATCCTGAAAACTGCGGTTTCTAGGGTTCATAAATTTATTGCAATAGGATTGTGGTTAAGTTTAAAGTAAACAAAAATATTTCGCAAAAGGCATAGAATAATGAAAAAAGTTTCATCATAGTTCTTCCGTTTGCTTTCAAAAAAGCGTTACAAAAATACCTTGATCAGTGTTACAGAAAGACAGACAGCAATCGATATAAGATCCATTTAGGCTTTTCTGAGTTGTAACAAGTAAAAAATAGAAATATCAAAACTTCGAACACTTTACAAGCTCCTAATTAATTAATTTAGATATAAAAACGTTAATAATATTAAACTATTTTTGAGCCACCAAACGTTGAAAAGTAAAGCAAATTCGTCTAAAAGGTTTTTACAATTTTGTCTTGATACCAACTTGACATTATAAATCTAATAATTTATAGTATTTACTTTGGTTGAGTACATGAAAATATGTCACTGAACTAAGGTTCTAAGCAATCTTGACAGCATATTTGGAGAAGACGACGAAATACATTCCAATTACAAAAAGCATCTCTTGTTTGATATAAATGTCAATATTGGCTTTTCATATAACTCCGACGCAAACAGATGTTTATTAGGATCTCGCCAGAAGGACGATTTCATAGACGGTGACTGTAAAACCGTTCATTCAATCAAAATAGTTTTCACTTTTTTCCTTTAAATTATAAAACTCATTTCAACTATATTTAAGTTAAACATGTAATATGACGTCATCGATATTGTAGTTTTACACAAAATAGTCGAACACTAGAGGAAGTATTTATGTATATTATTACTTATTTAAGATAAAAGGGGTTAACATAATTTTGAAATGTAAATATATTCCAATAAAGAAAACTTCTCTGATACCTTCAACGTCTAGCCACGTATTAAACGCTTAGACAGATACCTTTTCTTCTTGACCAACTGAGAAAATATCCTAGATATAATGTATGAATCAAAACATTTTATCTTGAGAACTATCTCTTGAAATGACGCAATCTTCGACCTCTCAAGAGAAGACATCTTTTTTTAATACCTCAATCTCCGGTGAAAGATCTTCTATCTTCAGCTGCAACTGTATTCTTTCACACTCTAATCATGTGGAACGTGTCAAGCGAGTTGATCGTCGAGTTTGTCCATCTAAAGGCAGGTAAGCGCGGAAAACACCATGCCCTGTGAGGATTTCAGTGAGGAAGAAATTGACATCCTTGACCTTATGTTCGACTTACGGAAAGCTCCTGAATGAGTTTTGCTCGTTTTCCACTGGTGAATAAAAGCCAACCGGATTGCGTCCATATTACCAATCTTGGACGTTAGATATATCTCTAGGTAACTTATCAAGGAGTTTATAACTGTGGTGGTATCATAATAAGGGCATACCATCGATACCATACCATGTATGGCGCTTGAGTTTTCCCCCGGAGGGATTTTAGCTATCTCTACATAGCGAAACATAGTGATATTGGGAGTGCGTTAATGGGTGCGTTAAAGTATGTTGTCACAGTAAGACAAAATTCAGTTACATATGTACTCCTAGGGGATACTCCACATCACAGATATTCCACATCTGGGAAGGTTAATGCAGGTGTTCAAAGATCAAGTGGTTGTGCTTGAAGTTGAGCTTAAGGCCCAAGAGTAGTAAGTGGGGACATACAATTCCACTTTGGTTAGCCAACCCAGTTTGTTCTCCTATTTCGTCTATACTTTTATTATTTTCTGATACCTTTATTAAAAAAACATGTCGAAAATGGAACTGTTAACTTTCCTCCGAGAGATCACCTTACATTACCTAGATGACCACTCAAACCTATGTAAGTACTTGATCTCACTAAAAGCTCCATGCCATATTTATAAATCCTCCTTCATCTGTTATGGACACTCTGCTCATACATTTACACACTTGTTCCTACTACCATAACCTTAGACGTTATAGAGGTCTTTTTCCTTCATTTCATCCCTTACTGTTCACAAGTCTGATTCTTTGGATCTCCTTATCTTTGGATCCCACCCTTCAAAATTTTAAGTTTTGATTAAGGCAATGATATCTAGATCGTTGCAGATCGTCCTGATCCTGCAAGTTATTTCTTAATTCGTCTGAGAGATTTTGTTTTTGGAAACTATTAGATTTTATTAGACTTTTCATCTTGGCTTTTCTACAGTTGTGATGAATAAACGATGTTGTGCTAGAATAACTTATTGAGTTTTCTCTAATCCAACCAAACAAATATCCTTTTCAACGCTATTATTCACAATTTTTAGTAACATGAATGAGGGCAACGAAACAAAAACGATCCAAAATCACGAGAAACACATGGGCACATGGAATACAATGAAAATGTATTGATTAGGTTCAAGCTGCTATACCCTTTGAAAATTCTAGATTTTTCTACCGAACAAATATCTGTCATGAGACCCATGGAAAAGATTATAGAACATCGTTAGCTTACTAAAAACCTTTGAAAATGCAATGTTTCCAATGGTAATATACTTGAACCATGTCGTGGTCAGTAATCCAGCTACTTGGAGATCACGGATTGTCGATAGTTGTGAGCTATAGTCGGTGTATGTAGTCTTTTCTATTAATGTACTGTTATATCTAAGAAACATGTTAGCCTTAGTCAGTAACAAGACTAAAAGATCGCGCCACAATCATCTTACACTTATTACTCATTCTTACTTGGCTAAAATACCTACCTTGGTATGTCGCCATTTCAAATTGTATCTAATCTAATATTTTTTTCATTTATCTGTAAATTAAACCTAGCTTACGATGTATACTGAAAAGGGTATACTTTTTTTAATGGTCCCCCATTTCAGACTTAAATTTTGGTTAGCACTATGAAATTTAGTGAACGTGTTTTTGCAATAACGTTTTCTATTGGCTAGGAAAAATCCAGACCTTCAACTTCTTTCTAATTAAACGACACGTAGTTGCTCTATTAGTTGACGGTCTATGATAAATATATCGGCATTTTAGAGGTGCTTGATGGCCCTGGAGGGGGCAGAGCCCGAGTTGATCGATGTTACCCAGCGGTAACGCTTCTTATCCGATTTCACTCGAGAGTGAGCGCCCGAGGCGAGACTCTATTTACATAGATATAGAGTGCGGATTGATAGCCTTTTATTGATCTCAATTGTTACCATAAATCCATGCTGCCTTAGATGAAATGTTTACGAGCGACTTTATAGTGACTTTGAAAACATGTTTATGGTTGTAAAATAATAAAATAATTACATTCCCATCACTGATTCAGTGCAAAATGAAGATTATATTTAAGAGTCACCTTATATTAGCTCTTGATGGGGGCATTGGCAAGCTGTAAAACCAAAATATGAAACGGTGACGTTATATGGTTATATAAACCGGGAAGATTTCCTTTCAAAATATCCACGATCTAACTTATTTCCCACAGGAAATTATAGGCTACAATAATTTTTAAGGTTACAAAGTAATAAAATAACATTTCCTTCACTGGTTCATCGCAAAACGACAGTGAAGGACAAATAACGACACTTATTTTTAAAGTGATTTTGTAGACATTCTGGGAAAAAAGATTTATGTTTGGAAAGTAAAAAAAATAATTACATTCCCATCACAGATTCAGTGCTAAATGAAAATTATTTTAAGAGTGACTTTCTAGACGTACTTTGAATAGATGTTTTAGTTGCAAAGTAATAAAAAAATTTTATTTTATCACGAACTTGGCACGAAATTACGATTACTTAATCATTATTAATTTGATTTTTTTTATATAACAAGTGTATAAACACAAATATAATGTATTTACTTCCCTATGGAAAATTGGTAATATGTTAGATCATGGATATGTCTGAATGGAATGGTTTCAGATCATCTAAACAGCTGTTGTCGTAGCCATATGACGTCACCTCCATCACGCTTTTTGCGTCTTGCAAATTGCTAAACCTCCCTCCACAGAGCTTAGACATATCCATGTCAGTATGTGTCGTATTTGTGCATACTGTAAGAACATTCAATATGGATGTTAAAAGTAAGAAAAAACCAAAAATGCTGATGAAATTGCTTTACGAGTGGAACAAATTATTTAGTAATTTATACTAAGTAAACTAACATCATACATTGCATTATAAAACATAACACATTGACATAAAATATTAGTTGGAAGAAACTCTTTATTTGACTTTTGAAGGTTCGTTTGTGATGAATATTCTGTTTCAGTATCAAGACTTAATATAATGTAATCAAACCCTTTGCTTCAAAACGTAAACATTACGACATTAGACATTTAATATTTTAAAATCACCAACGACTTTTGATCCGTTTTAAATTTAAAAACATAAATTCCAATATTCCTTTACAAATACAGTTAGGAATGCGGTATAAGGTTTATTTATGTTTTCAACTAACAAAACTGCAATATAAAGTTTCTTATGAAAACTAAATTTAAGTCAGTTATTTTGTTTTTTAGTTAAAAGGTTTAAATACATACTTTGTAGTATGGTCGCCATTTCAATAATCTAATCTAATCTTTTTTTAGACTAATGCAAGCTATATAATAAAATATTTATTAAAAGTTTTGCCCCTAAATAACTAATACTACGTAGGTTTACGAATTTGGTTTCAGCGAAATAGTATTAAAGCTTCGAAAGCTAAAACGAAAGTAATTAATTGTAAACGTGGAAGAGTTTTTTAAGATTAGATTCGCGAAGTCAATGAAGGACCTTATACCGGTGTCACATAACATGCATTGAATCCGGCATTTCAATGACTAATAGTAGGAAAGTTTAATTTTTGGTGTACGAGTTTTTTATATGCATATATTATTAACGTTTTGGGGGGGAGGAATTTGTGAGACGCAAATAGTGTGAGAGAAGAGTCTTATGTTTATAAGGATAGCTGTTTAGCGGAACGGAAAAAACCATTCCCATCAAAGATATCCATGATCTAAGTTATTTCCCACACTAAATAATACGAAATGCAATATAAAAATGTTTACAAAATATTTTCTTAAAACCTTAATAATAAAAAACAAATGTTTGCTTTATGTTATGCAAATACAGGATGTTAGTCTCATATTACGCCAGATAAATCTAAGCAATACAGAGTTAGATTTCATATCGATTAGTATATTAAACTAAATGAAAAGGTTTTTTAAATTTTATTTATTTTACGGTTCTCGACGAAACTAAGGCAATTTTATTTATGAGAAAGAAAGAAAGGAACAATTACTTAGAAGAAAGATTCATTTAGCTGAGTTCAAGGGACTAAAAGAACACAACGCCTCTTGATTTTACACCTAAAATACTTTTTGCTGTGAGCTTTCTTGCAAGAAATTTAAAATAAGACTTATATTATCCTTTCGTAATACAATTCAAACAGTTGACCTTTTAAGTTACATTTCTTTTATTTTTATTTTGAAACAGGCTTGTTGTAAAATAAATAAATAAGTAGATTATTAATTGATGTATTGTTTAACTGGCTCGATTCAGGAAAAATGTATTTCTTATATTTATTTAAAAAATCATGCAGAAGGATTATAATGTTTTGTTATAATAAAAGAAAATATGAATACCGAGCTTTGTCATGAATAAGACATAGTATTATAAAAATTAATTAGAAGAAATTCACATTATTATAAGAAAACATTTTTGAAATAAAACAAAACAAATAGATGATACAAAAAGATTGGTGGTGGATAATCCACCACATGCTTTCTTGTCTTCAAATCCACTACAATTACACTACAATACACTTAAAAAAGCTTTTACCAAACCATCAACTGTTAAAAAAAACTTTTTTTTCCTATCAACTAATTTGTTATAAACGAAATAATAAAGCAAAAAAATTTATTTACATCAATTAATTTTTGTACATGATTAAGCAAAAACGAATATTTTCTATCAAACCACGGAAGATTTTGGAAATATTTTTCTGTTTTATTGACAGCTATGTTATTTTTTTACAATTTAGAACTGATAATTTTGCATTTATTTAATCATAAAATAAATATATTATGAACCTCTATATTGTTGAGTCTACAAGAAGTCAGTTATAACAGCTGTTTTTGGTTTTATTGTACATTGATTCTCATAAGATGTTAAATTTTTAGATTTTAAACTTAATATTACACGAAAACACGAATTTTCCTGGACATTAGACCTATCTAGAACTTATTTTCTACTCGGAAATTAGTTATTTCCAAAATTTAAAGAAATTCCTCGGTGCCGTTTTCGAGTTCCGTGTCCAAATATATATACAAACCTTGCTCGTATTATAGTATTGGATATGAATTACTTTTTGGTTCATAATTTTGTAATGACATAGTAGGCTTTTACAGTATCACCTTCAGTAAGTCCGTTGTAAGGGTTGTAGGATTCAGTATTAAGGAAGAAGATACACATTATTATAAGGAAATAAAAACTTGAAATAAAACAAATAAGATGACGATGCATACTAATAGCAGATTGGTTGGTGTGATAATCCACCACACAAAATGCTTTCTTGTCTTCAAATCCAGCCATTACACAATACTAAGCACTAAATTACTTTATAAACAGCTGATCCATACCTAAACCAATGTTAAAAAAAAATACTTTTTTTTCATTTCCATTGTTCCAACTGAAATAGTCTTAAAGCAAATAAATCCACTAATAATTATAATCTAAATCAACCTAATTTGTAAAAACCCTGCACAATAAATGGGTAATATTGTATGATTAAAATTTACGAAAAACGAATATATTTTTTTGAAAATCTAAAAAGAACTCGATTGGAAGTTCCAGTGGAAATATAATATCGAATCACCTATCTATAGTTTATTGACAGCGTTTGGTCAGCAAAGTGCGGGCCCTGTGAAGCCTGACTCAAAGAGAAATTTATTAGAATCACACAAGAGGGCATCGTCGAGTGGTGCCCTCTTTGAGCCACGTGATACAACCTGCTGTAATCACTACACCACTACACCAAGCCAGCTGGCCGGCTAGTATGTGAGATCAGCTGTTTTACGTCAAGTACTCATATACAGGTGATTCAGAACTCTTTTTTTGAGGGACTGTGTCTGGTTCAGTAAATAATCCTTCTAATTTGCTAATTTTATCCTCTATCCAATCCATTACTTTAACACGAGCAAGGTTTGTATATTTGCACAAGGATCTCGAAAACGGCACTAGCGAAATTCTTTAAATTTTGGAAATAACTAATTTCCGAGTAGAAAATAAGTTCTATATAGGTCTAACTGTAGGAATTTCCAGGGTTCCTGTAAAATTAAGTTTAAAATCCAAAAAAATAACATTAAACTTATGGAGAGTCAAATTTAAATAATGCAGATCAAAACATCTGTTTATAACCGTTTGGCAGTTGTCGAGTGAAGATGGCTAACAATAAATATGTTTTTGTAAGATGTGAATATACGTATAAAAAAATAAATGAAAAATATTAAATCCGTAAACAATTTGTAAAAAATAAAGGGTAAAATAACTGCGCCAAATAAAAACAGAGAAAAGTATTTCCAAAATCTATAGTCTTTTGACAGAAAACTTATTCATTGTATTGCTTGAAGTAATGAGCACTGTAACAAATCAATTGGTGTAAATTAAATTTTCCTTTTGCTTTCAATCCTCATTCCATATCTAACACAATCAGTTGATCACAGTCTTCCGAATAATTATTATGATAGCTAAAACAATTGAATCTGGCTAAAACACTATACCACGTCTAACCACGTCTTCGAACTTTAACTCAGAGTAAATTGGCTTTCCCTTGAATTTCAAATTAGTTAGTTTTGACTTCATCACTTTTAATCGTTAAAAATATCTGATACTCATATAGTCACCATTTTGTTATATTTTCATGAAAATACATCTTAATATAAGACTCTGAAACGTGAAATTTCTAAATTTGACACATTTCATAATAGTGGTTTGTTAAGATAATATAATATTAAGGTTTTGGGAAAAATAGCAATTTGTCCAATCTTTTATCTTTGTAAATTTATTTTTATTTATAGACTAGTCACACAACATAATATTTTTTTACTCGAATCTTATTCTTATTCAAATCCTTTGTTAAGATAATATAATATTAAGTGTTTAATTTTTTTTTTAACGTGTGACAATTGTGAAAATCGCAACTATTAAGTTTTGTAAAAAACATAAATTTGTTCATACATTATTGTTAAATGGTAAACACGAATAAAAAACACTGAAGGGAAAATACTTTTGATCTAATCACGCGCTATTACTGGTTTAATTAAAACAATGTTTACTCCAAATGACATTCAAACGCACAAAAACTCACCCAGCAAAGTTTTGATTAAATGTCATGTTTGTTTTTGACACTTGGTAAAATCACATTTCAACATATCAGCATCCAACAAATAAGAAGTTATTGGCTTTAGTTCGAAACCTAGTTTAAATGTCTAGGTTATTTATCAACCATCAACAACCGTGATGGGTTATAGCTTTATGGTGATTTAACTTTTTATAAGTTCAAAGTAAACGTTTTGCCTAAACAAGTTAAGTTTTTATGATTCTTGAGGATTGAGAGTGTCCGGGAAAGCCAGACAGACAAGTCTTCTTGCAGAATATTGTATGGTAATCGGAAAGAAGGCATTCAAAAGGATGGGAAAGACCGTACATGGGCAATCTTCCGAATTCTGAGATAAGTAAGATAACCTCTATCAAGCTCCTATCAACGTGAATTGTTTTTGAATTCTTTTGGGAGGGGGTGTTGGCAATTAGCGTGCCGGAAAAAGTGACAGAATTGACGTCACATAGTAATGAGAACAGCTGTTTAGAGGAACTGAAAAGATTTCGGACAGACATATGCATGATTCATTGCTAAAAGGGAATTGAAGAGATGGTAATGAGAGAGATCCTCGTCTCCATCATGGTGATACCAGAATTTTGCACTATTACCAATAGCGACTGACTGGTGTACTGACAATTAATTGTTACTTATTGTAAAATTTGTACTTGTTACTGATTTGTATAAAGGGAAAATCTACTAATTTTGGGCAATTTGGGTGATTTTCGGTA
This sequence comes from Nephotettix cincticeps, assembly GCA_023375725.1. NCBI lineage: Eukaryota > Metazoa > Arthropoda > Insecta > Hemiptera > Cicadellidae > Nephotettix > Nephotettix cincticeps. The sequence continues at coordinate 53,381,933 of CM041789.1, read as the reverse complement.
GTAGATATTTCATTTAACTATCCTAAATAACTAGTGACATCCCAGTTTCATACTGCTCCCCAAAATTCCCTCCATCTTATACAGTATAAGGGTACTTGTACTAGGTTGACTGGAACAATGCCTACGTCCTGTAATCCAGCTACTTGGAGGTCACGAATTGTGAATAGTTGTGAGATATGGTTGTTGGCTATAGTGTTCTCTTGTGTGGATTAACGTCCGCACTATTGAATATTACTTTAATCCACAAAGACCATCCCCATAATTAGACCTATTCGTAATTCAGTGGCCGTGATCGGATTGCACATTAAACTGTAGGTCCCTTAGTTGCCATCGGCTGTTGGGCTATTAACTAACTGTTAATAGCCCAATAGCCCTGTTGACCAATAGCCCTTGTTAATAGCCCTGTTGATAGTTAAGGCAATAAGTAGTAACACTACAAAATAATTTTAAAACAAATTTGATGGCATTCAATGCATATCGATATGTAAAATATTTTTATACAGTATTTTATTGGATCTACTGACGCAATTCATCTGGCACGAAAACCCGCGGGTAATTTGCTAACCTAAATTGAGGATTAGGTCGAGAATAGAACCCAGAAAGAACCAATCGGTTTAGTTGGCGTATAATAAAACATGTACTTAATAGATAAAATTAAAATATACTATGTAATGACACTACAACTATTAATACATTTTTAAACCTCCGTTTATAGAAAGATACTGCATTAGTGACTTGCAGTAGAAACTTCACCACTGTAGAGTCGCATAGTTGACGACTAGTCTAAAAATGTTCCGGAAGTCCCATAAAATACCCAGTGACCGATATACTCAGGAGAATAACATTGCTGTAATAACATTCTGCAGTGTTCCGTGTTTTTATACTTTTACACATCATAGGTTATTTTAAGCTATTGTATTTGAGAATTGCATAGTCACAAAGATATTTATGTGGTTTTTATGGATACTATAATGAGTTTAAAATTTAGGTTGGAATTTAGGTCATTATGTTGATTTGCCAGACCGATCTTTGCACTTGGATGGTAGCATATTTTTCCTTGGTAGGCTCTTGTCTATCTTCATTGGAAATATACCAGAATATTTTACTGATCTGGTGATCAGTACAGTTTAATTAAATTATCTACGTCCTGTTTCCACTACAACACAAAATTTTTGCAAACCTATTTGTCTTTAATTCCTATACTTTAATTCCTACCCAGAATCAGTGTAACACTGATTCTGGGTAGGAATTAAAGTATAACGTACTAATATACACGACATTTCCCACTGTGCTCCAAACAAAATCAACGATTTTGAAAAGGTTTGAAATTTTAATTTAACTAGAAACTCTTAATTTCGTCAAGAATGTGTTCAACTATACAAAGCGAACAAAATATATAATAATATAATCTATGAAATATTTCAATTGCATTTATTTTTTCAGTAACAAAAAGTGTTTTGGAATTTTTATATGGAACTTCATCAATTCACGAATAAGTTACTGTGTTTGAAATGCCGTTAAATGAGGAATAAATAATTAGGTAGTTGAAATGGTCTAGAAGTTGACTAATACGTCACAGTGTGTTGGCGGGAGAAGGAAATGAAACAAGAAACTGTTTATTTACCCATCCTCTGTAAACTTACATTCCTACTTCAACCCTCGCTATTCTCTGTGATCCACCGACTAGATAATCTTGCCACTTAACATTTTCACAGTAGCCTTTTATTTGTGTTAGATCTTGGAAATTTTAACCCTTGATGGACGGATAAAGAAATACCCAAGTATATTTGACTGTTTAAACACATTTATTTACATATTTACAAACATATTTAGAGATAATAAATGTAACATTCTAATGCACATCAAATCTGTTTAATTTCAAGATAAGTTGGAATCACAACTTTGAAAGTGTGGTTTAAATTAATTTAATAATGTTCAATTTATTTTTAATTTTAAATAATTATTTTTCTTGATTTTCATGAACGATATGCAGTATTTTATTTAAAATCCAGTTTTCGTTGGAGGCAGGGTGGCGTTTGTATCAGCCTAGGCCGTGTAAAGTTAAGGGATGGTTCCCACGAGTTTCCCAATAAATCTACTGCGGTCTAAAGCACACCCGTCCAGCCACAAATACATATCGGCCTTGGGTTATTCGTACTATACAGTGTGTTTCAGAACTTCTTTGGCGTTTTCCAAGGCAGTATCAAAAGTAAATATCACATTTTTTGGCATACACTTTAGCTATAAAGTGAAATATATGTATTTACTTTCATTCAGTAAATTTTTCAGTTCTTCTAAACACCTGTCCTTACAATCATATGACGTGACTCACTGTATAATGGCACTTCCATTTCAAATTACGGATTACCAATACCCCCCCCCCAAATACAAGATATATCTATGTCAAAAATTTGAAACAATTCTGATGTGAAGATTCAAAACGGTGGTTATCTAAAAAATTGTAATGAGAAGTATTTAAGAACAAGTATTCTCATAAAAGTTGCACAGAAATAAAGTTTTTAGATAATTTTAATAATAAAATAATTAATATAGTTTTTATTACAATTACAAGATCGAATGTAGTCAACAAGATAAGAATATTTTTTTCAAGCAAGGATGTAGTTGGTGCTGGACCAATGTAGGAGATTATGCAGCCAATGTCCTCTAAAACAATGAAAAATCACCTACATTGGACGTGGCCCTAAGGTCAAATTATGTGTACTTATGATTCAGTCCTCAAAAATGAAACACCGTAAGACAATTTTAAGATTATCTTAAATTTTATTGTTGTAATATTCCTAAAAGAATACAAGTTTTAAATTAATTCTTATTATATACTTCCCCAAGGGAAATAGGTTAGAACATTGATGTATGTAGATCTATATAACGTCACTAGCAAAATGACGTCACTGTTTCAGATTTCGGTCTCGCAAATTGCCAATTCACCCTCCAGAGCTAGGTCTTACGTAAAAAAAGTAAGAGTTCGGTCCACTGACATAGTTTATTTTGCTAATCTCTATATATATAAATGAATGTATGTATGTAAGTATCTATGTATGTATCTATGTATTTATGTATGTAAGTATGTCCTTTATGCGTTGCCAAACTACTCATGCGATTGCAATGATATTTTAGGAAGTTGCTCTATATGTGTCCTGGAGGTTTTTAGCGAAAAATAATTTTTCGAAAACTCCATAAGTTTCTATTTTATAACGTTTTAAATGTATAATTTTAACCTTATGGGGAGTAAGTTTGTTTACGAATTTTCTACAAACAAATTTAATTTCTTAAGCTACATTTGTTTGGTTTACTTTCCATTTGAAATATGCTTCGCTATCCAATGCCATCTGAATCATTCATCAATGTAAAAATATGTAACTAAGTAAATATGTGCTGTACTAATAGAACAGCTTTATTCACCACGTTAATAGTTTACGGTTTTTGGAGAATAAGTTTTTATTTTTTTCTGTCTGATTGAAAGTCACGTGTTAATATATTGGCAAAATAAAAAAATGTTTTTTTTTACTTCCCTCTAGAAAATAGGTTAGATCATGGATATGACTAAAGGGGATGTTTTCACTTCATCAAAACAGCTGTTCTTATTCTTTTATTTTAAAAATTCAATACAATAGCTCTGGTGGTTTCTTTGGAAAACTGTTACATATATTTCCATATTAAAAATCACCAACACCCCCACCTCAGAGCTAAGACATATCCATGTCAAAATAATTACAATGTTACATATTACGTTTATTATAATAATCAGCTGTTGTATATCTTCTCATAAAAGTATTATTACGGTTAGGTTGGGTTTGTTTTTAGGTTGGATGAGAAAATTGTGAATCAATCCACTCAGATTTACTTGTTTTGTGGGAATGTTATTAATATGCCTTAGCGTATCAGCATTTTTATTCACTCTGCCGCGACCCAGAATATTTACACAACGAAGCCGTAATGCTATTTGACTTCAGAACATGGCAATCTTATAGTTAACATGTATTTACTGTTATGCGTTACGAAGATCGCCGGGTCAGTTAATATGAAATAAACCAACGTCACCAGTGAATCCATTCAACCGGGCAAGGTGTTAGAGCGACCGTGGGCGTCGCGTCGCGGTGAGCTGCGCGTCCCGACGCACGAGAAGATAACGAGGCCAGAACCAATACCGCGCAAGCCCTTTGATCATGTTCCGCTTTTGATGTCCAAATGTAATGAATAGAATTGCTGATTGAATATTGGTTTTATGGCGGGATACTCCGCATTATGGGACAAATACGTCCCGCATTTACAGACGGATCTCATTTTCTGCCCAAAGGGTTTATCGGGGAACGTCACAGAATATTGAACTTTGTGTGGGTGAAACTGAAAGATAATTTCATTTTTGGATTTATATTCATACATTGAGGAATCTATTTAACTACTAAAACGTATTACGTTATTTCTTGAAGATTAGATTAGACTAGATTATTGAAATGGCGACCATACCACAAGGCATTTTAAGCCAAGTATGAATGAGGATTGAGTGTAAGATGATTGTGGCGTGATCTTGTGTGGATTAACGTCCACACTATTGAATAATACGTAGGTCCGCAAATCCTATCCTCATAATGAGACCAATTCGTAATTCAGAGGCCCTGATTCGGATTCTACGTTAAACTGTAGGTCCCTTAGTTGCCATCGGCTGTTGGGCTATTAATTAACAGTCCTGTCTAAGGAAAATATCAGCCTTAGTCAGTAACAAGACTACAAAATCGTCCCAAAATCATCATACACTCATTTCTCATTCATACTTGGCTTTAAATACCTTCCTGGGTAGGTTGTAGTTACAATAAACTAATCTAATTTATTCTCTAGGCTCTTGCACATCCCCTACACACATATGAAGACACACGGACAGACATCACTCTAAAAATCTCTTTATTCGATTCATGGGCACTAAAATTCGAAAATGCTGACGAAAACAACACTTTCTTTTTATACTATCGTAAAGAGGAAGCAAGTAAAAATATCGGAAATATCGATAATTACTCATATAGCTCGTATCGAGACGTCCACAGTATAGCGGTGGCTTAGTCGACGACGACGAAAGGCTAAATGTTTGTTTTCACCGTGAAATGAACTCTCGGAAAAAACAAGCGCCGTTTCTTGTAGCCTGTCGCCGACAATGTATGGTAAGTGGAACCCACCCACTCGCTGTTCCCGAGCTTGTTTTATTTTTAACTCACCCCTCTGAAGAGGTTCGTTTTCAGTAGTGTCTTATAGAAAACAAAAGTATATACACAGAATATCTGGCATATTTCAACACTACCTGGTTTAGACACCTTTTTAAAATTATTAACTTTATATTTTTCTTTAAAATATATTTTGTACCGTACATGATTTAGAAATATACATCTTTTAATCCATCCACATCACGTGCACTATGTTTTATGAACTGTATAAATATATTTATAGTTTATTTGTATTATTTATTTAGTTTGTGAGATCTTACCTAGGAAGCGGTTTTTAATAGTTTCTCTCAAGAATGTGAATATACGTAAAAAAATAGTTCGTCTCTAAAAATGTCCACCAAAGGACTAATCAGAGCCTTTGGTATCAAACTACCGGATATTGCATCTTTACACAAGTGATTATTTTTGGAGTATAAAAAAGATCTTAGTTAATTATGAGTACCATATGATCGTATATATTTTAATATTTTTGATTTCTTTATTATAACCACCTCCATATTCCTATATTATCTTGTTAAACAGCACTACCAAGACTTTAGATTAGATTATTGAAATGGCAACCATATCACAAGGTATTTTAAGCCAAGTATGAATGAAGATTGAGTGTAGGATGATTGTGACGCAATCTTGTAGTCTTGTTACTGACTAAGGCTGACATTTTCCTTACAAAGAACTGTTAATTAGTAGCCCAACATTTAATGGCATATCTAAGGGGCCTACAGTTGTTTGAGTTTCTTGTGGATATATCCATTTTAGTACCCCCTGAATCGAATAAAGTCATTTTTAGAGTGATGTCTGTCTGTGTGTCTGCATATGTGTGTGGGGATGTGCAGGAGCCTAGAGAATAGATTGGATTAGATTATTAAAATGACAACATACCCAGGTAGGTATTTTAAGCCAAATATGAATGAGAAATGAGTGTGTGATGATTGTGGCACGATTTTGTAGTCGTTACTGACTAAGACTGACATTTTCCTTAGACAGGACTTTTAATTAATAGCCCAACAACCGATGGCATCTAAGACACCTACAGTTTACCGTGGAATCCGAACCACTGCGTTATATTTATGAACCCTTCTAATTATGAGGATGATCTTTGCGAATAAACGTAGTATTCAATAGTGCGGAGGTTAATCCACACAAAAGAACACTACACCCATCCACCATTGCTCACGACTATCCACAATTCGTGACCTTCAAGTAGCTGGATTACAGGACGACGCCACCGTCCTAGTCTTTATAAGTCACATAACTTAATACACAACGGGAATATTATAAGTGCCCGTTGTGTAATTCGGTAATTCAGTTTCCAAAAAAATAAGACGATAGCGTCATTGTTTTTTTCACGGGCATTTCTTCAACCGATCGGATCAAATTGATTGCTGTTCCAATTGACCGGTTTCCAATTCTCAAAACCTACTTGAACTTTAAAGGTTGAAATATGCGTGAAGGGAGGTTTGCTCAATATACATTATGTTACCGTGACCAATCAGTCCTGGGGTGGTGGGGGTTCCCACGGTGAGAACCCACCGGCTCTACCACCCCTCTTACCACGGCCACTTGCCGTCCCTACTGACCCGGAGTCATGGCTAATATGTGATGTCTTTACAGGTGCACGATGTTACTAGTGTATATAACTTATCTTACTTAACTTAACTTATAACCTGGAGATCCAGCTACTGGCTATATAACCTAGAGTGCTGTCAATACTATCCACAACCAGTATATTAAGCTTCGGTCGGTGACTATAATGACCTATAGTGTTTTCAATGTTAACAGCCAATAGACTAATGACCACGGTAAATATACTGTAAATACTATCCACAGCCAATGGAATAATGGTCACGGTCAATGCCTATATGATCTAGAGTGCTCTCAATACTATCCACAGCAAGTAGATCAAGGGTCGAGATCATTTACTACAATGACTTAGAGTGTTGTCATTACTATCCACGGCCAATGGAATAAGGGTCACGGCTAGTGCCTATATGACCTAGATTGCTGTCAATACTATCCACAGCCAATAGATTAAGGGGCATGGTCCGTGACTATATGACCAACTAGTCATATAGTAGAGTGTTATCCCTTCTAGTGCACGATCCAATTCCTGCAACCAAATATTTCAACTGGGGTCATGGGCAGCGCCTATATGATCTAATGTCAATGAACTACTAGCACTCAACCCTGGTAGCCCTAACCACCATATATCCATTACCTAACCTATTTCCCACAGGAAAATAAATACAAACATTTTGAATTGATAATTCGCAAATGATATGAACCTTTAAATCTTGAAATTCGTCGTACTACATAACCATATTTTATTACCAGCGTAAGAAAGGTACAGTATCCTCTAATTTAGTTTTAGTGTAAAAATATATGACTTAATGGCCATTTTAGGAAACTAAAAACTTAACTACAACTAAACCAGTGATATATGTAGCAATGTTACATATTAACTAATTTAGAGAATCGATTACATTGAAATAGTAAAGTTCAACCTATAGTGTCCTGTAAAGAGCTGATAATGAAACAATTATGAGGCTAATCCCAGCACAGAGGACGCCATTACGAATGGGTCGTAATTAAATAATTCATCAGAGTAAATTGTTACAGGTAATTGAAATCGAACATCAATGCTCAGAAGTTAGTACAAAAAATATTCTAAAATCTAAATAAACGGTTTCAATGGACTAACAAATACTCTCTCCTTTAAGTCAATTTAAATTCGACAGTCTGAAATAAAACTTTATGTTCTTTAGTTTATCTAAATACGTTTAATAATTTATTGTTTCGAAAATAATCATGCAATTTCTGAAAATAACAACAATAGGTTAACTTTAATTATTAGAATTTTGGAGGGGAACCCACCCTCCACCCGGTAAACCAAGCTTTTTTGAGTGGGTTTTGTTGGGTGATCACTGCATACCAAGTGTCATGGAAATATTCATGTGGCTCTGTGCACACACACACACACACACACACACACACGGACGGACAGACATATACGTCGAAACCCACTTTTTGGATTTAGGGGACCCCAAAACGAATATATCCACTCTCAACTCAAATTAAAAAAATAAAAAACAACACTTTCTCCATATACCATCGCATGAGGGGAGAAAGTAAAAAACGAATTTTTGTTGGATTTCACAAAATAGTATTTATTTCTTATCTAAGGATCTCAGGTTCAGCGATCATTAATGTTGCCACATACCCAAAAATGCTAAAAGCCAAGATGGCGAAGGTACTGTAAATTCTTAACAGTGTCAATGGCCATACACATAGTTTAGAAAGCATAACTCCAAACCCTGAAAGATTAATTTAATCCTGGTTAATTTGGAAACCCAATACTTAATACGACTTTACACGCTAATTGCGGTTATTTTATAAATTTTCTTAAATTATAATCAAGTCAAACACCAAAGATAGTGTGAGTTCTGATGAAATAATACTCTGTCAAAATTTATCGAAGTAGCCATCAGCGAGGATAAATTTCTTATAAGCCAAAACCAGTTATCTGCAGGATTACAGATCCCTTAGAACAGGTGTGACCGCTTGGGGAATATAATTTTGATTTATTGTATGATCAATGTTGTGCCTTATAATATTCCCCCAACAAAATAGTTAACTGCTGTATAAGGTCTGCCTGTATTTAAAATTTTCAGGTATATTACATAATAAAATTATATGCTAAAAACTTTTATAGTTTTGCTTACTAAGTTAAACGAGAAATATTTATTTAAAAATAAAATTCTTCCAATGGTTTATAAAACGAAAAATTATTTTTAAAAATTTTTACACATAGCTCCTTTAACTATTCGAGGTTATGGTTTATCTACCCAGTAAACTAGGTATTTATCATACCTGTTTTAATATTTCTGACAGGACAGAAGAATTTCACTTTCACGTTTTATGAAATACATTTTTATTACATAACTGTTTGATTATGTATTACACATACACATACATTGAGTGATGACTAATAAGGAATTGAGGAAGTCTTATAAATTTAAATACTAGCACTAATTAGGCACTATTAGCACTAATTAGCATTAATTAAATACTAGCATATTATTAAGTTACCAAAACAAATAATAAATCATAAAAAACCCCCATCATTTAAGAAAAATAAAATATATCTATTCACCAAAAGGGTTCTACAAATTCGATGAATTCATGGATCATACTCTAAATTTCTATAACCTAAATAATTTTAACTACTTATTACATTTTGTATATATATATATTTATGTATTTTTAATATATTTAGATCTAATTCGGTGTGAACCAGAATAAACTCGGTTAACATATCTATAGTCGAATCTTCTTATTTATTATATTTATATAGTTATTATATATAATTATTATATATTTAAATAGTCAGTTTTAAATAAAACCGTTTGTCCTGAAAAATTCCCAATGACATATATTTTTTTTGATGACGATAAAAAAATACTATTAAATTTAAATAGCTATATTTGAATGTATCTCTATGACATTATTTTATTTACAACTAGCATTAAGTATTTATTTTACATTTAATTTGACTTTTCCTATCGCTCTTCTGTTAACTACACGACGTTTCTGGAAGTGGAAAAACTCCTCCCGTTTTCAAGTGTTTATCTAATAATTTAAACTAAAAATTTAATTCAAATTGCAAATACTATTTATATCGTGTTATCAAATATTGTATACTTATCTATCATGTATGACACAAAATAGCATGGGCACGGGAAAATGGGAGGAGTTTGTCTACCCCAGAAACGTTAAAAAGTGCAGTTTAAAACACAAGAGCTATGAGGAAAGTCCAATAAAATGTAAAATAAATAATTAAAAACTCCATCCCTATCATAAATTTCAAACAAATAACTAGCGGTAAGCTCCGTTCTTTGTTACGGTTGTAGGAGTAAGTGGAAAAATAAACAATTAATCCTCAGCTTAATCATTTAGCATTAGTTTACAAATAGATAAACTATAAAATTTTACTAATTTCAAAATTCGTTTTATTATAAGATGATAATTTAATACAGTATAATTTTGAAATAGGTTAAAAATTATTGCTCAATGTAAACACGATAACATTGATTTTAATTATCAACTGTTGGTTATTTATTTCTATGAAAAATCACTAATATGCATCATATGTTATGTGGAAAATAGAAAAATCATGTCTAATATTGCTCAAAGTTGGGTTTTAGGAGATCATTATATTATTTACAATGTGTGCGGGTCAGTTTAAAGTAAACAAAAATCATCTCAAAAAGGAATTAAAAAAAATAAGGTAAAAAACTTTTTTTGTAATAAAATATAAATCTTTCCTAAATGAATAAACATTTTTATACATATAAAAATTTGTCTACATAAATAAAAGATTAAACTTTAAGACATTTAAACGGTCTTATTCTATTTTATTTTTTTATATTTCTATGATATCAATCATGAGGATACACATTGAAACTTAGTGTTGGGTCAATGGCAGCAGCAAGGGTTCATGGTTAATCAGTGAATAGTTTAGTGTAGCCAATCAATGAATACTAGACGGTTAATTGAATTATGTTTTGAACCCAAACTACAAGTTGGATTATGTTTATAATTTTTAATTTAGCACCACTGTAATAAACTATTAAATAAGTAACAAACCAATGTTTACATTATACATACATAAATGTTTATATGAACTTAAAGTTATATTTTACTTTAAAATTTTCATTACGAAAATGTTATTAAGTTAATTTATATAAATAATATTATAATTATATCTGTACAATGTTTAGAGTTATGGTATTTTTGGTTACTTTTATATATTAAAACCATAAAAATCTGATATGGTTCTTATCTAAATTTCTGACTGTCTTTCTGTAACTCTAAACATAAGTTATACATAACATGTGGTCTATAAAAGTGATTTCATTGAAAAATAACAAACATCTGTCTAATTCAATTCGATATTATTTTCTTTACATTGGTAAATAATTTTAAATATATTTACGAGTTCATGTTAAAATTTTACCTTGACCTTGACCCAATTGTGCATTAATTATTAAATAATTATTTTGTAAATTATTTTTTTCTTTTTACTAACCCGGCGTTACCAGCACACGGACTCAGAGACCGTGTTTCATTTTTACCGATAAAATGATGGTTGTGCAATAAAACTAAACTATGCTCGTAAAAGACCTTTGATAAGAAAAAAATATGTAAGATATTCCTCAACTGTTCACATGTTATATATCTTTTCATGACATCTACCTACAAATTATATATATAATTGTGTTTGAAAACCTTCGTGTAACACAAGATTAATTTGTTTAGGATTTTAGGTTCAAATTTTGTCATTAAATTACGTTTCTCTTAACACTGAATCATAAAACCCTTAAGACCCCCTAGGCTTACTGCTAGTCATCTCTATTAGATTATATTACTATTTGAAATGGCGACCTACCGTGGTAGGTATTTTTTTACATTTTTAGCAAATTTCCCATAGGGAAGAAGCTATTACCATAGGTCTCATGGCAAGACTTAAGCCCAGGACCATGTTATTTTTTCTTCATTAGGTGCCCAGAGACCAAAAACAATAGTCGTTAAAATTTATATATATATATATATATATATATATATATGTGTGTGTGTGTGTGTGTGTGTGTGTGTGTGTGTGTCTGTGAACACAATAACTCTCGTAAAAATAGTCCGATCGAGACCACATTTGGTAGAAACGTGTATTTCTACAATTGCTTGGACGAGTTCATAATTCAGACATATTGGTCAATCGGAAGGGGTTGTTTGTAGGGGGGGTTGTACCCCAAAAATGGGGTTTTCGCATTTTTCCCATGTATTTTTTAAAAATTTCAAATTTTATCTTTCACCAGAATCAGCTTTAAAAACTGTACAATTAAGTTTCTTAAAGTTTTCTCTATCTCCAACGATTACCGAGATATTAAAAAGTCTAAACACAGTACGTTGTATTTTGGGGCTCCAATGTTAAACTTATGTTTCTTATGATATGGAAAACTTAATATTTCCCATATTAATCAATATTTTTAGATTAAACTTGGTATTTAGCTTCATGTGATTAGGATCAATACGTTTATGCTAAAAAATCATAGTTTATGTGTTTATCATGGCAGAAAACCTACATACTCTTTTCCCATGTTAATCATATAGAGTTTGGGTAAACTCCTTTATTTGTGGACAGATGTTGATGAAACTTGGTATAAATGTTAAAAATAAAATTTTTTTATGGTAGAAATGCCTACTTTCAGTGTTCCTCACAGCAGCAAACCTGCTCCATGTTCCTCTTTTCTCCATGTTAATCTTATGGAGAATAAGCAAATAATTCTCATGTTTATGGACAGATTTTTATAAAACTTGTCATATATTATTATTATTATATTATTGATTTGGAAATTCGCAGCGTACGCAGGTCTGCTGCGACGGGGTATTTTATACATGTTATTGAGACAGGACTGCTAACTAATAGCCTACCAGTCAATGGTATATCTAAGGAACCTACAGTTTAACGTGGGGTCCGAACCACTGCTTCTGAATGACAATTCAGTCTAATTATGAGGATGGTCTTTGCACATGAACGTAGTATTCAATAGTGCGGACGTTAATTCACACAAGAGAACACTAGAACATTTGTCATTTGTTACGTTGTGAGGTTCAAAAATATCGGTAATGAAGTGTGAAGGAGCAATTAAGCCAGACAAGGAAAGTGTCCGGTATGTTTTTAATCTAGCCGTGATGCAGCTGTGGGTGTTGCCAGGTATTTCACTCCGTGGTCTAGAACGTTTCTCCCGCCATAACTCACACTGTTCCCGCCCAGACTCCCCCCGGCTTGAAACTCTGCTTCACCTCGTTCCGGAAATATTTTTATCTCAAAACTTTTATGAAAAAAAAACGTTGGCTCTATAGTAGTTAAAAATTACATAAGTCTATTTTAAATTGTATTTGAATACTAAAGTAAGTTAAACATTGTAATAACAAATTCTAGACGTAAGATTCTGTGTTCGTGGCGAAATATTTAAGTTTATCTCTATATGGCTTATGATGAGGCAAGATTACTTACCACAAAATTACGTGGAAAGAAGGTTGAGGTGCCAAATTAAAGGTAGAATGATTATGTAGCAAAGAGGGAACGCGTCCAGGGAAGAGCGTGATGAGGGAAGAGCTTTTGCCATTGACAGTGCGAATGGGAGGCTAAGTCGAGGGGACGTTGGACCCACAGACTGATCCCGGATACCCGCCCATGGTGGACAGGCAGCGCGGCGAGGTCAATTTTTTAGTGACACAATTCCTATAAGGCACGAGTACTTTCGCTCCTACCGGCACAAGATAGGCAAAGTCAGCAGATGTACATGTATGTACTGTCCCGGCATTGCAGACACGGCACAGCACACTTTTTCGAGTGCGACAGATGGATGCGACAGAGAGTGACACTCGCTGTGCAGTGTCACTCTCTGCGGAGATCGGCGTAGCACTCCTGATAACATCGTCGGAGCTATGCTCCAGGTAGAGAATACCTGGAACTGTGTTAAGCGTTTCCATACGATCTCGATCGTCTTTAGCACTGCGATCTATGATGAGGAAAACCCTAGTGGCGTAACAATCAAAAGGTCCAGCCCGAAGTAATGTACGAAACAGTTCCAGGCTAGTTCTAGGAGACGAGGGAGAGGGTTTAGTGGGTACTTGTTCCACACTACCGGGTCTCTGCGGTGTGCATTACCTTCTCCACCCCAGAAAAAAAACCTCTGCAAAACTACATCGTAGAAGATCTATGACTACTGATAGAATTAAAATAAAACATTGTATGACCTAAGTAAATAAATTTATGTTCACATTTGTTGCAAAATGTGTAACCCATATTTTGAAATAGCCTGAAAAGCACACAGGTAAAACTATATTTAATAGTTATTTTCACACTCACCCACTCTCCAAGCATGCAGATATCTTACCTGTAAAAACAAGACTTTTACTAATACAGTTTAAATTTTTGTTATCAATGATATCTGTTTCATTTTACGGTGTCTCCAATTCATCTTTTAGTTGCAGACACCTGGAAATTTAAATAAAAAATACATAGATGTATGTGTTTTGTAAACAGTTTTCAGTAAATAATGCGTATAAATACACTCTATCAGACACAAAAAATATTAATGTAACTTCCTTTTTAATTGAGAAATTGTGATAAAATTCGGTGTAGGCGTATTATAGGTCCATTTAGACTTCTAATCTGTGTAGAAAAATTCTATGTCTTACAGCAATGCGACTACTAGAAATTTATACTGTTGTTAGAAACTTACTACTAATGAGAAAATACTGTCCGCCATCTTTGCTATCTGGTATTTACAACAAATTGAAGGTGGCAAACACACTTTTTGACATGAATACATCCAAGCCTTTTTGGTATGGCAATTCGCAACATGCAAAAAGTGTAGCGGAAGTGACGTCATATGGTTATGAGAACAGCTGTTTCGAGGAACTGAAAACATTCACTTCAGACACGTCCATAATCGAAGATATTTCCCACAGGAAAGTATGTATTGTTTTTTCATTGCGTACGTCATAAATAACAAAATATCATGATTGCCATCTGTAGAGACATCATAGTCTTATTTCTACCCTACTATCAACAGCCGTAGCTGTGTACACGTATGTTTAGGTGAAAGTTACAAACGTTGTAGACGCGCAGGCAAAGCTCGCTAATCCTCTTATTTACTAGTTATACACGAGCGATGTCGTAGTGAACGTTAAGAGGCATATTGACATTCGCGACGGAGCTTTGAAACTGACAGCAGTAGCTTAATGGCAGGAAAAGTGAAAAATGGCAAAGAAACATTTTTTGTTTTATAAATATCTACTAAATTTTTTATCTACTTTTGAACTAAGGTTTTGGGTTTGGACTAGGGTTTTGGGATTAGACTAGGGCTTTTGATTTGTAATAGGGTTCAAACTTTTTTGATTAGATTAATAATTTTCAGTGATGAGAACATGTACTCGAACATTATTTATAGATATGTTGGAAAAAGGACATTAAATTATTTTTCATGTGTTTCTTTCTGCATTTATTCAGCTATGGAGAGCTAGAACACTTATTTGAAGGCTTTTCAACCCACAAATAAACTCAGTGTTAATTTTATTCATCATATCTCACAAACTATTAGGGATAACAACCTGTTTTGGCTCATTCATTAGCTCCTCTATAAAAGCTAAAATAAATAAATGACAATATTTTTATCTTTTTAATTTACTTGAAAATTAAAAAAAAATCTTTTTCCCAGTCTGGTATGTCAAATCTTGCAGTAAGGAGCTGGTAATAATTTTCAAAAGGTCTCACACAAACATGGTAGTTATATCTCTAATGGTTTTTTTCTACAGGTTGTATGAAAAGTGTCAAAAATCATATTTTGAGTTAACGTAAAAATGGATGAACGCTGAATAAATAGTATAGGATATGCATAGTAATAGAAATAGTAGCTTTCATAACTAAATGCGAAAGTAGCTCTCGTGTTTTACAAGCTTGTCTGTTCTGTACCTCACTTGGAAATACGATTAATTACCAAAAAGACACTTTCGCTCCAAGCAATGAACAACTATTTTCATTAAACTGTAGATATCATCTTCTAATCTCTACAAGTTATATCACATTATATTAAGTTAGATTGAGGTTATAGTAGCCATGAATGTTTATATTTATGTTGGTATCATTACAAGGTTTTATTCTTATCTTGTAAGATATCGTACAATATACAAATTAAATTAGGGAATTAATGTTTTTAATTAGTTTTTTATATTTAATAAATAAACCTTGTTATTATTTTATCTCTGGCGTGAATATATTTCAAATACTATTTATATAATCTATTATTTATATTAAACATGATTTATAATGTACCAGAAACAAATTATAAGGCCGATGTTCCAAAAATTTACCATACGTTTTTTCTGTTTCATCTTTGAAGAAATCCAAAAACGATGATTTGTTTTGGAGAATTTAGAGTACTGAAACGGCTTTTTCCACTGGAAATTATTTTTTCAAAGGCAAATATTTTTAATTCTGGGTGGAAGGTATTGGTAATCTATCAGACCAAAATTTGGAACGGAGGCGATGTGTTATAAGGACACCTGTTATATAGGAAGAAAAGATTTGGGACTATGGCGTGCTGTTGTGTTATTCAGCTACTTGGGGTTATGAATTATGGTTTGTTATAAGTGGTGGTCGGTTGATGGGATATTCTCAGGTGTGGATTAACGCCCGCACTATTGAATGCTACATTAATCCTCAAAGACCATCCTCATCTTTTTCAGTTTGTAATCCTCATCCATAAGACCAGTTTGTAATTAAGAGGAAAAAGTGGTTTGGACTCCACGTTAAACTGTAGGTTCCTTAGATGCTATTAGTTGTTGTGCTATTAATTAAAAGTCGTGTCTAAGGAACATGACTACACAATCGTGTCAAAATCGTTTTGCACTTATTCTCATTTATACTTTGCTTAATATCCCTTCTTAGGTAGGTAGTCATTAAAGAGAAAGAGGAACCGAAAACTTTCCCTGTATCCACGATCTAGGGTATTTTTCGCATGGATGTAAATAGTGTAATTTGCTTAAAACTATTAGTGATTTGTAACGTTGTAACGAGAATATTTTTTAGGATAACCAGTAGAGACTGAAATAAAATATATTTGGGTCGGACTGCCCTTAATCAAAGACAATTAATAATTTTGAAAACAATATCGGTAATGTAAGGCAAGAGCGGGTCGGGGACGGAGGGTTCTCGAGGCGGTGGCCGGCGAACATGATTTATCTTTCAATAACTCAGGGACTCTGTCGGTTATTGGGCGGCGAAAGCGCAAGTGGGGATTGGTCGCATCCAATTCATTGATTATACACCTTCGGTAGCTATAAAATACTGCTTGCTAGCTAAGCCCAGCTGATTATACCCGATTGGTTGATAAAAAACTATGAAGCCACTGTCCACATATCTCTGCTGCTATAATAAATATCAATACCTTTTGAAATTGTGACCTAGATTAGATCATTGAAATGGCAACCATACACAATGCAGGTATTTTAAGCAAAGTATAAATGAGGATTGAGTGTTAGATGATTGTGGTACGATCTTGTAGTCTTGTTACTGACAAAGGTTGACATTTTCCTTAGGCAGGAAATTAATAATACTTGTTAATTAATACCCCAACAGCCGATGGACCTAAAGTTTAACGTGGAATCCGAACCACGACCACTAAATTACGAATTGGTCTAATTATGAGGATGGTCTTTGCGGATTTACGTAGTATTCAATAGTGTGGACGTTAATCCACACAAGAGAACACTACACCCATCGACCATCGCTCACAATTCGTGACCTCCAAGTAGCTGGATTACAGGACGTCGCCACCGTCCCACCGAGGTAGGCACTTTAACTATGAATGAGAATGAGTGTAAGATTATTGTGACACGAACCTGTGACCTTGTTATTGACTAAGACTGACATGTTTCACTTTTTGACATGGATATGTCTTAGCTCTGGTGGGAGGGGTGTTGGTGATTTTTAAGATGGAAAATACGTAACAGGTTTTCGTAGAAACTACCAGAGATATTTTATTGAATTCTTGATAAAAAAGAATAAGAACAGCTGTTTAGATCGACTAATGCTAAAGAACTAAATTTCCTTTAGACTTATCCATGATCTAATCTATTTCCCATAGGGAAGTAAGTACAAACATTTTAAGGGGAAATACTAATGCAGAAATGAAGAACGACACACTCCCTGATGTGTGGAACTCTTCTTTTGTCTGGGGTAATTCTTTTTTGGTATTGCTTCAAAGTTGAGTATCCGTATAAAACCCGAGAAAGCTATCATTTCTACTCGACCGACTGAGGGAATGTAGGTTTTACGGATCTTCCAGAAGATCTATAATCTCTTTCTCGACAAATTACGAAATGAGTATCCAGGTCGTAAGAGAAGATGCTATAGCCTCCAGCGAGAAATCTTCGATCTCCAGAAGCAGCTTCTTTGTACTGGTTAGCACTCACATTCAATATGTGTCATCTTGGGTAGAATCTACAGGTAAAATAGTCAACTGTACCCATTTTTTTAGGTAAAAAAGGAACAACCTGTGTCCTGTGAGGAATAGAGTCAGAAGAAAATTGACTATCCCGAGATCACGTTCCACTCACACCGACTTAGCTGTACAGATATATATGACTAAATAACCTTTATACATTTACAGAATTTTAAATATTCTGAAAATTTATGTAGATCTTTTAACGAAAACTACCCATCAGCATGGGCCTATGGCGTGTGCCATGAATTAGACATTGAGGACCGTGCTGAGTCACATGGTCACGTAGGAGTCATCAGCCCCTGGATACGATCCAGCAACCTTTCATTTACTAAGCCAGAACGAAATCCTTTGGATACAGTGTCAATCCACTCGTAATCAATATTACTTTGATACCAACAATGAAAATGACTGGGTGTGGATTATTTAGTTTTATTTTATTTTAAACAAAACATAGTACCCTTTGATACTATCTTAACCACGCAGGAAATTCATCACGTCAGCTGAAACATAATATCAACAGTTAATAAAAAATATAGTTTTAATAATTCAAGCTAAAAATAATCCTAAAATAAATAAATCCCAAATAAATACTGAAAGGTTTAGGTCTAAGACAAGATAGATTGCGGCAATGCTACTATGAGAAGTAGACAGTTATAGCTTAAACCTAAGGCAAAGTTGGCGAATTTAATAATTTATGGAGGGTCATTAATTTCTAATTCCGGAGCCGAGTAAGCGGTGAAATATAGCTCGCAAGGCCGATATCTCGGCGCACCTTGCCGAGGATGCGCCTTGCGACTACCTCTTGCTGCGACACTCACTGCATACTAACAAAAACAAAACACAGCCTTTTGCCAACTAAATTGCATTTTACTATTGACAATTTTACTTCCGTCAACGTCGACAGGACGATTGTACCTTAATACACCTTACTACAAAGAGCTCAAAACTATTGCGTATTTGAGACCTGATGACTACATTACGCCTACTAAGCATAATTTGGTGGTTGAAACTAAATGAAGCTAATACAATTAAATTGTTAACTTTGATGCATAAGCAGTTCATACTAAACTTCCAACGTACCTGGCACAAAATTCCATTTTTTATAACATACATTAGTGGAAGAGGTACTAGAGAAGGAGACACTGGACTATCCCCCTCCACAGGACAGTTATATATAATAAATCTTTTTGTGTCATCAATTATTATTAAATAATCGAATAATTTTAGATGAAGATGTAAATTGAATTAGTGCAAAACTGTTATCTAAATTAGCCTTCAAAAATTATTGTATTTGAATTTTATCTTTATATAATCTAAAATTTTACTGTTTAAAAGAATATACATTTGAATATTTATATTAGGTGAAAGCTATTAAGTCTAAATAAATAAATCAATCAATCATACCATAAGAGACTGGAACGGTGGCATGTCCTGTAAACCAGCCGCTTGCAGGTCACGAATTGTGGATAGTTTTGAGCGATGATGGTAGATTTGACATTCTCTGGCGTGGATTACCGTCCATACTATTGTATACTACGTTCATCCGCAAAGGTAAATCTCATAACTAGACCAGTTCATTATTCAGAGGCAAAAGTGGTTGAAACTGTATGCCCCTTAGATGGCATCGGCTGTTGGGTTATTAATTAATAGTACTGTCTTACATGTCAGCCTTAGTCAGTAACACGACTAAAAGATCACGACAAAATCATCTTACACTCATTTCTCATTCATACTTGGCTTAAAATACGTACCTGGGTATGTTACCATTCAAGAAAAGTAATCAGATAAAGGATATCAAGATAAAGGAAAACCTTTGAGTAGCTATTTATGTGTTACACTTTTTTCTGCTTAGCTTTTCTGCTTTTTCTGCTTTTTTCTGTCTGTCTCAGTCTAATAGTAAATAGTAGAATTGTTGAAAGAGTTCTGTGCCTAGGGAATAAGAACGGTGTACTCTTAGGATGTGAGGATGTATGATTTATACATCCCAATACATAAACAGACTACCATAGTTTAAGTAATTATAAACATAATATGGTAACTAGTAATGAACAGTAAAGCCATGGTTTATATAGTCAACCACAAGTTTACATACTCAAAGACTGCAGAACATATATGTATATGTGTATTTTTGTGTCAGCCTTAATTATGACACAACTTCGTTCAATGTACTTTCATTATACAGACAGCTCACCGTGATGGACTCTAACATTCTCATTATGTCCTTACCCGAACCCGATATGTTTACTGAGACATGACAGGCCATTGTTATCAACACGTAACCTTCCAGGAAATAATGTTCTCGTATATCCAACGAACTGCCCTTAGCACTCTACAATAAATATGTACAAACACTAGTTGAGACTAACTTGCACTAAACCATCAGCATAGTAATTTATTTTTTCGTCATGTGGTGAAGAGCAAAAGTCGTTCTTTTTTTCCTAGGACTAAACCTAATATTATAATTTTTTTGAGTCTTATACAGAAAAAGATCATTGTTGATTACACTTTTGATTCAAGGTCAGCATTTGATTTTAATTAATCGATTATCAAGTAAGTGCAACAATCATTATCGATTTTTTTGTCTATTTCGGACGTGTAGCCGGAAAGTAAATAGGTGCTACACTAAGTCTGCCATGGAGAGTAATTTTATTTTAGAGAAAGCCCATGAAATACAAAATGAATTATTGCCAAGTACCTCTCGAAAAGTGTACGAAGAGGAATAATAATAATCTGTCGATAATAATAACTTGCACTGACGTAACCAATCAGCAATCAAGAAGGAACAGCTACCAACGTAAGTAACATAACAACTGATTAGTCTGTAGCGATAAAATGGTCAACAACTATTGATACCTAAATCAGGAAATAATTTGTTTTACAAGTCTGTTTCGTTTTGGTTGTAGTATAAAGAAAAAAATAGTTCATTACACGGTCCAAAATTGGATTTTTGATACATATTCGCACATTTAAACTTGGGCTCCGATCAAAAACGCCCGCTTTTGATCTTAGTGATAAAATATACTATTCTTAAGATAACAAATTAATCTTAATACATAAAAGAGTATGTATATTTGTATATATTTCTATATACTCTGGAACCACTCGAAGTATACTTTGTCTTTTAAATATTAAGATTATAAAAAAACAATTAAAATAGCTTTATTTGTAAAAAAAACCAATTTTGAACATGACAACGAGCAGCAGGGTAACGCCACATCAGTGTCATCTTCATAAAGGGTCTGTCCAGTATGTATAATATAAAAAAAAACAAATAAAAGTAACAAAATAATTTCTTTATGACGTGGATATGTCTTAGCCCTGGAGGGGGGGTGTTAGTAATTTGTAAGATAAAAATTTGTAACAGCTTTCCATAGAATCTACTAAAGTATTGTATTGAATTTTTAATATATAAAAGAATAAGAACAGCTATTTAGAAGAACTAAACACATTTCCTTTGGACATATCCATGATCTAACCTATTTCCCACCGGGAAGTAAATACGATCATTTTTAAATTCTTATTTATGAGATTGTTAAAATGCTTCACGTACTTTAGTAATACTTAAGTTTATTATAAAATCTTGAAAAAAACATGCTTATTTATCCACCTAAATAATGTTCTACGATTGTATAGGTAGTAGAACACACATTTTCATAACATATCGCATGAAATGGTTCTGTGAAATAAAAATATAGTTATAAGATAAAAGTGCAACGTATATCACACACATTTCTTAATAATAAATTCCTACTAAGTTTTGGAATTGATTGATTTTAATTTTTTACTTTACAATTGTTTTTGTGCAGCAATTTGTTTTCTTACAACTTGTTACCTTTAGAATTTTTATCTAATATTTTCAGATGGTCTCAGGAAACTGGAGTACAGTTGTCCACAGAACAACAGAAATACGCTGCGACTGTATGGAGCTGCAGGAAGTGCAATAAGATCGTTTGCATATTTACTCCAGGACCGGGTTATCAGCGAAATTAGTACTCTACTGGCTAGTGGCGGCTATACCGTTTCTAAATAACTCGGTGGGCAGGTTGGCTGCACTAACACTGTCTAATGGAGTGGAGAGTATTCGAGATATTGAAATTTTTATAAAAATTAATTGAATTTTTCAATATTTCAGAATGTAAAAAAATTTCACACTCACCTCTCAGTGGTATATTACCCAAACCCCTTTACATAGAGAATTTACTGTTTGGACAAGGTTTTCGAATTTGAGTTTGCAGTTAGGATATCCCAAGCACGAAAATCAGGTTTTTGATTTTATGTCTGTCTGCATGTGTGTTTGTGTGTGCGTGTGTATTGTGTGTGTATTAGACACATTCTACACCAGTAATCTAATTGACATAACATTTGGTTTGTATGTACGAGATATACCAACCATATCTCCAGACATTTTTCCATTGTTATAAATTGTTTATTTTTAAGTGTAGCTCACCCATAAAAACTATGTAAAAACTTAAACAGCTATACAAGTCTAAAAAATAACGGCTTAAATGATTTTGGTTAAATTTAAAGGGTTTCTAGTGATTGGCGTTCTAAATAACTATCTGTACAAAGGTGGGTTCAAAATTATGAGTTTTAAATGTCCATGCGATTAATTTTTGGGGCAATGATGGGGCAATGTTGTACAATGATTTAACTATGAATATTAAAAACAGTTAAAACATTTGTTCTGTAACATTTAAAATCCAGAATTAAAACTAGCCCTTAATATGTAAATTTAATACGTTGATGTAAATTTTTCTTCAGTGCCGCGTAAAAGAAAATTTAAAAAGAAATATGTACGAAGCGTAAAGAAAAAGAGCATTGCGAGTGTGTCTATTTACTAGGTTGTAAAATGATATAATGTACCCGGTGAAAGATGATACAGTATGTCTCAATTACTGTTTTACTGTTATCATATATGTTTTTGTGTCAAGTCTACACAAATGAATTCACTAATTTATCTTACATAATTTGGCTTAAATACCTGGATAAGTCGCCAATTTATACAGGTAATAATTAATATATATTATGTTTCATATTTTTTCCAACGAACCAAAACCTAATTAATCTGTTAAGTAAATCACAGCAACGCGCGACGGGTAAACTAGTACTCTATAAAAAACATTGGGGTTTCATTTCATCTCTTATATAAAACGTTGTAAAGGACAATAAATGTGTTCTAATCCATTTTATTACATTTTCAGTGTAAAAAGGTATGTTATTACAATAATTTATTACTGTACTTATAACCTTTTTTCATATAGTGTCAAGAACCTATCTTAAAAATATTATCTAAAAGAATTTTATACCAAGTCACATTAATACATTTAATTTATTACGCAAAAAAAGGTATTATAAGCTGTACCTACCCCACTAAAAATTAATTTATTAAACTATTTAACTGTTAGTATGATATAATTTAATTCAAACAAACCTGTATGCTATTAAAATTAAGAGGTTCGTCAGTACATTACAATAGCTATAATTTATTTATTTTTTACTTTCTCCACTTACATAATATATATTTAAATTTTAATTGCATGAGATATAGAGTCTATAAATGAGAGTGTAAATATTTTAATTATGGAAATAAAATGTGTTAGTTGTATAGTAAGTTAATTAAACGAACCATTCTGAACGCCTTCTACTTGAAGAAGCAACCGCCGTATTATTTAGCTCCTTCTATCTCTCCAACGCAAAAACACTACTTTTGGAACAAATGAAATTGGACACAATGAAAGGGACCTTCAAAGTCCTATACTCTACGCCCTAGACCAGCACGCTCTCCCAAATCAATTTATTATTAGGGCTACTAATCATGCTTCTTTCTCGTATTTAAGTTATTATATTACTGGTTAATTTAATAAAATAATAAGTAATTAATTGGTAATACTCGTATAGCTAAATTCAATTAACTAATAACTAAAAATTACTATCGTTTAACGTTTACGTTTTTGTTTGGTTTCCGTTAACTTTAGAAATAAAGTCTGCCCTGTTAAATTCAAAATATTTCTAATAATCGATATTAAAAGGTGGAATTTTATACCGTAAACATTTCAATATAACTTTATCTTCTGATGGTTTAAGTGAGGTATCTTTTTTGTGATGAACTTTTAATAAAGCTTTTCTGGGTAATATTTATATTTACTAGCATTCTGACTAGGGAATAAATAAACAGCTACTATGAACAGTATCATGTACATAAACATACCGATAGCGATTGACTATAAGTATGGTCATTACACATTTCATCGTAAAACTTTTATGATACAGTAAAACGTGACTCAACTAAACATAGTTATAACAAACACAAAGTTTTATTAATACAAACTTTATTGAAGTCAGTCGTTTAAAGTACTATATAAAACAATTTTTCGGGCGAATAAAATAATTACAAAAATATTGAATTATGTCGATAAAAATGGTTATGTACTGTTATGATTTCAAAAATGAGTGTCAAAAATATGAGTGAGTTTTGAAACTGCGATACAAAGTCTGAGTTCGGTTGGTTTGCTCGTTGATCGTCTACTGATGAGAAATTGACAATCAGAATTGTAAACAAGGCTTTAATGGATTGATGAAGTTTGATTGAGCTTTGTACTTCCAATCAGACAACAAGGAGTAGACAAGGTCCTCTGATAGACACAGCCACTCCTCCATTACCAGGCGGGATGCTGCGCAGGATCAAGCCGCGGTGAATATGTTTTTATTCATCAACGGAGTTAAAGACTTCGTAAAATCTTTTAAAGCATCTTTTTAATATCCTTCTAATTTTTTTAGACACAATTTATGCGAATTTCATATCACCATATATATATCACCAGCTCTTTCATATATACTATCAAACATTATTGTAAATAGATTATTTGAACAGACTAGTCTACGGTAATGCCTTAATACGTTTTTATAAAAATAATAGATATATTAAAAACGACAATCTTTAGTAAAATTCTCATAATATTCCCCTAAGTTTAACTAAATATCATTCAATATTTTTTTTCAAAAAATAAATCCTATTCATGAAAAAAAGGACAAGAGGAACAAAGTAAAATAAATTGTTAGAATTGAATGGGGGACAACCCCACCCAGGATTACCAAGCTTTTTTGAGTGGATTTTGTAGGGGATTTGACCTCACACTGTATACCACGTTACATGGAAAATGGTTGAGAAATAAGGAAAACACTTTTTAATATTCTCCTTTATAATAACAATGTGCGCTGTACTGCGTTTACCATGGACAGTAAAATTAGCTTTTTTCTAGAACTGTTAGTCGTAGGCAAATAATTCGAAATGCGGTTTTTTACAGCTGATCTTAATAGTGGTAGTTAAATGATACATCATCTTTATTGTTTTCACAGAAAAATATAAAAAAATACATTTACAAGCCCATAACTTTTGAACCGTAATTTTTACAGACATTTTTACATTCGGGTGGTAAATAAAAGGGAAAGACAGTTTAGAACAATAGAGTAAGATCGGCTGTGTATTTGGTAGAGCTACGACATTGTCGGAGAGAAGCACAGTTAGTTAGGCAAATTAGCCGCAGAGTTCTCATCCATATTCAACGGCCGCTTGAGTTAACCCGCCCTGGCAGAGTCACTCACCGACGCAAAAATAACTCACTGGAAGAGAGCTCATTGAATTACTTTACAATTCATAATTTGACATAAAGCTGTCACATAGAGAGCTGTACACTCACATACGAGGTAAGTTTGGACAGAAAGTTCCGTTTTGTTTAAGACACTAGTAATTCGTGCGAATATATGTTTCAAAACGAGCGTATTTGTCTTAAACCGACAACAAGGTAGGTATTTTAGGCCAAGTATGTATGGGGATTGACTGTAAGATGATTGTTACGTGATCTTGTAGTCTTGTTACTGACTAAGGCTGACATGTTCCTTGTATAGGACCGTTAATTAATAGCCCAACAGCGGATGGCAACTTAGAGACACAGTACAGTTTAAAACCTCTGTCTCTGAATTACGAGCTGGTCCAATTATGTGGATAGTCTTTGCAGATAAACGTAGTATTAAATAGTGTAATCCAAACAAGAGAACATTACACCCACCGACCATCTCTCACAACTATCCACAAATCGTGACCTCCAAGTCGCTGGGTTACAGGACGTCGCCATCGTTACATAGTTATGTAGACAATCCGTGCGGTTCTGTAATTTGCTTTCAAAATGTGGAAGATTATGAACTCGCCCGCCGCGTGTGAGTTTCACTCAGTGATATGGTTCTTGTTAGCAAGGTTCTCTGCTGCAGAGATTCATTGACAGATAGAATTTTCATAAGTGGGTATGAGAATTAGAGACCACTATAACGTTATTTATATGATCATGGCATCAAAGAGTTGGTATAAAGTTTGGGTGTTGACCAACATCGTCTAGCAATTTTTATAGATTTTATAGATAGATATTTTCACATCACTTTTGTGTTGTTTTTATGTTTTTATATAAGAGTTGGTCATCCCGAAGCCATTTAAACTTACACTGAGTCTCTGAAATTCGTTTTGAGTTAATTTTTAAATTAAATTTAGCCACGTATTCATTTTCTCATTAACAACATTAAAATTGATATGCAGGTACAGTAAAATGTAACTGACGTTGAACCAATACTAATAAAAATATGAATAACCTGATTAATATAAACTTGATTAATTATACTATATTTATAAAATGCTTATTGAAAAAAAAACAAAATAGCCCTCTGATAAAATAATAAAAATGTTTGTATTTACTTTCGTGAGGAAAACATATTAGGCCATGGATATGTCTAAAGGGAATGTTTTCAGTTCTTCTAAACAGCTGGTTTTATTCTTATATATCAAAAATTAGATACGATAGCTCTGGTAGTTTCTATGGAAACATGTTTCAAATTTTCATCCTACAAATTGCCAACCCCCCCCCCCCAGAGCTACGACATACCCATGTCAAAAACCCCATTTTAGCAGACTCAATTGGGTGAAGTGACCTTTGGGGGATAAGGAAATTATTGGTTTTTAGAGATCTCCGTTTGGGGCACCTAGAGAACGTCCTGTGATTTTACCAAGGGCAGTAAGTTTAAAGAACTATGGAATCGTAGATCTGAATAGTAATTTGTTTAATTTTTCGAACTGGTTTAAATGTGATAAAAATACTCGTATTTCGTATTTTAAATAAATGAATCTATTAAATTAATTCTTCTACTTTTCTTATTTGAGTATTAGGCCTATCAGTGTTTTGTTGGATGCAGTTGACGAAGCGCGTCGCGAGGATCCTGTTATTATGGTGACTCCACTGGCTGCTCGGATATTGAGTTTCCAAACTGGGAACTTGGTGAATTATGTTTCAATAACTGGCATTGGCAAGGTAATATCGGGCTTTACTCACTTTATCGGGCTTTTTACACATCTTTATCAAGCGGAATTCTCTTCGAGAATATTA
Organism: Nephotettix cincticeps; assembly: GCA_023375725.1. Lineage (NCBI taxonomy): Eukaryota > Metazoa > Arthropoda > Insecta > Hemiptera > Cicadellidae > Nephotettix > Nephotettix cincticeps. The sequence continues at coordinate 53,354,207 of CM041789.1, read as the reverse complement.
TATTATGGTAATTCTTCGGCCAACTCCTTTAAACCTTTTAGGCGTGAGTATTTCTCAAAAGTGGTTTAAAGCTATGAAAAATATGAGTAGGATTCAGGCTTTTGAGGATTTTTAAAGTATTTGATCAATTAAATGAGTGTAACTTCCTTAGAAAATGTGTACACTTAAAATGGACCGTGGAAAAATTTGCTATCAATTTATTAAAGTTTTTCAATAGCCATTACGAACAAGAGGATATAAACAAATTTATATCTTATAAAATTAGTCATAAATCGGATCAACCATTTTTTTAGAAGACCGATTTTTAATAGCGTTTTTTGGGGAAAAAGAAAATCAACTTTGCCAAGTAAATAGATTAACTTGACTTGTGTTGATTACTTACTGCGTAACGTAGTTTTTTAGCATTTACATACAAGGTCATTTTTTATAAACCCCATGACTTTCAATAATATTTTAGGAATATAAAATGATAAAAAATTACGGGTCCCCTTAATAATATTGGAACAAATTAAAATAACGTCAAGCATTTTGCTCTTGTTATAAATATAATCCAACCACCAACGTAGCGATAAGGTTTGGGAAATTTTTCGAGGATATTAAAGAATAGAGTGATTTTTAATGAGGATGTATATGAATACATGCTAATGAAGTTCTTTGAGGGAGGAAAAACTGAAAGCTGGATTCTTGATGGCTCATTTCAAGGTTAGTTAGACAGCAAACTTCATGAATAATTTAGATCATGACACGAGTGAAATGCGACTTTATTATTTGACCAGTAAATCTTGAGACGGTTCAATCTTCTGTGGAAAATACTACTGGATTGTGGTGTTTTAATTGAGTCAAACAAAATAATTAAATGCGATTAATTAGTACGAACTGGAAATTTGTCATGAATATCATAGTTTGTTTAAATATTTATTAGAATAATAGCAGTAAGCCAGTATTTTGTACGGGGACATTATTTAAAAAAGGTCTTTATCAATAATTACCTAAATATCAACCTGGAATCTAAAAAAATAAAATATGGTAAATCCAAGATTATTTAATATTAAGCTTTAAATCTGACATAATATTAAAGTAAACAAAAAATTGTTCTTGCAATTCTTAAACTCTTATCAGTTGATTGTCTGTCGATACTAGTAATTGATTATTACCTTCAATACTACCAATAAACTACTATAGACATATGGGTATTTAAATCCATTCTACATAGTAATGACTAACATATGATGACCTAGACATTAGTTGGTTCTTTCCCTCCGTAGGATAAGGAAGGAATATTTTCGAACACAAGATAGTATTAGCTCCTTAGGACTAGAGGTTACCTCATAGAATAACATGGGATAAATCTTAGCAAATACTGTAATAAACTATCAGAAATAATAGTAGCTGGCCATAGTAATTAATTCTTGAATGTTGAGATAAAAGTTCCAGTTCCAGTTATTGCTTTGAGGTTATGTCAGCTAAATTGGAACATGATAATGATTTAAGCTAGTAAATACCGTGTAATTTGTAATATGTACATGTTATAATACGTGTAGGCATATGAAAAATCTTGAGAAAATTGTCACCCTCAGCTACGACAACAGTTTACTTCTGGGTTAAAAAGTGACAATATAGTCTCTTCATGCACACATATTTATTGTATGGCCAAATAACCATCATCATAAGTCGTAAATATTATTATACAAGTAGATTAGTCAAACATAGGTCAAGTTTGCAAGCCTGTCTGTTGGTTGTCGGCACCGAGGTGGGGAGGAGGGGTTAAATCCTCCTATCCTGCCTTTGGATGGCAAGTCATATATTTCATAACATTACGAGACCTGGTTATAACCTATTATTAATGATGCACTATAAATAAAGAAATGCCTTGCCACAGTCTAGGAAACCTTATTTCGCTTTTAAGGAAGAAAAATATCGCTATATTTCTTTTGGTATCATTTAGATGTTGCGTTAAAGCTGAAAAATTGTTTAGAAAAATTTAAAAACCCATTGTTTAGTGTGAATTCCGTGATGTTTGAGTTCTTATGCGTTCAAATTTCATACTAATTCATCATATTCTGGAGATCCAAACACTACGTGAGTATTTAGGTGAACGAAATTACACCCATTCATTTTCATCATTGCACAGTACTTTAAAATGCATGACAATTTCGTGACGTTTCGTGGATATGTGGAGAAAAAATAACTACAATCCAATACTATAATACGAGCAAGGTTTGTATATATATATATATATATATATATATATATATATATATATATATATATATATATATATTTGCACACGGATCTCGAAAACGGCACCGAGGAATTTCTTTAAATTTTGGAAATAACTAATTTCCGAGTAGAAAATAAGTTCTAGATAGGTCTAATGTCCAGGAAAATTCGTGTTTTACTGTAATATTAAGTTTAAAATCTAAAGATTTAACATTACGCTTATGGAGAATAAAATGTAAACAATACAAACCAAAACAGCTGTTTATAACCGTTTGACAGTTCTTGATTGAAGACTGCAGGGAACAATATAAAGGTTATGCATTAATATTTATTTTATGAATTAAATAAATGCAAAATTATCAGGTTACTAAACAATTTGTAAAAACTTAAAGATAACATAGCTGTGCGAAATAAAAGCAGAAAAAAGTATTTTCAAAATCTTCCGTGTTTTGATAGAAAACGTATTGCTAACGTATTACAACAATTAAACAGTAAATGATCGGCTTTGGCTAAAATACGTTAAACGACATCGCTCAATTGACTAACGTCGTAGCCGAATTGTAGCGTATCGGCCTCAAGAACTATAGGCCGCGAGTTCCATCCACATAAATGTTTTCATTGAGTAATAAATATGTTTTAATTTTTCTAATTAATTTTTATAATTAATGTCTTATTCTATACGAGCAAAGCTCGGTCACCAGGTACTGCTTAGTAATGTGAGATAATTGTATGATATTTGTCAGTTATTTGAATCTCAGAATACAATAAATTTAATTTATATTAAATATAGCATATATATTTAAGATATTATAGAGCTTAAATGAGTAAAAAGTCAAAGTGTATAATTTTGAATTATTTATTTTTAATTTAAGTTATAATAATAATAAAAACATTGTTCACTTAATTTATTTAACACGTATTTTATGGTGAAAACTGAGTTTTGCGAATGTAGGTTCATTTTTGACAAAAAAAGTGATTAATTTGCCAGGATAATTAATTTAACAACTTAAAGATCAAAGGCCGCTGGGTCCATTATCACAGAGTTTATCAAGATTTTCATTGAGATTGAAGCCGTTGACCTTCGGAGTACGTGCCTTAAAAAACAATTATGATTACGTATTAAAAGATTTATTATTAAAATTACTTTTAACTTTTAGTAATGGTTGCATCGTAAAAATAGACTTCTAACAACTTCAAAGAATTAACTGAAAATGTAACAACGATGAACGGAAGGCGAAGCTACAGCAAGGGCAGCTTCGCAATTACAATTTATCAGCTCTCTTCTAAAGCATTTGTGGCCGGTAAATTGAAGCCACATTTAATTAAGGGAATGCGCCAACATACGTCAGTTCCATCAGCGCAAATTAATATCCATAATGGGAAGTGATAGATGAAATAGTACTAATTTGATTACTAGCGATACCCTCTACTAATTTCAGATCAGGCTTGAGCCGAATGTAAATATTTGTATGTTGTTTATTCTTCCTGTTTCCAATTTGGTATAACAGTGTTGCCGAATTTGCAGTGCAAAATAATTGTATTTTGTCTACATAAAGTTTAGATGGGTAAAAAATATTAACTATTTATTATTATCACACTTTGAAGATGCTTTCTTTAAAGCGTAATGAGCACATTAAGTATTTAAAACATAAAAAGTAAATAAAAGTCTTTTTTTGTCTTTATACACCTTTCAAAACTGTTCAACATTTGATGAGGAATCGTCCAAACAACGGTCTTGTTTCTAACGTCAATCTATCATTCAATATCCTTTATTGGACTTTACCAATGCTTCTGTGCTTTTAACTACACAACGTTTCTGAAGGTAGAGAAACTCCTCCGTTTTCAAGTGATTACGTAAAAATGTACATAAAAAATATATAATTTTGTCAATAATGCCATACTTTTATCTATTATGCAAAATACAAAAACTACATTGATAACACAAATAACAAATACCCACAACACAAGATTTATAGGACATTTTTTGTTTATTTTGACGATTACTATCATCCCTCAAAGTTTGTCCCTAGCTTTAATGAACACCCTGTATATACTATATAAATAGACTATATGGCAGTGTTTAGCTACAGCCAAAAATTTAAAATCCCATATGGCAAAAATCTTTTTGACATGGATATGTCTTAGCTCTGGGCGGAGGGGGGCGTTGGCAATTTATGAGATGAAAATTTGAAACAGGTTTCCATAGAAACCACTATACATATTGTATTAAATTTTTAATATAAAAGAAGAAGAACAGCTGTTTAGATCAACTGAAAACATTCCATTTTACACATATCCATGTTCTAACCTATTTCCCGCAGGGTATGCAAATACAAACTTTTGACATAGATATGTATTAGTTCTGGGGGGTGTTGGCGATTTTAAGATGCAAAATATGTAACAGGTCTCCATAGAAATTATTAGAGCTATTTATTGAATTTGTAATATAAAAAAATAAGAACAGCTGTCTAGATCTACTAAAAACATTCCCTTTAGACACATCCATGATCCAACCTATTTCCCACAGGGAAGTAAATACAAACATTCTTTAATTTGAAAAAAATCCTGTTGACATTTGCCTCATACATCCAGTTATTTTACTCTCAGTGGATTTTATTTTTTAATGTGGGGTCAGCCTTTAACTGGAAACGTCAAAATAAAAAACTAAACATGCGCTGTGGACCGAGATGATTTCAAAACAACACAACGGTCACGACTGGCCAATAACTCACGTAAACTGAATGTGGACCAAATTGGATTAAGATGGTTTGCGAGATAAGCACTGACATGGAGGCAATATGATCCCCTTGTGCCGCCTGCAGCAATGCGTCTCTTATTTATTGTTATTACGTAAGGAACGATTGACACTTCTTTATTTGTTCCAATAAAAATCAAATTTCATTTTGTATTGAAGAGTAATTACTTTACGTAATGATTTAGCTGTCTAATGTGTTCTGATTAAGATTATGCTTATTATAAGATTTATCTTTTTTAGATTAATCTGTTCAAAATTTCAAAGTTTTGCGTTCAAAATATATTGTGGAAAAATAAAATTATATTTAAAAATTGTTTAACACTTACCTTTTTTGGCCTTTTAGCAAATTTCCCATTGGGAAGAATCTATTACTGTTGGTCTCATGACAAAAACAATCAGAAATACATATGAGGTAAAAAAATAAAAATAGATTAAAGGAAGGAAAAATAGTAATCTGGTTAATGGGAAATTAATATAGCTAAGTATTTTATGGTCAATTAGTGTAAGATATTATAAATCTGTATTACTGCGTTTTAAAAACTGTATTTAGAGCGTTCATTTTAATGTAACATGATTTGTTTTACATTACGGGGGTCTAGACAATTTCATATCAAAATCAAAATGAACAAAATGCCAAAGAGCGTAGAACTACACAAAAAATGTACATACGAGGTTCAAGTATAAAGATATCGCTAACTTTCACTAGTCACTATTTTCTCATTGGGATAATAATAATTAGTTATGCTTCTTAACTGTAGGTAAAGTTTGGTGGTAACAAATTTCGTTTAGACAGTTTCCCAAAAAATTCTAACAAAGCAAAAAGGTAAAAAAACGCAAAATATACGTATGATTAAAAAATATCTATATATATCCAAGGAGGCAAAAAGTGTACTCTGGTTGATAGAATATTGACATAGCTGAATAAATTATTGTCAGGTTTGATTTGAATAGCAACTCGGTTGAAGTTGATCAAGATCTACTTGCGGTACAGCGAGGTGCCCCAATCAGAGCACAGCGAAGCTGTAGCACTCCCAGGTGTGGCTGAGAAGCGCAGGATTACAAGATGAAGCATCAATTGCCTTCGCCATACATCCCTGTCCGATCTCGTCTATATTATCTGAGGTAAGCTGTATTTATGTGTCTCCCTACCACCCCGTCTCAGCCCCTGACTTATTACGGCTTACACCTTATAAATTACAAGTCATATTTTAGTCATCATTGCGGATTTGTGGAACGGAAGCGTTTATAATATTTAGAAGTAAACACAACCTGTGTATGGGTTAGCAGAATTTCTACCTCAAATAAAAACAGATAAATACAAAGAGAAACTAGATTCTAATTAGCCTTAATATAACATTTTAATATAGTATAATTTTGAAACAGGTTTGAAATCGACGATCAATGTAAACAAACTAATATTAATTTAATTTTAAATCTGTTTATTAATTTCTGTTAAATAAAAATATTTAGTAAAATGTTGAAAACCCTGTGGTCTTGGAAGACAATTACAGGATGTGGATCAATGTAAAGGATACAACCACCTGCTCTAAACGGTAAAGACATATGGACAGAAATTGAGAGAAGACCCGTTTTTTGTGCAAATCGTTCATCAACAAAAATATTACAATTCCAAGCAAATTAAGAAACTCTAATTTTATATAATTAATTATTTAGAAAATTCTCTTCATCTTGGGACTGAATTTAAAATAAAATTCTAAATTTCAATACATAATTTTAGACTGGGGCCGTGGCGTGTCCTATAATTTAGCTACAGTACTTCAAGGTCAAGAATTCAAGAATTGTGGATAGTTGTGAGCGATGGTCAGTGAGTGTATTGTTCTCTTGTGTGGATTAACGTCCGCACTATTGAATACTACGTTAATCCGTGACGACCATCCTCACAATTAGACCGGTTCGTAATTCAGAGGCAGTGGTTTGGACACAACGTTAAACTCTAGGTCCTTAGATATGGCATTGATTGTTATGCTATTAATTAACAGTTCTGTCTAAGGAACATTTCAGTTTTAGTCAGTAACAAGAGTACAAGATCACGTCACAATCATCTTATACTCATTCCTCATACTCATACGTTCTGTTTAAGAAAAATGTCGGCCTTAGTCAGTAACAAGACTACAAGTAAGAAAAGATCTATAGTATACTGAGACAGGAAATTTAAACTTTGCACTTCCTTTACGATTCTCCAACCTTTTATACACCCTTTATAAATAAGTATTTGTTCACAGCAGTGTTTAATACACTGCTGTGAACAAATAAGATTTGTAAGATTTTCCTGCAAAAATTAATATCATACACAGAAATTAATAAATACTATAAGAGCAATTAATAGTGTCTTAGTAGAAGCAATATCACCAGCGCTAATAAATCATATCTGTTATGTTGAGCTAAATTGGATTAAGATAACCAGAGAGATAGCAACCCTGGGTTGTGACAGCTTAGTGCTTGATTTACTCGCGGCAAGCGCTGTAGTCGCTAACTGTGGCAGCTCTGAAGGCTAGACAAGTTTAATAAACATGCTGCATAAAGTTTTTTTGTGAAAAGAAATGTCATAGTAATTAATTTTTTAAGGAAACACCTCTTCAATTATTTTTGTATTTTACATTTATTAGGACGAACTATAAATAACTTTGCAATGTAAAACTAAATTGTATGGAAAAACGGACGTAATGAAACTTCAACAATAATTCGGTTGAAAATAAGATAGAACATTTATTTACAGCTTCCTTGTGAAACGCGTTACAAAAACTGAAAGTTTAATTAAAGAGTAACTTTGATATGGCGCTATTCGCAAAATAACGGAAAGTAATTTTTTGTACTTTGGTTTTTTAAAAATAAAATAAAACCTATTGTAGCCTCAAATTGTATATTTTGGACTATTAATTTAACTACGGAACTCTCCTATCTTCACTCTTTACAGACAATATATATATATATATAATATTTAATTTAAAAATTATCTGTTGTAAATTATTTATGAATTCTGTGGGAAAATAAATATTTGTTATTATTATTATTATATCAGGTGAAAAAAATAAGTATAACACAATTTTCATAGTATATAATCTGGTGGTAACATTATTACACGGCAAGAAATATAAGTGTGTTTTATAATGGAATCAAGCAATAGAAGCAGGTGTGTTAGTAGTTTAAATTTTACCTTCACGTGCATAAAACAACTTTTACACTTTGTGTGTCTCTCGGAGTTCGGTTTTTGTGAGTAGATATTCAAAGCGGTGTTCGAGATAATAACCGAATAACCGATTATTCTCGAACGTTCCTACGAGGCGGCCCCCTCAATGGGTTTTATTGAAAGCGTTCCAGTCAACTCAGCCCAGTAAATACATGTTCCAGCTTTTACATCACAATTACAATGCGCAATTTACCATCACTCCCTAAAAGAATCGTTTATGCATTCCGTTCCTACGCAAAAAGCTCACTAAAAACCAGTTAGTAAAATTGCTTTTTAACAATCTCTAGAAAACTTTTATTACACTGTTTTATTGAAAACTTTATTTTCTACTACAGTATATCTATTTTTATTCCTTACAACTCATATATAAAACACGTTCAGAAGCATAATATATTGAATTATATGATTGCAAATTTTAAGTAATACTTATGTGTTACTAAGTAATACTATTTTAAGTAAGTAGGGAAGTAAATACAATCATTTTTCCAGTGTAACGTGAGAGCGGTTGAGTGATAAATAAAAAAATTTAAAAATAAGAAAATTGAGTATGATTTTCATAAGTAGGAATATAAATGATTGACCATATATTCTACTTAATTATTATAATTTTCAACCATACAGTGTAAAAACAATTAATTAACTCATTTTAAACTTTATTAAAACTTTTTTCAAATGCTCACAAGAAAGATTGCTGTACCAAAAAATTAGAGTGGCATTAATAGTATCAAAATGTATATTGTTACAATAAAATATATTGAAACGATTCTGAACTGTTTTTATATTATTGTAGCAAACACAATAACTGTGCTACCTTTGTGAGTGTTTTTAAAGTGTGTCTCATCAATAACCTTGTATACTTTAACGACTAGTTCTACGAGAGGACAAATATCTTTATCAGAAGGTTTACCGTCCTCCAGCAAAGTAAAAAGTTTCGGAGTTTTGTTATACAAAACTCGGTATTTTTCTAGAATGTCTCACTGTATACAAAGCTGGTTAACCTTGGTAAACTGGAAGGTCTGTGTAGATCTATAAGTATGTTGGCAGGATCCACAGTATAATTACCAGCTTATGGAGTTCTCGATCCTGTTAGTAATTTTGCTAATGTTACCTACAGTACAGTACAGTACGATACATGACTCTCAGAGAATTTAGTGAATTCAGAAGACTTAGAGAAAGATATTATTGTATCACCTTATCATGAAACTGGTAACATGAATGGCTTTTGCAAACTGTATGACCAACTGAATAACTTTTATACTTTGGGTAGCCTCAAAACCTAAGTAATAATATGCCTGTTTAGTTTATAATTTTAAGAAAATTACGATAATATGAATTAGTGCTGAGACATGGTACTAAAATATAAGCAATAAAATTATTTGTTGAGTTTTATTAATTCCAGTTTAGGAACATTGTCCAATTTCATAAACTCACTGTTGTTTTTTAAGGAAAAATCTGTTTTTAGCGTGTTAAATGTTCTCACTCTTAAGACTGAGTGGAATAGTGAGAAACGAAAGAACAAAATAAATTAACGGTACAATATTTTGACTCCACTTTTGTGTCTGAGGAAATTTTTGCAAAAGTGCATTTCAATTTCTTAATATGTTTTAAATAATTGAACGAATAATGATAATAAAGAATTAGACATGTTTAGAAGCGTTCTCTCTAATCCATTCTATGTCAATAGTCGGTTCAGGCGCGAGACGAGGGAAGGCGACCTTACGAGATCAGGGAAAGCCAATACCTTGGCAATGGACTTATAGCCCTTTCAGAGTTCTACAGGCGGAAGGAAATTGCGGATTTGGATCTATCCACCCCCGAGAGGGCGATGCAACCCTCCGCGCCCCCTCCCACAGGTTCTATTTGAAATGCATCTAACGCCTCTCCCTGAATGATGGATTAGTTTTAGTTTCGTTTAAGTGTAATAAGGAAGGACATATTATTTTTAAACAGTTTTTAATTGTTATTTGCTTTTAAATCTTATCTATAATATTATAAAGAAGAGGTGGTTTCTGTATGTTTGTGGGTTTGTGTGTTTGTTTTTTAAAAAAATAATATATATTTAAAAAACAGATTTAAACTCATTTATACTCATTTTCCTTAAAATCCTCTAGGGCTACGCCCTGACCTGTAAGTTGTTTTTTTTACAAGTTTATGAAAAGAAGTGAAATTTTGATCATATACAACTTCTATAGTGTGAATACGTCTGAAAATTTGACATTTTCACCAGACAGAAGACATTTTGCTGTAAATACCCTGGTTGATTAAATTAATTATGATTTCTTTTGGTTTGTGCTAGTTTAAGAATGAATGTAATTGAACATAATCTAAGTATGTACCACCATTTATAACTGAAAAAGCATGCACAGATTTTTGTATATGTTAAAGTTGTTATGAAGAGAAGTGTATTTACTTCAATATTGAAATATTTTATTAACAGGTGATTTTTCTTGCGTTATTTTCACTAGTTAACAGCCAACGTAAATTCATATTTTAATTGGAATTTTCTCTATTTCCGTAATGTAGACATTTTAGGCGGTACAAAGTTCGCCGGGACAACTAGTTTATAGATAAATAGCAGTTAGTCCTTCCTTTCTACGGGTTGTGAATTCAGTATTAAGAAGAATTTACATATTCTTGTAGGCCCCTACTTATATTACTTATTTTCATGACAAATACAAATCTGGAACGTCATATAAAGGAAAATAAATTATTCTCAGTTTTGTATATAACCTTTGGGCTAAGCCCCACTGGTCTGTAAAGTTTGTATATGCCAAGTCTATGAGCAAAGAAGTGGTGCATTTTGATCATATACAAACATCTATAGTGTGAATACGGTATGAACAGCTGATTTCGTGAAACATTACGTAAGTTTACATTTTAATATTGATTTTAAAATGACAACTGTAGCTATTTATTTACAATTAATGAATTTTATGGATCAGATATTTTGTAAAACGTAGAAAAAAATATGTCTAATATTGCTCAAAATTGCAGGTTTGTTCTGAGCTTATTTTCATAGTGCTAGTGTCAGGTTAAATAATAACTTCTACAAAACTTTTTAAATGAGTAAAATAAGATTCATAACTGTGAGGTAATCTCCTTTTTGTTTTTGTAGATAAACATTACTAAAATCCTAGTTTAATGTTACAGAATGACAGGTAGACAGACAAACAATTAAAATAAAAAAGGTAAGACTCATTTCGGCTTCTTCTATGCTATTAAAAAATAGAACAACAAAGAAACATTGTAATTTAAAGCAAATTACAGACAGAAACTGCAATTTGAATCATATCGAAATCGTTTTGTTTTGAGTGTTAAAGAGAATACTTGGAAAAGAGGAAAGTCGAATCTGATTTTCAATAGTACTAATGATTGATTGCAAATATCTGCTTTCTGTTGTTACTTGAAACAAATGTGAACATTACTTTATTACTTTATACTTTATTTACTTTATTAAAAAACATTTCATAAACTCTAGCACTAACATTTAGATATTTTATAAAATTAATAGAAGTTAAAAAATATATGAAAATTTGTAAATAAAAAAAATTATTTAAATTTATTTATTATTAAAAATAAATTAATTATTTTGATTCCATTTGAAAATATGTAAATATTTGATTATATGTTGCGATGGTTTTGGAATTTGTTATGTTATATTATGATTTTACTAGAGCCAAAAAGTTTTAACTAAAATTAAATTTTTTTTACGATCTATTATAATGAAACCTAATTCGTAAACAGACCATTTTTAGTCTGTATTTTTTAAGATAAGCTTCAATGTGACACTCTGAAAAGACGATTTTATGTTTTCCTATTTCCGGACTTCGAGCGGTGTTATTGAGATGGCAAATCTGAGTGCTAAATGAAATGGAAAATAGTACTGTACTCCTTTTCTGATCAAATGTTTATAAAAACTTAATTTTTATGCAGTACATAGCTATGTTAGATTAAAAAATATACATAGTGTTTAAGGAATCACTTCCAACCTTTAAGGGCATGGTTTATGGATTATAAATACATTCTATCGTTTAGTAAAAAAATATTTTTCGGAAAAAAATTTAAATGTTATTAATAATAAGGTGAATGATTCATAGGGACAATCTTAAAATAAATTCCATTATACTTAAATTTTTACAAGGTCTAATAAAACATATTTTAGGATATTGTATTTTTAATTTTAAAGACTAACTAAGATGTATGCTAAAAACGTGTCTTAACCGTTTACGCACCAAAATAGGTGTGTAGTGATACAATTTGATATCAGATGTTCAGAATATTAGGTACGAAAATATTCTGGATTGTAAATATACATTATGTCATTAAGATCTATGCTAAATTTAAAGATCTATTTTCTTGTGAAAAGTAAGATTTAAATTAATACTAAACACATTCTTAACACAATTAAAATCATTACGGTGTGAAATAAATTGATAGAATACACTTAGTATTGTATTTACTTCCTAGTGGGAAATATGTTAGATCATGGATATGCCTAAAGGGAATGTTTTCAGTTCATCTAAAAAGTTCTTCTTATTCTTATGTATTAAACATTCAATAAAATAGCTCTGACAGTTCTATGGAAATGGGATGTAAACATTTCCGCTGCACTTTTTGCGGTCCACAAATCTGCTAACTCCCCTCTACCAGAGCTTAGATACATCCATGTCAAAAATTTAAGTATATTTTTAAATGGAGCTGTGAAACGCTGTGTATGATAATTGTGACAAAAAACCAAAAGTAAATCTGGTGTAAAAGGTTTAGATGGAAGGCAGAGACCCATCAGCTAATGAGTAGGCTCCCTCGAGCCGCCACGCTGTGGAAAAATGTGACGTCATATATTCCACCCGATTTTAATATTCCTTACGCAAGCTAACGTACCCCAATACCATGAATCATAAACTAAATAAAGGTGAATATGATTATAATTTAGAATTTATAGTATTTTAAAGAGTATTTCAGTAAAATTAATTAATAGTTACTTATTAAATTTAACACATTAAATTATTTTAGTGGAATAATATATTTAAAAAATCTAAAATTTGTAAGCTAAACTAGATTTAACAATCTGAGCAACATTTCAATGCTAGAAAATTTATTATAAAATTATAAAACGTTAAAAAATGGACACTACAAAAAGTATAATGTGGATGTAAATTCGAGTTTTCGATTTACTTTCTTAGGTAGCATCGTCAAACGAACATTATTGTAACTTTGTCAAAAGTAAAAGTGTAAAATGCTTAATTTTAAGTATTTGACACCAGATAATTTGGGGAAAATGTTGGTCTTAAGTGGAATCACGATCCGGCGACCAAACCCTTCAGTGTCATCATGCTCTCAAAAGAGAAAAGTTGTTGATGCTGAATAGTTCGACGTTCTCATACGTAAAAGTTAAAGGTTACCGGAAGATCGGCCAAGAACATAATATATAAGGAAAAAACGGAATACGTTATTTCATCAGGTTATTTTGGTAGTTCGTGTGCCTCATATTTCACAAGGACGGATGTTTCTGCACAGCTTCTATTATTTCTTCAACAGGTATTGTGAAGTAGGTTGAGTATGCACTCAATTAGGTCTATCAGCTCCACCGGTTGCCTACTCACTGACACGTCTTCTTCTTTCCCACCTATGCTGTGATCGCCCGGATCGCCCGGATCGCCCGGATCGACCGGATCGCCCGGATCGCCCGGATCGACCGGATCGCCCGGATCGACCGGATCGCCCGGATCGCCCGGATCGACCGGATCGCCCGGATCGCCCGGATCGCCCGGATCGCCCGGATCGCCCGGATCGCCCGGATCGACCGGATCGCCCGGATCGACCGGATCGCCCGGATCGACCGGATCGCCCGGATCGCCAAGATCGCACGGATCGCTCACGTAGGACGCTCCACCATGACGCGATCCCTGTGGTAGCCGCGCGACCAAAGACAAAATGATTTCAATTTTCAAATATCACTGGGATCGCTGAAATGGATTATTTATTAGTCACGTGCCACACAGAACCAACGGTCGACGCAGCGCGGTGGTGGGCGCTGCTGGCCGGCCGTTATATTGTCAAGTCACCAGGCGTAAACTGAATTTAATGGCTTGTTTACGTCAAAGCATCGGAGCGTGAACTGCCTAGTGCTTTATCAACGTTTGATTCTCTTTTATTGAGAATTGTTCATGGTAAAATCCATTTCACTAATAATTTCTCATTCATCCAATTTATAATTGGGCATGATTATTTGTTGTAATAGTTTTAACGAATAAAATTGGTTCTCTCGCTGTACCTTACTTGGAATTACGATATTTTTAGTGACACTTTTTACTCTAGAAAATTCGAAACGCGTTTTTTCTCTATTTCAATCTGTCAGTATTTAAGTAAAACTATACAGTGTATTTACTATTAGAGCACTTAGTATATACATTTCATAAATTTTTCTTTAAACTGACCAATGGAAAGTAAAAATTAAATGAAAAAATCGAACAAATCCAACTTTAAGTGATATTAGCAATACTTTTGCAAGTTTTACTGAGTGTATGATCTATTCAAGTGATCTGATAAAGGTACAAACAACAAGCTATCAAATTAAAATCAGTTTTTTTACATTGATCATTGATTTTATAGGTATTTAAAACATAGGCCTATATTAAAATATAATCTCTTCTTTTTATTTATTTGATTATGATTTCAGAGACAAATATTCAGTCTTAGTAATACATTAATAATAATAAGTTAAGTAATAGTTGTAAGTTAGTAGTAAGTCATAGCAATAATTATTGATCTGAGTGTTAACTTTTGTTGTTTTTTCGAGTTAGGTAAATATTTTGCCATAATAATAAGCATCACACACTAATACACTAATTCACACAACCAGAACAAAAAAACGGTCGTACTGCTAGTTTAATATAATGTTTAAAAAGATTATTTAAAAAATACGCAAGGTTTTTACAAATATAAGAGTAACCTAGACAGTACCTTTAGAAAGGTTTCAGCTATTGAGGCTATTGGGGAACTAAAACTATATAATACTGGTTCATGATAATTCAGGTAACATAATGAACATTTAGCTTAGTCAATAGTATTGTCGAGGCTGTTAGCTATTGAATGTCATCGGATTCCCAATCACTATCACTCCTAAACGCCTCTCCTGAGGACTTAAGTCCTAGTTAAGCCTAGACAATTATCTTGTCACCCTGTCTAGTCTCTATCTAAATTTTATGAATTTAAATTCTGAAGACACGGTTTCGAGGAGATAAAATATTATCTTCTTTATTTGATACTTGACCCTAGAAGTGGCAAGCTTTTTACTTTTAACTGTAACATAAAATAATGACTAATATCTTCATGAAATATTAACTATAAACAAAAAAAATAATAAAACATGCCCCGCCCCCTTATAACCACTAACTACAAAAGCAAAACAGGTGTCCACTTCAATCCCAATTAAGCCTAAAAATGCCATGAACTTCCATTCAAGCCGGCCACCGTTTATTTAAGGCGCCCCCACTCCGCTATACCACACATTTGCAAATTTGCAAGCCAAATTGGAATTGCTTATGGTCGGGATTCGAATCCTAGCACTTACGAATAGCTAACGTACACTAGAGTCCTTCAGATGCGAAAATAAACAATCCCAGGAAGCTTGAAACTGTCACGTCCTAGAACAGTCCCGGCGAACCCCAAGAATACGCCAAATAAACCAATCCTTTCTCTAAAACACCTACCTTGGTGGACAGTAAAGATTTGCACCACTCCTCAAAGTTATGGTCATACTCACAACTCAGACTCAGCCGAGAGCCAATCAAACATCCAGGAGAGACAAAAAGGAACCAAGGTGATACAAGGGAAGCCTGTCACACAAGATAGCTGAAGGACTTGGAAGTAATTGGACGGATTTTTTAGATGTGGATTCACAAAAATATGATCCCTGATCTAATAAAACACTAGACATTATAACCACGAGGTATTCTACATCAACTGTCTGGGGTAACCAGTAACCCTCGTGAGATTCTTCAACGACATCCTGTGACGCGGTGTTGATGCGTTTACCAACTCTGCACCTCTAAACGAAGCGGCACAGGAGGGAATCTGCAACGTTATCATCTTTGGACGTATGCCCATCAAGTCCATGTGGATTCTCTTGGCCAATCAGATCAAAGGGAATAGTACAAAACTCTCTGATGTCATCAACGGCGGCAGAAAAATAGAGAAGTCTCCAGGAGGTCACCCCACGGCCATGGTCACGAGTCGGAAACTTTCGGTTCGTCCGATAGTGCTGTGCGCAGTGTGTGTTTTTTCATGGCCTGTTGCCTCTTAGAAAGCATGATAAAATTTGTGTAGTGTCCAGTGTAGGGAATATAATATGTATATCTGTATCTTACACATGAGTGTTTCATTAAAAGGTCGCATTGGCCTCTCGCAGTCCCCCAGTATAGTGTAAGCAACGCAATTCACAACAAGGGCCTGACAAAATCATATCGTAAATATCGTATAGAATTGAAATTGTAACCGTCCGGAGCTCGATCCCGAAGTTCGACAAGGCCGAGGCCCGCTGGATGCGGCAGAGTTGCGGTTCACCCTTGATTTATTCGCAGCAATACTCGGCGGCGGGAACTGGAGACATAAATTGGCTCACCACGGTATCAGCTGTGACCGCACCTCAGCTACCTACCTCACAGTATTAAAATATTGATGATTTAACCGGTATTGCCAGCCCACAAATATCTGTAATATTCGTTTTTTTGTACTTTGATACATTTGATATTGATTTTATTTTATTGAACGAATGTTTCATGTTTTAAAATATTCTCTGACCTATAAAACCAATAATACTAGATCTGTAAATGTATACATAATATGCCTACATACTGCAATATAAAAATTAAATAAGCTTTATTCAGATAAGGAAATTGTATAACAGAATCGATAAAATGCTGGTAGGAATTTCCAAGTTACTTATTAACTTACTATTACTTACTTACCTATTACTTATTTATTACTTACTTACTTATTACTTATTTATTATTTATTGGTCTTTTCCAACGCGTCTGTGTTTTAACTATGTGACGTTTCTGGAGATGAATAAACTCCCCCCGTTCTCAGTTTTACCCCAACTCCCGTTCCGTATGCATGTTGCCTAGTTCCCGCTCCGCTAGCTTGGAGGTGAAGTTTTGTGGTTAGTTTTCTTTGTATTGTAATTGGTATATATACGTATATTTTTAATTTTGACCATAGCAATATAATATTTTTAACAATACATTTAGGCATACTTTAAATTTAATTCTTAGGTTGATAACGGGAGGAGTTTCTCCACTTCCAGAAACACTAGGTGTAGTTAGAAACACAGACACGTTGGAAAAATCCAATAAATTATAATAGTAAATACTAACACCAATGTGAGTTTGAATGATTCTGAAAATTTAAAAATATACCATGAATTTATTTTTTTTTAGTTTCTTATATTTAACTCCTTTTCCACTTTAAACAATATTTTTTTGCTTGAAACTTCGATGATACTAATAACGTTTTCTCGATGCTTAGCGTTTATTTTGATCTAAAATATATGAAGTTTTGTAAAAATCTGTGTAACATGTTATTCCTATTCATAAGATTAATGGCAAAATTTCAGGTTGGTTAAAACTGCATTATCTATAAATAATTTTTATGAAAATTCACCATTCCATGTAGAGAATTTGATTATTATGAAAAGGTTGGGGTAATAAACACATACTATGTAAGCAAAAAATATCTAACCACATGAAGCGTAAATATAAAAAAAATATTCATTAATATGAAATATTAATTTTACCATCCTCCATAAGATTAACATTGGATACAATACACATACATAGATAAAACGTAGTTGAGATAGAGAAAAATAAGGATTAATTGTGTAGTTTTTTAATGATTAATAAAAATAAAATTGACATTTTCTACATGTAAGATTTTTTACAAAACCAATACCCGTTATTGACGATAGTTGGTACGAAATGTCCACTTGTAGATAGTCTTACAAATTTGGTCTTGATTGGAATTTTTACGAGAGTTATCGGAAACAGACACATTTATACATATATATAAATCTTATACATATTACATATATATAAATATTATTATATATATATATATATAAAAATTTTATTGTTTTGGACTTATAAAGAAGAAAAAAATACATTTATTCGCCATAACTGGTAATGCTTCTTTATAAATTTTGTACTTTGATAGATTTGATATTGATTTTATTTTATTGAACGAATGTTTCATGTTTTAAAATATTCTCTGACCTATAAAACCAATAATACTAGATCTGTAAATGTATACTTAATATGCCTACATACTGCAACATAACAAATGAAATAAGCTTTATTCAGATAAGGAAATTGATTCTCTGACCTATAAAACCAATAATACTAGATCTGTAAATGTATACTTAATATGCCTACATACTGCAACATAACAAATGAAATAAGCTTTATTCAGATAAGGAACTATAAAACCAATAATACTAGATCTGTAAATGTATACTTAATATGCCTACATACTGCAACATAACAAATGAAATAAGCTTTATTCAGATAAGGAAATTGTATAACAGAATCGATAAAATGCTGGTAGGAATTTCCAAATTACTTATTAACTTACTATTACTTACTTACCTATTACTTATTTATTACTTACTTACTTATTACTTATTTATTAATTATTGGTCTTTTCCAACGCGTCTGTGTTTTAACTATGTGACGTTTCTGGAGATGAATAAACTCCCCCCGTTCTCAGTTTTACCCCAACTCCCGTTCCGTATGCATGTTGCCTAGTTCCCGCTCCGCTAGCTTGGAGGTGAAGTTTTGTGGTTAGTTTTCTTTGTATTGTTATTGGTATATATACGTGGTATATATACCAATGTGAGTTTGAATGATTCTGAAAATTTAAAAATATACCATGAATTTATTTTTTTTTTAGTTTCTTATATTTAACTCCTTTTCCACTTTAAACAATATTTTTTTGCTTGAAACTTCGATGATACTAATAACGTTTTCTCGATTCTCTTAGATTCATTGTGAAGGTCTGTAAAACTGAAGTTTAGTTGAATTTACAAGATTAAAACTTATTTCAATGGTTAATGCAATCTAAAAATTTGAAAATTCACCATTCCATGTAGAGCTTACGAGATTACAGTGGTTTACTAACGGTTGGGTGGGTAAGTAAACTGCTCACCTCGTAATCCAATGGTAATCATTTCGAATCCAGACCCAGTCGTCATTGCTAAATCGAACTACTGTTGACATTATATTGTAAAAGACCAGGGACTTTACCATTTACTGTCAAAACGTTAAATCAATAAAAATAAAACAATAAAACAGAACTGACTGCGTAATAGTAAGGAGTAAAAATAAAATGAAGAAGCGTGTCCGGGTCCTATGTTAAGTAAGACACTCCCACCTTTATATCTCGTCCCAGTCCCGGTAATGATGCAAAGTGTACTCATGTCCCCAGGTAGATAGTCTTGAATATGCATGGAGGAGGAACCGAGTTGGAGCGATTTGCTTAACAAATTGCTTGGTGTCTTGACATGGCCTCTCTTTATCTTTGTTCCAAAATAATACCATTTGTGTAAATATTAAAATTTATATTAAAAGGAAATAGTATTTTATGTTTCGAAGCTGTTAATAGGAAATGAAAACGTTTGTGGTTGGTTAATTTTGTTTAAAGAAATAAAAATGAAAGTTAATATACATTATGAATATTTAAGCCAGGCTTATAAGGCTTATAGAAGACAATGAGGATACAAAATTATTCTTTAAAAAGCGTTATAAATACGTAAAATGGGTTTTATCATATTTAATACTAGGTCAATTTAAACTAAAATAGCATATGGGAAATTTAACTTACCAGTAACAGTAAGTTTAAAATAGTCTGCAAGACTTAGGTCACTCATACCTGAAAACATAGTACAATGTTACATGACTCAGTGTATTGTCTATGAGAGATTATTTACACTTTCAACATCTTACACTTACATGGTGACATACTAGATAGGTATTTTAAGCTATGTATGGATGGATAATGAGTGTGAGTTGTGGCGCGGTCATAATAGTGACTAAGGCTGACTTGGTCCTTGACATGACTGTTAATTAATAACCCAACAGCCGATGATGTCTAAGGAACCTACTTTTAACGAAGGATCCTAAACACATTTGCCCACTAATTATGAATTGCACACCAACCATCGCTCACAACTATCCACAATTCGAGGAAGGTGACGTGTACTGTATTTCCGCCAATTGGATGTCACTAATAGTGGATAGTTATGAGCGATGGTGGGTAGTTGTGGTATTCCCTAGTGTAGAACAACGTCCGCATTACTGAATATTACGTTCATCCGCAAAAACCATCCTCATAATTAGACCAGTTCGGATTCCACGTTAAAATGTAGGTCCCATAGTTGTCATCGGCTTTTGGACTGTTAATTAACAGTCCTGTCTAAGGAACATGCCAGCCTTAGTCAGTAACAAGACTACAAGATCACGCCACAATCATCATACACTCAGTCCTCATTCATACTTGGCTTAAAATACTTTGTGGTATGGTCGCCATTTCAATAATCGAATCTAATCTAAATAACTTAAAGAATTATAACCTACCGAAAATAAACCTAATAAAAAATTACTCTTTCGCGATAGAAATAACTGGTGAAATTTTTGTTTATTATTCACATAACTATTTAGGAAGCATCTAGCTTGTGTTCATAAGTCATGGGAAATGCTAATGTAAATTTTATGTATACATTGGACAAAGGTCGGGCTGTAATTAGTAATTATAGTTCAATAGTTGAAACTAGGTTTCATGTTCTGTGGCCCTTTGAGATAAATATATTTAGAAATACAGTAGAAAATCCCAAACCACGTTGTTCACGAATACTTCTAAATAATTTTTACCACTGACAATTCACATAAATTTCTTTTTCAAAATTATGTAAGAATACTGTGAATAAAATAATCACATAAAAACTATCACATATATCACTATGAAAAAATCATTTTACTTATAAACTTAATTGACGCATTAATTTTGTGTTTTGTAATTTTTTCTGTGATAACTGTTACAGCAAAACAATCACTAAAATAAAAATATGAAATATTATTAGATAGTTATTTCAGACAAAAGAAACTACATGGTTTACTTAGTCTGTGGTTATTGCATTTTTATTATCTGTATTGTGATTAAATATAATGCAAACAAATAAACTACAATATTAGTCTAAATAATATGAAATCGTTTAAAATATCATCTAAATAGAAAATAGCATCATCCACTGTGTTACTAGTATTTCTTTGAAATCTGTTTTGACCCAGAAAATACACAAAACTAATTACACCCCAATCAAATTCAGCGTTTGGTGTTTTTCTGTTGTTTTTTCACGATAAATCCAAATATTATCAACCAACCATTGTATGTTGTTGAAGCCTTTTTCATGGTTATAGTCGTTAATATTGTTGTGAGTATTTGGGATATTCAATTGAACCAATTTATTCAAACGTTAGCCAACTCTTTTCTTATGTGTAACCCCAAAATTATGCATTATGCACCAAAAAATTGTGGCATAAGAACTAGATTCTTCAAATTATGTCCCTTCACTTATATGTAAGCAAAACGTATTCTTGTGATCTCACAGAAACTTAACATTATTATTTAGATTGTTATTGTGGAGATTTTTCATAACGATTAGTTAAACAAAACTCCTCAAGGTTTTTGGATTTTGGACTCTTGTTAAATTTGTGTTTATATATAATTTTTAATTATATATAATTAAAATTATATTAATTATATTTTTCCACTTTCAAAATATACTAATGTTATTTATATTTTTATTGCGAACGTTTTCCATCACGATTTCATGTAAAACAAAGTTTCACGACGTTTCGGGATCTGGAATCAGATCCCGTCCTCAGGTGAACCAATATCTAAAACATAACATAATTTAACACATAATCCATTATTATACATAATTGTGTTATGTTTTCAACTTTTTACCGCCTTCCTCCGTATTATGTACTAATCTTTTATGTTTAAAGTTCCAGCATTCCAGGAAACGGGACCAGATTCCAGATTATTTACTGATCAATATGAAAAAATGCATCAGTAAAAATCTAAAAAATACAAATCCACCATCACAAAAACCAATTTCTCACAAAAACTTTACAATAAAAACCACACACAAAAAACGTAATGTCAAGACGATTTGTAGAAATAACAAAATAAAAATGTCCATTACGGAAGTCGAGTATTAACACTATTTTCGATCTGACTTTTCCAAGAGCCCAACAATATAAAGGAAATACAGTTTCCAGGCGATTAAAGAACACAATAGAGCAATCGGTTCCAGACCAGAGCGTCTTCGAACTGCCGACCGGTCAGGGCGCGACAACCCGCCGTGGAAAATATCAGCTCTCACAATTACTTTACAAATTAAAGTTCAGTAATCAAAACTAAATGTATTGAAAGCTTTCAAAATTGTAGCAACTTTTAAACAATTCCCCCCAGTGTTAATTTAACTTAAATACGAATATAATTTCTTGTGGCGAAACAACTACTGATGGTGATTATTCACACAAAATTGTAGTTTTCAAAAACTAAAAAAAATCAAAACTAAATATATTCAAAGCATAAAAAATGTAGCTATTTTTAACCCTCCAAGTCCTATGACTATTTTAAATTTTTATGCAATTCTTCTTAAAATACCAAGTAAACCAAAAAAAACACAAAACATGCCCCCTTGTAAACAAATTAACATACAATAAACATCCCGTCAACTTCCACCCAAGCCAGTCACCGTTACTTGTTTAACAAAAAATAGCATAACCTTCACTAACAATGAATTCAAAACAAAGAATAATTCTTTACCTGCAATGAGATATAAAATTCTTACTAAGCACGAAACTAAATCAAAGAATTTACCAGGTTTGTAAACATTCTCAAAATAAAAATGAAATAATTACAGATAAAACTTACACGCCATTACAAACATTAAATAGAGTTACAGTTCAAATAGAGTGCTTGTATTAATTAAATATGATTTCACCTGGGGAAGAGCCATATAAATACAAAACACATCTCTACGCCATTAAAAGTGAAGGGGTACTTCCATCGGGAGCCAAAAGTTTACAGCGTGAAAGCGAATATAAATATCAGACATGGGAGAGGCAGTGAATTGGTCCTGTTGGATGTTGGTGGATGATGAGGGGGTGAGGGGATAAGGGAGCGAGAGCAGCGCCCCACGCGGACCATCCGCTAATGATACGGAGATTGATGGCCACCCTGGGGCTTTCGTAAAAAACTATTACCGATTGATTTTTGTTTTTTTTATATATAAAAATGTTTTTTGTTCAGTTGCATGTTAAAATACAATTTCAAATTCTTTATGTCGGTCTATTGCCAATTGAAATGCAAAGGCTTCCGGCACCTTGACGTGCGCAATACACGTTAACACACGATACAACACTGATACAACTGATACAACACACGTCAACGTCCCATAAGACGTCAATATTTCTTAAACAAAAAACACGTTTAAAATAATGTATCCATGAACCGTAGAGGTTAATCGTTTACCGAAATTTTTAATGGTATCTTTTACCATTATACAATAAATCAAACATAACCTAACCGGAGTATTAGTATGTAGTTTTAGACGTGCAAATAAGACACTTCAATAATTTTAAATTAGAAAACAACCCTGTGCAGAAGACTTGCGAATTTTGGTGAATTTCCTCGTCTTTGATAATTAACTATCCAAGCCATTCAAGGGTAATTTAAAAATGATTGTTTAAACTTCCCTATGGGAAATAGGTCTGATAACCATTGACGTCACTGTTTCACATGTGTGGTCTCGCAAATTTCCAACACTAGAGCAAAAAATGTACTTAAACGCGACAAAAGGGCTCAGTGATTCGTGCTTGGTGTTTAGTATTCTTTGTAAGTTTTTTACTGCTCTAAAAAATGTTTGATTCCAGCATTTTACTGACCTAGCCCGGGTTATGTACAATCTTGTCATCTTCTAGATTCTAGGTCTCCTAAAAACGAATCAGATTTCAGATCACGAAATGACATTAAACTTAGTTTCACTAATCATGATGGAAAATATCCACAGTAACAATTTAAATAATCAATATAAATGCACCAACAATAAGCCAAAAAATAATCTGCTCTTTTATTTTAGTAGGGGTTTATATATTTGTTATTTCAATTTTAAAATGTTCCTTCAAACCCATAATACAACAGCTATGAAAACCCCAATGAGTGGTTTACGTCCAATTATAGCTCTCATTATTTTTTATGTTAGAGTACAAACATAGCTCAGTAAACATAACAAACATCAATTTGACTATTTGATTTATTGATTGGCTACAGTGTATTTATTCAGAGGTTCGTACATTGTAATTAAATCCACTATTGCTTACAGTAAATTTCTAATGAAGAATAGATTACCTTTCAGTTAGAGCAAATAGAATGTTGAGCGACTATTACGCAAGATATAACTAACTATGAATATACTTTACATAGGGTGGATCTGATAGAAACCTAATTCTGGTTCTTTTTATTCGGTTTGATCTTTCTAATGACAAAAATAACTGAGTTTTGTAATAGAGACAGTTGTAATAAAATAGACAATCGAACTCCAGCATTTTCTGTTCTCCCCCTCCCCATTTTGGCATCAAAGAAGTTTTTCGTCATTATATAATACGATATGCGTCCATTTAATTTATTTACACAGTATTGAACTTGAAAAAAGTTGTAGAATTATGTATGTTTATTGGTTTGTCTATTTTATAGCCCCATAATCAACATCAATTTCGAATTATATTTTGTAATCAATTATTAATAATAGCTTTAAACCCCCGTTGGAGTAGAAAGTACACATCTAAAACTATTTTAAGACTCAATGGGGTATCGAACTTTTCGTTTAGTGCATGAGTCCCTAAATTGACTAAAGTTGTGATGACTTACAACAAACTTCGGGCTACTTATTTTTAAGAGTCATTTTAGCTACATTAATCCATTTAATAAAGAAACAATATACAGATATAGTACGGAAATCATTAAACTTAGTTAAGAAAAAGCATGTATTGCAGACTATTAATAGATTAAAATACCTTTTTTCTTAAATTCTTCTAAGATAGTTAGCAGGAGAATTGTTTTGGTAGCTATATTTGCATTAATAAGCCTTGTAATACAGTCATGACAAAAATTCAAAATTACAACTAAATGACAAGACTTGATAATGCGAATAAAACGTTCCGGAATTATTCACTGATAACACTATAAGAAGAATTGAACTCGGAAGGAGTTCCATATTACTAAAAGACAAATTATCGATTCTGGAGGCAGGAATGTTTAAATAAATATTATTGCAAAAACTGACATAAGTGAAAAGTATTTTTTTCAATGACATGTCCACCGTTAGTCGTTATTATTATAAAGAATTTCCATATCTTAGAAGTTAAGAATGAAAGGTTTCCAATTAGTTTTGAGTTGCATTTTTAGAAATTAGGTTTTCAAAATTTCCCTAAAGTTTATAATATGTTGGTTAAGGGATTCTTGCAATAAACGATTCAGTTGTAATTTAAATTGAATTATAAAGTAAAAGATTATAGCATATAGGTTATAACAACCCGTTGTAAACTATTAAAACCACTCATCTTTTGAATATTTTGATCGCATTACACGTTACTTTCCAGGAATTTGCTATTGTAGTTATATTTCTGCCTCCATCGACGCTAAAGGGTAATTCTTAACCTTTATAACCACTTGATCCGACAACATAGGTCACAACGCAAGTGCTGGTAAGTTCGAAATATTCTCTAGACATATCTAGATCGTTCAAAACTATCCACAATTCGTGACCTCAACGTAGCCTGGATTACAGGACGTCGCCATCATCCCAGTAAATAATTTAGGATCTCTTCTATTATAGTTATACACATAGTTATAGTTTTACAAACTGCGTCATAAAAATGTCAAAATATAAATACTTTCGAAGTGAAAACAATTTTTAAAGCTCATATCCGAGATACAATTAGTAAATAAAATATAAGTAAATAATTGTTTGTAAAAAAACCCCCATTTAAATTGTAACACGGCTCCAGGCTTAGGTCTTGCCATGGGACCTGCGGTAGTAGCTTCTTCCGTTTGGGAAATTTACTAAAAGCTTTTCACTTACGTTTTACCCTATTAATTTTTATGTGAATTGCTACTTTTAACTTTTACTTATAGTAGATTGAATTTGCTAATTGCTAAGTGGATTCGCTAAATTAGTTGTCGTGTAAATTAGCGTCATTCTGTAATCCAGCTACTTGGAGGTCACGAATTGTGGATAGTTGTGAGCGATGGTCGGTGGGTGCTGTGTTCTCTTGTGTGGAATACCGTCCGCACTATTGTATACTAAGTTAATCCGTAAAGACCATCTTTATAATTAGACTAGTTTGTAATTCAAAGGCAGTGGTTCGGACTTCACACGTTAAACTGTTAACCTTAGATATACGACATTGACTGTTGGGCTATTAACGATTCTGTCCAAGGAACATGTAAGCCTTAGTTAGTAACAAGACTAAAAGATCGCGCTATTCTCATTTTACACTCATTTGTAATTCATACTTGGCTTAAAATACTTATCTTGTGGAACAGTCGCCATTTCAATAATCTAATCTAATCTACCGGTAATCTGCGAATAGTTCTGACAAAGACAGAGCCTCTCATCGAGTCAGCTGTGTTCACTATCCCTTCGATTCCACTCATAAAATATTAGTAATGCAGGTGGCGTGGGCAGGGCGTCGTGCTTTATATTTCCGACAGTCCATTCTCGCATTATTGGCATTTTTCAATCCGGGGGCCATAACGCTTGCCATAAACCAGCGCGAATGGCCCGCTCCCCCCATACTCCCAAAACTCCCCCCGCTCTCTTGTATTTTGATTTACATCCACAAATATCGTCCACTAGATGTAGTCTCCCCTAAAAGCATTTCAACAGTTTCCTAAGTGATTTCCTATGTTACGAAGGAATAAAAAAATTAGATTACTTCTTAGATTTTGACCAATTTATGGGAATATGTCATACAGTAGAAATAATTTTACACATACTTTCCACTATTGTAATCAATATCCTCGTACAAAAATGGTTGGCTCTATTAAAGAGGATAAAATATGACTCCAAAAATGTTGGTGAAAATGAATACATTTTTTTTTTGTTTTTCATTGTGCATTTGATTTATTGAACATTTACATCTTCAAATCAGTACTTTATATAACTCTGTAGTTCAAAATCAACTAAAACTTCGAAGCTAAAAGATTTGTGGTTCTAGTTGATTTTTGTAAGGAAGGAAAGGTAAAATGACTTTTCTGTAAAAATTATTGAAAAAAATTGTGAACCAGAGATGATCTACTGAAGACTTGCCCATTAGGTAGTCCCCTACGACTAATAGCCAATGACGTCAGCGAATCAAATAAAAAAAATAATAATTCACGTGTTCCTTTAACATGACATCCTATTACTTGTAAAATATGAGTAAACAAATTTATGTCCCTATAACATAAATTATTCCAACTATACAACTGTAAAATACAATGTAACTATGTCCAATGTCAATTAAAAATATATCTGCTCTGTTGAAAGTTATGAATAAAAAGTTTTTTTATACTTTCATGTGAATATAAAAAAATCCAGTTCTGATTCAATTCAATATTTCGATACCCTGTGTACTTGTAGTAACAATGCAGAAAAAGATTCCAAATTATCAATTGCAAAATAGAGTTAGACAAGGAAAAATTACTGTAATACTCAAAGCTATTTGCAAGTTAGATTTATTTATTTAAATAAGTGAGTTGGAAAGCGGAACCGGATGAATGGATCGCGGCACACGGCCATCCGTTAATTACCCGGAGATTGATGGCGCCATCTCCCGGGGCTTTATTAAACTAGTGCGATTGGTTCTTTGCGGGTGCACGTTGTCCTGCGTATTCTGCTCTATGTATTTATATGTTTGACAAGTCTTTGAATGATTAGATTACCTTTCTGAAATGGTGACCTACACAGGTAGGTATTTTAAGCCAAGTATGAATGAGAAACGAGTGTAGGATGATTGTGGCGCAATCAAGTAGTCTCGTTACTGACTAAGGCTGACATGTATTTTAGATAGAACGGTTAATTAATAGCCCAACAGTTTATGACCTGCAGTCTAACGTGGAATCCAAACCACTACCTCTGAACTACGAAGTGGTCTAATTATGTGGAAGGTGTTAGTGGATTAACGTAGAATTCAATAGTGCGGACGTTAATCTACACAATAGAACACTACACCCACCGACCATCGCTCACAACTATCAACAATTCGTGACCTCCGAGTAGCTGGATTACAGGACGACGCCACCGAAATATATTATTAACCATTTAAAAGAAAAGAGTTTAGTTTTATACATCAATAAACAATATATACATGTATTCTTATAAGTTGTATTCAAGCCAATGACCTTCATAAGGAGGTTGGCCCACTAAGTTAAAAAACATGAAGGTAAGCATGGAGTGATTTAAAAAATCAGAGTAAAATCCGGACTAGCTTCTCAACGCGTCGCGCGGCAATCTCGGTACCGGTGAAATTTGTTTAAATATGTGTAGATTTTGATGTTTACTCGTATTGTTATGTATTTGTGCTCTCCAAGTTTTTATGTTAAATGACGACGTCCTCTGGACAGAATTGACGCTCTCTAGTCCACCAGATGAAGAACCTATGTAGGGTCGAAACTGCAGTAGTGAGTTGAGAAACCATCACATGAAGGGTCATATTGACAATTAAGGTATTTAAACCATTTATGAATCAAATTAAAGGTATTACCTATTAGAAAACAATGCCGCAAACATGAATACAATAAGCTGGTTAAACATAAAATAGCGGTTTGAAAAGTAAAAATTATGAACTTAAATCCGCCGTCATTTAGGTTTAGATTTACCTTAACAGGTTTAGTTTCAGGCGATGTAATTTGAATCAAATACTCCTAACATTTTATACAATTGGACTTATTCTGATTCATAGGAATTCCCTGTAACTCCTGATGAGATCTATCATGAGTTAGAGGAAAACCTCATGAATCGAATTTTGTATCAAATTTTAGTTATTCTCATACAACGCCTAGAACCGAATTTCAAAAATTCAATCCAAAATTAAAACCTGTGTTAAAATACCATAAATTTTCCAGATAATAGTAAATTTGTTCAGTTGGAGACGTCATAAATAAATTTTTAAACACACAAAAACAGTACAAGTATACAACTTTGACGAACATCTGATCAGTACAAACCACAATTTGAGCAGCTGCAGTGAACATCTCCACATACTGCATAAATGTGAGAAATACCCCCTGATGAACGCTATAGAGTCGTTCGAAATATATAGAGCGATAAAAAGTCTCCTGATAATGTCCTCAATGAAAAATTATATTCTGGCTCCAACATATTATTTAACAGGACCGAAGGCATTGTTAGTGGAACGCTAATTGAACACAATCAACAGTTTCCTCCACTTCGGTCAGAACCGTAAAATTAGTTTCGGCTAGTCGAGCCGTCGGTCATCTGCGTCGTCAAGTGTTTAAACTTGTTATATGTCGTATTTAACATTTAAGTTAAATTTATCTGTTACGTGTTTATTGTTAACACAAGAATTACGAAGACATGTTCTGAAGTGACTTAAGGACAAATGTATGCTTGATAATAGGAATACTTTGCTCCCAAAACTAGTCGCATTCAAACGACTATTGGATTGAAGATGGCAGGTACTGTAACATTTACAACAGGCTTTTAGGCGAAATTGAACCTATCACACTGGTAGCATGGAACAGACTAGATATTTTGCATAAAATATGAAAAAAACAAAGGTTAAACTGCAGTTTTAGTTATTTGTAGTTCTGTAATGGTACCTGAAGTAATATAAAATTCACAATATGCGAGTGAAAGTGAAACAATTAATGTGTACACGACTGGGAAGGCTAACCTTCAGTTTGTCGTTAGAACGGGATTCAGGGGTGCCAACTTCCGCACACCACC
Organism: Nephotettix cincticeps; assembly: GCA_023375725.1. Taxonomy (NCBI): domain Eukaryota; kingdom Metazoa; phylum Arthropoda; class Insecta; order Hemiptera; family Cicadellidae; genus Nephotettix; species Nephotettix cincticeps. The sequence continues at coordinate 53,323,949 of CM041789.1, read as the reverse complement.
GCATTAGGTGCCTGGGAAACTTCCAAATTAATGTTCACCATTACTCAAAAGTTGGCAACAGTGATTCATATTTCATGTTACTTCTTCAAATATGGAGATAAAAATTTAACGAATATACGCGTATAATATTAGTATAGTTGGGAAACCCTTGAAACGTAATTATTGAATAAATTATTATTCAATGCATAATTATACATTTTTTACTAATAAAAATATAGTTTGATATTTTAATTATTCCTCAAATAAACTGGTAAATTTAAAGCTTACAGCTTACACGATGTTATATTTTCACTGTGTAAATGTAACAATATGAATTGCTTATTACTGCAGCTAACTACTTTGGTCCATATTTACAAGAGGAAATGGTGAAAGTATGTGTCTTACTTGTTGGCAGTAAAGCACTTTATGAGTTTAAACTTTATGAGTTATAGATTTAATAAAACACGTGCAAAAATAAATGGAAACTCGGATTGACTCTGATCAAATACAAGAGAGTGAATTAAATTTAATTGACCGATTAATAAAACATATTCAAACGACAGAACTCAAATAAAACTTTTGCGCGTATTAATATTGGGAAAAATTAATTAAATTCTTGATGTTGATCAAAAGCGAGGATTTTAAGGTGTAAATCGCAGAGCATTGTGAGCGAGACGGTCAACACCATTGTGGTTGGATTATAGGGATCAGCAACGCGTGAAATGAAAACGAACATATTTGCCGACAGCACGGTGACGTCATCAACCTGGACCGACGTCAACCGTTAGTCTGTAGTCTGGTTTACGTCATCAAACTGGCGTGTTTGTCATTTGCCTTAGATTTGTAATTTTTACTCTCTCTCCTTATACACAGCGTATGGAGAAAGTATTGTTTCGAAAAAAAGTCGAATTTGAGTTGAAAGTGGATATATCCTTGCCTAGTTTTCTCCTAAACCGTTAAAATGTAGATAATACTTTTTTTAATCCACTCTAACGGTTTTGATTGAAATTTCATGGTTATAAAGGTCCCAAATAACATGACCTCACCCTTATGACTGTAAAAGAATAGCTAATTTAAATTTGTAAAATCGTTCCTTGTATATGCACTTAAATTAGCTCAAAAAGCTAACTAGTAACACTTATTGTAATTTGAATTATTAGTTTAGGACTAACGGTTCCAGAGAAACGTTAAATTTACTGTCCTTGGTAAATGTAGTACGTTGTCTGATAGCATCTGATATTATTTTCGTATAGAATATAAGAAAATTCCTTATTTGCTACAGCTTTTCATGAAAATTTGTCCATAGTGTGTGAATTTTCATCTCACAGTTTGAGAAAGCCACTCAAAAGTTTTGTTTTCCTGGTGAGAGAGGGGGTGGTTGTTCCCCCCAAAATTCTAGCATATTTTAACTCATTTTTTATTATTTTTGGTTAAAGCAATTGAATAGTTAGTTTTGAAAGGCATTTATTTATACAAATATCAAAGAATATGATCGTATTATTAAAGTTATGCAGTTTTTTTAAATTTGCCTTCAGTAAGGAAGAAAGTACATGTCAGTCCACTTATACAGCTTATTTAAATTGAAAATTCGTTAACTTTTTACTAGGGATTACAAAAATAATTGGCAGAGAAGATGGCAGTCAAGCCAGTCATGGATCATTCCACCAGACTTTAAACCTAACCAGATCCCTGAGATCATTTCCATTCACAACATAAGGCAGTGAACAGGTAGGCATGAATCGCTGATTCATCGCGTTCAAATTCAATGGCAAAAAAGTCAAACCGCTTTCAATGATTGGGTGTATATGTAGATTAGCTGAAATTATTGAAATGATAACCTACCCAGGGAGGTATTTTAAGCCAAGTATGAATGAGGAATGAGTGTAGGATGATTGTGGCGCGATCTTGTTGTCTTGTTACTGATTAAGGCTGACATGTTCCTTAGACAGGACTGTTAATTAATAGCCCAACAGCCGATGACAACTAATGGACCTACAGTTTAACGTGGAATTCGATCCACGGCCTCTGAATTACAAACTAGTCTAATTATGAGGATGATATTTGTGGATTAACGTAGTAGGCTATTTAATTGTGCGGACGTTATTCCACACAAGAGAACACTACACTCATCGACCATCTCTCACAACTATCCACAATTCGTGACCTCCAAGTAGCTGGATTACAGGACTACGTCACCGTCCCAGTCGTAGTACTACTGTAGTACACTACCCTTTGGCCACTTGGGCGCGACACGGTGCTGACGGGGGCGAACCTAGCGCTGCCGCTCCTATGGTGGCAAAAATTGGATGATCTAGAAGGCAGTCGTGCGGCAGATTCATACCTAACCGTCCCGTTATTTTTCTCTCTCACCCATTCTGGACTGGGAGCACCCCCTTGGCCAGATTTTGATTTATAAAATTTATGAAACTCTTGAAACTAGTAATGTTTTAAAATTGCTAAGATTGTCGACGTTTCTTAAGGGATTTACAGCCATTATGTGTATGTTTTAAAAGGATGCATTATTATGAGAAATATAAAATAGTGTCCTGTTAAAATACCGACGTTCAATATTGTTACTTAAAATACGATACTTTCAAGCACTTTACACGACAATTGGGGTCGGAAAATGTGGAAAACTGACGCTTTATCCAACGGAGTTTCATATATGTTACGGATATACGCACAGAAATACGTCCATAGTAAAGGCTAAAAGTTTGCCACCTGAGAGGCGAAGGTACGGTCGGGGGGATAATGAATAACCGTGAAATGTGTGAATGATTCGGAGGGGACCTATCGCTCACCCCACCCCAACAGTCCCGTAATACCACATATTATAGTTCCATAATACTCGTACGGATAACATTGTGAACATGTGAATAACATTACCCTTAATCTTTGGTGTTTAATTGTTGAGTAATAAAAACAATTATTGTATTTTATTTGCATATTAAAACTACCCTATACTCACCATGTTAATTTTCTAATAACACAATAATTATTCTCAAACCCCATAATAGATTGACTAAATATGTTGCTAACCATTTATTTAAGGGTTTCATTTTTTATATCAATATTAAATTTGTAATGTTTAAAAAACATTTTCCTAAAAATATTTACATAATTTAAATTAAACAAAATGTTTCGTACTTTTGTAAAAAACCCTCGTTAAAATATTCTCTATTATATTCTATATAGCTTTATGAACAAACAAAGAAAAGTTTTGTTGCAATATGTCAGATAGTTTCTGGAAATCAGGAGTTTTTATGAGAAAAAAGGCAACTTTTGGAAAACGAGCTGTGGAATACATCATTATCAGCTAACTGGCTGTGAAGTATTTTAATAAAATGTTCATATGTCAGCTAATATTTATTACAGAACAATAAACACAGATACTATATTACTCAGGATTAACAAGGGAAAATAATTCACCAATAATACAAACATGTACTTTACTACATTGATAAACCGACTCCCCATAAACAAAGGGCCCTCCTTCAAATCTGAGGGACATAGGACATAGGATTGAATCCTGTTAAGGCCGAATCTGGACCAAGTGCAATGTTGTCGCTGTCCTGTTAATTAACTATCTACATAAGGTAGTAACAAGACCGCAGGTTGTACCTTTCAAAGGCTTATAAAAACATAAAAAATGCTTCAAGACTTTCATTTTAGATTTAAACCTTCAAACTATGTGATTACTGGGTCACGAATTGTGGATAGTGGTGAGAGATGGTCGGTGGATGTAGTGTTCTGTTGTGTGGAATAACGTCCACACAAGTTGAATACTATGTTAATCCGCAAAGATCATCCTCAAAATTAGACCAATTCGTAATTCAGAGGCCGTGGTTCGGATTCCACTTTAAACTGTCCTATACAAGGAACATGTCAGCCTTAGTCAGTAACAGTAAGACAGAGGGTTCCACTGTCTCACTAAGATAATTTTGATTGGTTTAAACTTACGGAGGAGATAGGAAACTTGAGTAAAATCATAAACTGTCATACAGGCTGGCCTGTGAATCTAGAACCAGAAAAAATCTAATAGAACTGGCAAAGAGGGAATATGACCAGAAATTGACGACAAAATACTTTTTGACCTGGATATATCTTAGCTCTGGGGGAGTGTTAGTGATTTTTAAGATGGAAAATATGTAACAGGTTTCCTCAGAAACTACCAGGGCTATTGCATCGAATTTTTTATATAAAAGAATAAGTAAAGCTGTTTAGATGAATTGAAAACATTCCATTTAGACATATCCATGATCTAACCTATTTCCCACAGGGGAGTAAGTACAAACATTTTTTTATTTAAAACATCGTTTTATTTAATCGACGAGAAAAAATCCAAACAACGGAGAGGAAAATGTTTGATATTGTAGATTATAAAACTAGCATATTTTACAACAGGGTAACCTTGTTGAATAAATTTTCAAAACATGTATTACATAACTTATACAATCAGGTGTTGCAAAAATGAACATTTATTTTAAGCGGGAACTATAAAAAAAAACTTTCAAACTGGCGCAGAGCTGTATGTCAGGAGAATAAACGATAATCAATAGGTGGGATTCAGACTGTATTTTATAAAATGTAAACTAGGGCAAATATTTATCGTCACAAAAAGCGCATTTCGTTGCTGTAGCGAGGGGTATCGGGGGGGGGGGTGCGGGGGGCAGTCCACGTTCGCAGAGCCTGATTTATCGTGCAATAATCGGTTTAGAGTCGACGGTGCCATAAATCGTGCACACTGCTAGCCAAGGCCATTACATCAGAATAGTGCCGCTGTACTGTGTGCTACGCGCTGTGTGTCGTATAATTACCGTAGGACATTGTTGTGCTAGCACGTCCCGTCTGTTGGTGTCGATGACAGGAACGTGCCTGCGGGAACTGCTCAAGGTCAAAGGAAATTACCTTCCTGAAATACTAACCTTAAGTTAGGTATTTTAAGTCAAGAATGAATAACAAATAAGTGTAAGATGATTGTGGCACAGTTTTGTAGTCTTATTACTGACTAAGGGTGACGTGTTTCTTTGACAGAAATGTTGATCAAAAATCCACCTCCCAATGACAATCAAAACCACGATATATATCCATGTAGTCCACATATACATACAGAATTTGTGAACCCCATGTAGTTAAAAATACAGGACAAACAAGAAAATTCAATCAGTTAACCCAGCTCATGACATCAAAGAACGGTTCACCACAAATAAAATACTTTCTGGTCGGCCATTGGTATAAATAGTTTTGTTTTTAAGAGTACTTTTCATTTAATTTACTCTTTATGAACTAACAGCTCAACTGCTCATCATAATTTCTCACCAGAATTTCTGAAACAGCCAATTGGTTTGCAGATAGGTTTGCTCAGGACCCGCAAGCATTGGCGGTCCATGATTGCTTTTGGAAAACACGAGTGCACATTTGTAGGGTCGGTGAAAAAGTAATGGGTGGGGGGTTACAAGGGCCTTCCCTGAAATATTTATGCAAATAAAAGCTTTTAACCTGTTTTAAGCTACCTAAATCACAGTTTTCTTTAATCATCACAAAGAAACCTGTGAGTACGGGTGACGTCACATAACTTACAAAATGATGTTTATTAAATGTATCGCGTAATTGGGAAAGGGTACACGTGTTAATAGTATTTTGTATTTTTTATAATAACATATTTTCCACCGATAGTGAATGAAGTTTATGGTGCGTTTTTAAACTGTCTAATTCCGTAATTCAGAGTTTAAAGTGGTTTGGATCACAACTGTATGCCCTTTAGATGCCATTGACTATAAGTTAACAGTCCTGTCTAAGACACGTGTCTGAATTAGTCAGTAACAAGACTACAAGACCGTGCCACACTCATTTTTCATTCATTAGATGCAATTTCAGATGGAATTTTAAAATTAGTCAAATATACGTAATAGCACCATCGGTCGCTTTTTATCTGTTTGTGTTCCGTCCCAGTTTCAATCACTTATTCTCCCCCACTGCTTCCCACAACCCTCTCCCGACCAATCAGGGGGCTGTCCGGGGCCGTTGAGTCGACTCCCTCGACTGAATATTCAACGCCTGGGTCGGGGATAATTAAAAGAAAGTGTGCGAATTTGAACCTGTTTGCCAAGATTAATTCGGTGGCATCCCCCCGTGGGCAGACAACGAGAGATAAATGAGTGCGCGACACATCTGGCCGGACCGGTTGGGACAAGTGTGACCTTCCCTTCCGTCAAACGGTATGTCAAGATAATATCCAGACTTTGTTTGTAATGATTCGAGATTAAATAATTAGCCTACAAATTGTTTGAGTACAAAAATACACCGGTTTCTAATTGAGTGGGTGTTGTTGTTGTAGTTGGATTTGGAGGGTCTGGATGCAAGGCCAATTCACAAGAAAATGTATTGCATTTACTTCCCTTTGGAAAATAGCATTTATATATCTAATGGGAATGTTTTCAGTTCCTACAAGCAGCTGGCTGTGCCTTATATCTATATGACATCTCTTCTGTTTCAATTTTTGGTCTGAGGTTGCCCCTCCTCCGTACTAAGACATATCCGTGTCAAAATCCAGTCTCGTTTTGTTAGCCATCGGAAATAAGTTGAGTTATTCTATTATCATTAAACAATAAATACACATGTGATAATGGGACGATGGGGAGAAAAATATGGATGAAATGGGAGACGAATGGCTTAGTGAAGTGGCCGCATTAAGACAAGATGTAGATCCCAAACCCTGCCAGCTTTGACCTCCTAGGGAGTCTTAGGTGGTCTAGAGCAATTAACAATCCTTTCTAATTTCCTGGCTATTTCAATGTGTAATGATAATGGGTAAGCTTCGAGCCCTATCTACGCGGCAACTTGGTATTCCCGCTCCAAACTTCCCTGGTAAGGAGAACTGATGTTCGCTTGTAGTGAAGCTATATAACTTCCTCATATTGTAACAACAACCCTTGGTGTACCCTAGCATTGGTTGCTAGTATGATAAAGAACAGCTAGAAACCTACCGGTTATATAAGAGTGGTAGAATCTGAAGCAAATCAAGAAATATAGTTGTCACATTCATTTCAAATTATACAAAATGAGTTATATTGAGACACAAAAGTTAGATAAAGTCGCTTCATTATAATGCAGAAACTCGACATAATTATCCGAAAGTTACCGGTCATAGCTTTACCTGACGATTTTAGGTCGTTGAAGATATTATTCTACCTAGAGTTTTTATTATTTTTATGTTATTATTTTTTATTATTGGACTTTTTTGTTATTGGATAAAACAATACGCAATTAAAGAAGTTATGTATGATAACGATTTATATACGACCGAAATATGATAATAAAACATTGTATTTACTTCCTAAGATACATCCATGTCAAAAAGTCAATATATAAAAATAGTCGTTTTTAAAAGCTGTAGAAATATTATACCTAAATGGGAAAAAATTCATCTTTATAATTTTAACCTCAAATTAAGTTTTAGATTTAATTTAAGCTGAAATGTTAGCGGTGAATAAGATCCAAGCGACAAACACCCACTCGTCTTAATGATGATGAATTGCGTCGCGGAGCCAAAAACACGACCGGCCAGCTCAACAGCTGTTTGTCGGACCGAGACACGCGCGCTCCAACACGTCTTAGCCCGCTTTAAAAGCCCGTCTCAACTTACCCATTAAACCCGAGAGCCGCTCCGCCCAACTTGTCGTCTCCCGGGTTTTAACTGGCTATCTCTTTAAATAAATCATTAACTTTTACACAGCGCCTGTAACGAGTTGTGAGCTTCTTTCAGAAATTTCGTCTTCATAATAGGTTATGGTATATTAATGAAAGACTTCACGAAGTTAAGTTTTGCAAAGAATAGAAATGCAACTTTTTTTACTGAAAATTAACACCATATTCCCTAAACACGGGTTTCATTAAGAAGTAACCAGTTTGCGTAAAAATGGAAAAATGTTTTTTAACCTAATAGGTCTACAGTATTATTATTTTCTTTGATCCAATTTTATAATTTTGTTATTTATAATTCTCTTTTTATTAATTTTCATGGATTTAATATTTTTCTTAAATATAACTCGTATTAACTATTGTGTTACAAGGATTCGCTGGTAAACAAATTGCTAAATCTTTCTAAACATTTTTTCGTTTAGGTTTTATGACGTAAGAAAAAATACAAATGAATTAATTTTCTAACCGATAAATGAATTTTTAAATAAATTATACATTTTTATACAAATAGTGATCAAAATCAGCAGATTACCTGTCATAACTAAATAAATAATGTTTCAAGATTTGTAAATACGTATGTTATAAGCCTAGTTATAAACCACTTTTGCCAATGGACATACATTCCAAATTCTTTAAGAAAACCTTATTCTTTCCGTCATTTTAGCTCATTTTCCCTCAATTGTGTTTTTAACCGTTAGATTTATGTGTATAATATATGCAAACTACGTAATATATATAATAAAAACATTATTTTTATGCATTTTAATAAAACTAAGGGTTTTTTGTACATACTTAAACCATAGTAAAAATTATTTTTTTAATCCTAGACAGTTTCCGTATTATAATAGACAAAGAAAAGTTTCCAGATCCTAAAACTGCATATTGTATTCAACACAAATCTATAAAAAAATAGAGTGTCCATTACAAAAACTGCAATATAAAGTTTGTGATGTTGAATGAGAGACACGTCACTCAAAAAGCGTGTCATCACTTCACTAAAATACGTCTGCACTTTTCCAGCCACCGCTCCGACGATGCGGTTTTACAGTACTTGACGTGCCATGTGTTTATTAATTGACGATTATTTACTTAGGTCGTTAAATATCGTTATCAGTGAGTAAGTATATTGAGGGCATTCCATTAACATAAAGAGGCGACGTTTAAGATTGAAATTCTGAATTTGAATTTAAAATTATTGTAAAATGAAATCCAGTTGAATAAAAATAAATATTTTTGGTTTTTGACTTTAATGTGAATTCCAGTACTGTATTTTTCTTATAGTACTGAACAGTCTGTTCAGTACTATAAGAAAAATAAGGAAATGGTATTAAATTATAAGGCATGAGCAAGTTAACCTAGTAACTGGTAACCTAGTGAGCTAGTAAGTAACATATTAAGATAATTGTGGGAAATATCCACGAAACAAAGATTAGAAAGACCAAGTATGTTACGTTTTGCACACTGACAGTTGAGCAGAATATGCAAAATATTTATAGCCAAATATTTAAGGTGGATTAAATTGAAAAATAACCTTAAAATTTATAATGAAGTTGGTCATTAAGTGATCAATATATTTTATTGAACTTTTTACACCGCGTATGTATTTTTCACTACACAACGTTTCTGGAGGTGGAGAAACTCCTCCCGTTTTCAAGTGATTACCTAATAATTTTCATTGAAAATTGAATGTTTAAACCTACAGAATGAGATTAATTGTATAATGTTGTCAGTTATACTATACTTATCTCTTATGCACAACACAAAAAAAATAATTTAAGGCCTTAACGAGAAAGAACACGACTCTCGTGCTCTACAGTGCTTCAACTCTCGTTCTGAGCGCACGCTATCTTGTGTTGCCTCGCTAGCTTGGAGGCGGAGTGTTGTGGTTATTTGTTACGTCCACATTAGGATATAATTGATATCAGTAACTTTAAACATTCAAAATTGTAAAATTATTAGGTGAGCACTTGAAAACGGTCGAGTTTCTTTAACTTCAGAAACGATGTGTAGTTATATAGACAGACGCGTTTGAAATGTCCAAAAATAGATATTGAATAGTGAAAATTAATATTACCTTCGACAGATAGGCTAAACCGATTAACATGGGTGTGTTATGTCCCTTAACTCCTGGGCAATATATTGTGAAAAGAAAATATATTTGGCTTCACAGAATTTGCACTCCGGAAATGGTTCTGAAATAAAGACTACATCAAGCATTAATGTGATATGGTTTACCTGTACAGTCCATGTCTTTGTCTTATTGGATGCCGGATTTGTAGAGGAAGCGGCGACCGACGTGGATGACGACACAGGCGCCGAGGAAGCCTTGCCTGAGCTGCTGTTGCTGCTGGAAGCGTTCTGCTGCTTCTGAGCCGCCGCTTGCTGTTGCGTTTGCTGCATTATCTGGTGAATAAGGTCTAGCTGCTGCCGCGTCAGCCCGTCGTTGTTGGGTGACGACGAGCTCGAGCCCTGAAACATAATGGACGCGTTTACCTTTCGATTCAATTCAAAACAATTTCTTTATTTTATCAAAAACTATTAAAGAAACTAACGTCAGAAACCTAAGTATTCTAACCTAACCTAAGCTTTTAACCGTCTACGACTGAAACGGTTACGTGTCCTGTAATCCAGCTACTTGGAGGTCACGAACTGTGGATAGTTGTGAGCGATGGTCGCTGGGTGTAGTGTTCGCTTGTGTGGATTAACGTCCGCACTACCCAATACTACGTTAATCCACAAATACCATCCTCATGACTGAACCAGTTCGTAGTTCAAAGGACGTGGTACGGACTTCACGTTAAACTGTAGGTCCCTTAGATATGTCATTGCCTGTTGGGCTATTAATTAACAGTTCTGTCTAAGAAATATGTCAGCCCTAGTCAGTTACAAGACTACAAGATCGCACCACATTCATATTACACTCAATTCTCATTTATACTCTGCTTAAAATACCTACATGGGCTAGTCACCATTTAACTAACTAGGTTCGGTCTTAAATATAATTTAATCAATCCCACATCAGTCATTCAAAATTACTAAATATTAAGTTTTGAAAAGGTTTGCGGAATGGACTTTAACACCTCGTATATACAGGCTTCACGTTACGCTCGAAGAAGGAGATGTATGATTATAAATTATGAGTTTATGAGGTAAATTTTAAGATTTAACGATGTTCAGTGTAATCGTGTAAACATTGTTTGGCTGAATTATATAAATATATCCCAGCGTTACAAGCCCAACAGCTATTAAACTGATTTTGATCAGCGTCACACATTAACCATTGAACACGTTAATTGATATAATGTCCTGTTCGACGCAAATTGTAAATGGTTTGAATTTTATAGATATTACTGTGTCACGATTGGGTTATTTTTATCTCCAATCAATAAACGTTATAAAATAATTCATACAACATATGGTACATGTAGTTTTTGTTGTTTTAAGAAATCCAATTAATAAAAACAAAATTAAGCTCAAAAACCATGTATTCTTGATAATATGAAAGGTTATTGATCCTTTTTATGTAAATTTCTACATTCTACATTTCTGAGTTATTGTGAGACTGAAAAGCATGCAAACAAAGAATTCCCGGTACTGTAAGGTCCCGTAGGGCCAACCTAGGATGAAAATTATTATTTTAACCTAGATTTTGTAATCTTATATTATGCCAATTAGAAAGTTTATATATTACTAGCCAAAGAACCCGTTCTTCGCACAGGTTAAAAAGGCTGAGAGGTGTAGGCTCTACTGATACATTTAAGTTATTGTTAATTAATTCTTCATTGTTTACAAAATGACGAAACACGAGTGTCTACAACATTTCAAAGTAACATATGTCAAATATTGGGAGAGGATAAGGATTAATGTAAAAGAGACAGTCGTCGGAAAAAAACTTAAAATCTACCATTCCGCTATTTCAAATAATTCACTAATTTCGATCCAGCAGTTTATCTGAAAATCAACTTTATTTCTTCTTCTTCCCAAACTGTCAAAATATAGTGCAAACGGATGTTGTCATTAGAAAATGTAAACATTGAAACCAAGGACGGTCACGGCAGCTCTTTCTTCTTCTTCTTTCCGAACTGTCAAATTTTAGTGTTCACAGCTGTTGATATTCAGGTAATTTTATTTTTTCATTCTTTGAAAATGTAAACATTGAAACTTTGGACGTTCATGGGTCGTAGCCCGAGGGGATTTTAAGGGGACTAATATGCCTTTGTGTTGCACGAGTTTAAGATCAAACTTTCTGTAAAATTTAAAACCGGTCAGTTCAGTATTTTTCGCGTTTACTTGCCACAACAAGCCCACAAACAAACCCACAAACAAATCCACAAACAAACCCACAAACATACAGAAACCACCTCTTCTTTATAATATTATATAGATGGAGACAATTAAAAATAAAATAACATATGGTTTTCAATTGGAAATAGCTTTAATGTTTTTTCTGATTATATTTGTAAAAAACGTGGCAAATAATTAAAAACACTTTATAAAGCACGTGTTTACCTTTGTTTCAAAATACGCACAAAAATACCTAATTTTGGGTAAGAGTGACCTTTCTCAAAAAGGTAAAGACCAAATACCCAGGACCAGGGTAAATATTTTTATAATATTTTTTTCAATAATTACCATCTTTTATCAAATTTAATCAATAAAAAGAGTATAAACCTTTAAACGTTCAATTTCTTGAAAATTTAAAACAGTAAATAATTTGTCCGCTCTCTGTATTAAATAAGTTATTGAAAAGTCACTGATATTCAAAAGAATTTCTTCCGGATATGTTTAACAAAACACATGGCAAGGTTTCCCCCCGAGATCTGTGCACTGCCGAGTGCGCGCAGATCAAATGGGTTTGAACAAAAGCAGAGTCTTGTCAAAACTCCTGACTCCATCTCATCCTACTTATTCTGGTGTCACAACGAAAAATATTGAACATAATGTACCATATTGTACAGCCACCATTCCATCAAAATATCATCAATTGATTTTACGTGATTTGCACTTAATTTGCAAAAACTGTATTTTTACTTTTATCGCCTTTGGCTGTAATTATGAAGTAATACTTGACAAATGACCATTTATTTATTTTTTCTAAATCTATTAAGCGTCTGAAACCTAATTACAGTATTCCAACCTTTTAACCTAACCCAAGCACTATTTATGCCGTAATAAATTTTACTTTAGAACAAATAAAATAAGTGAAACATAAAATGCCCGGAAACGAAATACTTGATTATTCACAAACCTAAAAAGTGACTGATTATCGTATAAACAACTACTGTAAAAAATATTTTAAAGCACAATTTTCACTACGATTGATCTTTTAATTCAAGGGGACAAAGCATGGCAACTGTAAAAGAAAAAATATACTAAGACGATGTGATGAATGTGAATAAGCTTTATAGCTTTATAGAATATTTTAATTAGCAATCACAATATTGGAAAAGGACGTGGATGCAAATAAAGTTTGAAAAAATTCCACACATCGAGAACAGATCAATTATTATTATAACAGAACTCTGTGAAATACAATAAAGTTACACACTTTCTAAGAGTTTTATTTATGCTATTCCCTGAAATATTTTCGTATTTGACGGTGATAATTTTGCCAAACTCTAACTAAATCTGAGTATTAAATGGTCGAGTTCTCCTGACTGACCCTGTAACATTAACAAAGTTATAACTATCTGTCAATAACTTTCCGGACACTAAGGGATGTGATGTTTTCTGAGTTGTCGGTCGTTTTGTACAATAGTTTGTCCATGATGATAATTATCCGTATAAAGAAATATATATTTTTGTCAAATTGATTGGTATTATTATATTTTTACTCTTCATAGCCACAATTAGACTTTGGGAAATCACAGTAACGAGTTAAGGTATTCACACAAGTCATAATGTAACGTATTTATACCAATTAAATTAATTGTTTGCGGATAAGTATTTATACAAAAATGTTTGTATTTAATTCCCCGTGGGAAATAGGTTAGATCATGGATACGTCTAAAGGGAATGTTATCAGTTCATCTAAACAGCTGTAGTTATTCTTATATATTAAAAAACCAATACATTAGCTCTAATAGTTTCCATGGAACCCTATATCAAATTTTCATCCTACAAATTCCCAACACCCCTAAGCCTGAGACATATCCATATAAAAATATTATGCATAATTTAAGGTATATTTTTGCAGCTATGCTATTAACCAAATTTAAAACAATTGTACATAAAGTTGTAGAAGCACATTGTGTTAGTAAATGTTAGCCTTAGTCAGTAACAAGACTACAAGATCGCACCACATTCATCTTACACTCAATTCTCATTCATACTTGGCTTAAAATACATACATTGTAATATGGTTGTCATCTCAATGATCTAATCTGATCTAATCTAATCTGATTTAATCAGTGCACTGGCACCGTTTATTTCGATAATTGAAGTTTTAAAACTCTAGTAAAAAGTGTTACAAAGCAGTTATGGAACATAACCGCTTTGGGGGCGTAATCGGATGTTACAGTTTGGTACACGAGGAAATCTCAGTTTGGAGTGGACGTTGGCTAGCATTGATATTGGAAGCGTTACCAGTGTGGTCGATGACAGCAGTTATGGCTGATCAAGCTAATGGCCCAGCAATTACCAGCTGTGAAACCAACACGATCAGTAATAAGGCGATTTGACACATTTGTCAGCTGACTCCTCGACACTCGTACTTGGACAGCTGATTCGACAAAGGAATTCTTCCACATAAACTTTGTATAAATGTTTAAAAAATATAAATACCGGCTATGCAAATTCAGTTTAGATAATGTTTACTGAAACGCAAATATATTCTGAAAGTTATTTCCTTAAATGCCTGTAAGCCCGGTCTAGTTGGTAGGCCAGTGATTTGAAGTTGAGGCACGATAGTTCATCAAATCGCCACGCACTATAATGCTAGGAAGCTAATTAATTTTCCTTAAACATGATTAATTTAGATATTACTATATTTGGCCCGATTATATGTATAATCTGAAACAAATTTATATTTTAAGACATATATTTATATGATGCTACTTTTGAAGAATTCCGGGGTTATGTTTTTGGGAGTTGGTGTGACTGCTTACACTGCGAATAAAGATGTTTTTGAAATGGAAATGTCTTATCTCTGGGAGGGGGGTGTTGGCAATATGTGAGACCAAAATTTGGAATAGTGACGTTATTTCGTTAGTGACGTCATGTGGGTTGTAACGTCATAGTTATAAGAACAGCTGTTTAGAGGAACTGAAAACATTTCCTTAAGACATATCCATGATCCTACTTCCTACTTCCTACAGGTAAGTAAATACACACATTTGTTAGGAAGAGGGCACACTAGCAAAGAATCTGTTGTACTTTATCCTTTACTAAAAATATATGATAAAATGAAATATATGAAATAAATGATTTCATTTCATTTCAAGGGAAGACAGTATAAACACACAATAGTATATTTCATCACTAGGACCAAAAACAGGCGTTTTTGATACGAGCATATGTTTATGTGTGCACAGAAAATTTGCAAGTATATAACAAAAAGCTAATTTTTAGCTGTGTAACGAATTATATTTTTCGTCATTCTACAACCAAAATGAAACAAACTAATAAATCAAAAATTATTACCTGATTTAGTATCAATAGTTGTCAACCATTTTTATTAGACTAATCAGCTGTTATGTTACTTACGTTGTAACAATCCTTTCTTGATTCCTTATTGGTTTTTAAGGTTATGTGAGTGTTAAGTTTTATTATCGATAGTTCAATCACAACCATTCGATAGTTTCATCAAATAGACGATTACAAATTGTACTACACAAAATATTAATAGTAATTGTTGCAGCTACTTTATTTATTATTTTTTACAATCAAATGCTTGCCTCGAATAAAAAGTCTCACCAACAATGATCTTTTGAGACTAGGACTCAAAATGTCATCACAATTATAGTATTAAAAAGAACAACCTTTTCTCATCAACACATGTTTCTGAAAGAGTTTATTTTGAATCAGTATAATGAAAAAGTGTATTCTAAATATATGATTGTAAAGTAGTCTGTAGTCTATTCAAAACTGTGACCCAGTTCAGTTGGCTGTGTTGCAGTAACACTCCCCTGTATCAAGTCCGTCCAGACCGATGAGTCGGTCAGCTGTTCCTCTGTTATTGCGTTCAACGTCTCGTCTTTATTAAATTTATACTCCATCGCCTTGTTTTATCTCAACGGAACTGCACTGCGATAGGACCCAGAGCTTTCCAACACTCCATAAAATGTCAAGGAAAAACCTTTTGTTTGTCAAGTGAGGAGTAGAGTTTCGTAGAAAATTATTTTTAACCTCACAAATAAATCATTATTTATGATTATTCTCTTTGGTTCTTATCCTTCAATTCTTTGCTTTTCACCTGAATCACCTTGTATAAACAATTGGAATCCTTCCTAGGGTGTTTTTTTTAAGTAGACTCTATGTTTCGTTCTAAAATAAATCCAATGCAGAGCTACGGTGCCAAGTTTTATATTATTATTGATATTATGATATTATTGATATCGCGTTACCAACTGTGTATTCATATGGTAATAATTGTTTTGTTCAATCAGAATCCTTATAAATTGAAACAGGTTTATAACCATATTAACAAAGCACCTATTTTTCAGTTAAAATTTCATACCAAAATAAACAGTACCAGTGGACTGACACATACTTTCTTGCTTAAGTAAATTTAAAAAAGACAATCTGTAATAAAACTATCGTGTTCTATAAAGTTAATCTAAATATCATTTAATAATTTATTATTTCAAACTTATTCATCCCACTTCTGAAAATAAAAACAAGAGAGACAAAGTTAAATTAATTGTTCGAATTGTATGGGTGGAACCCCCCCCACGATAATACCAAGCTTTTTTGCGTTGCGTTTGTTAGGTGATTTGACCTTACACTTCATTCCAAGTTTAATGGATAACGGTTGGGAAATAAGGAAGAAATTGATTTTTTAATATTCTCCTTAAGAATAAAATTAGGCGCTTTCAGACAACGTACTGCGTTTATCATGGACAGTAAATTTAACTTTTCTCTAGAACCGTTAGTCGTAGACGAATAATGCAAAATACTAATTTGTTTAGTTTTTTAGGTTGGTTTCATGTTGCCAGTCAAGATATACTTTACTTTTATTGTTTTCACTGAAAATTTAAAAATTTGATTTTTTTAACACTTAAAAGCTAATATCTTTTGAACCGTCATTTTTACAGATATGCAGGTGGTGTCAAATTATGTAGTACTCTTTTCACTATAAACCATCATATTTCAATCAAAATCGTAAGAGCCGTTTTTGAGAGAGATATTAATGACGATTGATTTTTTGGATCAACTCTGCTCCAAGCAGACTCATATAAAATATTACATTTGTCAATCATGGCATTATAAAAATGCCATGATTGACAAATGTAATATTTCCCATAAAGCCGTATTAAAGTTAGGTTTGGGTTTAGGTCAGATTAGAACATCGTGAATCAATCCACTCATATTTATTTGTTTTGTGAGAATATGTCCTATCGTTTATGTATTGTTCCAATCAATCAATCGCGGCATCCAATCTTTCACAACGAAGCCAAAGTTAACACGAATTTACTGTTAGGCGTTACGAAGTTCGCCGGGTCAGGTAGTATGTAGTAATCCATACAATTCAGAATATAAATGTAGTTATTTTGAGATACTTTTTTAAACAATTTAGAACATTAAAAATTTGATTTCTTTGACATTTAAAATCCTATAGCTTTTGAATCGTCATTTTTACAGAAATTGGTGATGTCAAATTATTTAGTATTTTGTGCACTATAATCTATCAAACTTTAATCAAAATTGTTTGAGCCATTTTTGAGAAATTTTGATTTTTACGTTTTTTAAGGGTTTTTAGGGTTGAACTACCCTTAAAAATAAAAATTCAAAAAAATGAAAAAAAACGCCTGGAGATACGGTGAATATACATACATACAAAATTTAATCTAAATCGGACCCACGGAGTAGGCTGTGGCTCTGTACACATCCAGACACACACACACAAACAGACACACGGACGGACAGACATCACGTCGAAACCCACTTTTTTGAATTCAGGGAACCCCAAAACGGATATATCTACTGTCAACTCAAATTCGAAAATTTTGACGAAAACATTACTTTCTCCATCTTTATGTATAAGAGGAGAAAGTAAAATTGAATATGCTCGAAACAGCTGTGTAAACCCAAAATATTTTTGATCGGTATGTATGGATTAAATATAGTTAATCATGTATTAGCAAGTATGGGGGAGTGTTCCAATGCGGTTCAGAGAGGGACTGGCTGGCCAAGGGCCATATGGCCATGGGCCAGGCGTTGTGCTGACTAACGAGTGTGCACCTCTTGTCGGGATGGCCATGTCACCTATCGACACCTCCTATCCGTCCCAGGTTGAAACATACACCACGAAACTAGGGGTAGCAATAACTACCCTATCAAACTTCAGTATCGATACAGCAGTAGTCTATTATCGCAAACAAATATCGATATCACTAATGTCGAAACACTGACTTTAAATATAATGGGTGTCTTTTCAGTTACTCTAAACAGCTGTCCGTACACGAAGTAAATAACTATATTACTTGCATTTCAAATTATGGTCTGACAGATTGCCTATACCCCCTCCCCAGAGTTAACATATATCCATGAAAAAAATAAAATTGACCCTAAATAAAAAAATGATGATCAGTATTTTACAGCTAATAAAAATAAAGTAAATTGTCTGTGTATAAAACGTGATTTAAAAAAAACAGTTTACACATAGATCAATTATTTATATATATATTACTGTTGACAATTGAAATTAATTTTTAAACGAATATCACACATATGTGACATAGATAACTAAACTAAATTTCAGATTAAATTATTAAAATAATTTTTTTCAGGCAATTCTTTGTCAATTTCCTTTTTACAATTACGTAAAACCCCCTTTAATTAGTTAAAATATGATAAATATTACGTATATATTTTATTTTACAACAAAAACTATATTTAATAGAAATATTTGATGGATTCAATATGCACGTATAAAATGCCGATTACACAGAAATCTTTTTATTATTCAATATTATCGTACTAAATATTTTTGGAAATTTTGATGTCCATGCTTATGACTGGAAGGGTGTCGTCATCCTGTAATCCAGCTACTTGGAGGTCACGAATTGTGAATAGTTGTGAGAAATGATCGGTGGATGTAGTGTTCTCTTTTGTGGATTAAAATCCGCACTATTGAATACCACGCACGTTATTCCGCAAAGACCATCCTCATATTTAGACCAATTCGTAATTCAGAGGCTGTGGTTCGAATTATACGTTAAACTGTAACGTATAATCCGTATAATCCCTTAGTTGCTATCGGCTGTTGCGCTAATAATTAACAGTCCTGTCTAAAGGAATATATTAGCCTAGTCAGTAACAAGACTACAAGATCGCGCCACAATCATCTTACACTCAGCCCTAATTCATACTTGGCTTATAATACCTACCTTTTGGTATGGTTGCCATTTCAATAATCTAATCTTTACTTACGTCTACAAGTATAATATTGGAACATCGCTGCAGGAGACTTTAACGAGCTTAAGCAGCTGATTAAATAATTGTTTTGTATTTCACTCCTCTCAAGTGGCCAACTTCAATCAAATGATAGATGGAAACGGTCACAAACTAAGTTCTGTTACTTCAAAGTTCTGTCAGATATCTGATTAACTACCCAGTTATCACTAGATTAAACTTTAAGAGACTGTTGTTTGAAAATTACTGTTACTGCAATGCCCATTGTATCAGACGAAAACTAAAAAATTCTAGTATTTAGCGTCAACGTATCCAAAATTTTATTTCACAGTTTGAGAAAATCCCTTTACCTAAAAAAATAATCCTCTCAAGCTAAGAAAATTGAAATTACAAGCTTAAATTTATGTTAACATGCTGTGTTGATGTATATTTTATTGTTAACTGTTTAAATATAATTATTCGGTTTTTATATTTTGTTCTAAAGACACCACGATGGATGTACAAAATATCGTAAATTAAATAAGTAATATATTTACAAAATTCACAATATTTTGATGAAATATTAAAAAATAAACGAAAGTAGCATACAGAATATTTGAAACCCATCACTATGTTGGTTGTTAGTTATTTTACTAACTTGCGTTGCTAACTTGTTTGTGTTGTTAATTACACAACGTTTCTCGAGGTGGTGAAACTCCTCCCGTTTTCAAGTGATTACCTGAAAATATACATTTACTTCACGAAAAATCTAAATAAATTTTAAAATAATTGCAAGAAAACGGAAGGAGTTGCACAAATTCCTGTAGTTAAAACAACATGCGTTAGTAAAATAAGTAAATCTTGAATTTAATTTTGTATTTTTTTAAACACTGAACTACTAACCCCATAAGTAAAGGTCAATTAAATAAACTTCGTGAATATATACTATCGAGTAATTAGTATTATAAACAATCACTAATTAGGTTTATATCGGTAAGATTGATTGTATTTTATATACCCGATTAAAACCGTTGTGCTTTAATTAACGCGCATTTTAAATGCTGTAAAGCTGATTGGTAAAAAGCTTCTTTACAAATTTGCATTTGTTAATTTCTTTAAAACATGCTGGCTGGATTAATAAATTTCTAAAAGCTTAAAATGTGTTTAAATCGTACTATATATACTTTAAAACGATCCAATTTGTTTGGTTAGTTATAAGTTGAAATTGTAAACTACAAGTGAAATTGAAATAAAATCCAATAAAGGAGTAATAACCATCATTGGAGTTGATATCATTGAGCTCAA
The DNA here is from genome assembly GCA_023375725.1 of Nephotettix cincticeps. Classification (NCBI taxonomy): domain Eukaryota; kingdom Metazoa; phylum Arthropoda; class Insecta; order Hemiptera; family Cicadellidae; genus Nephotettix; species Nephotettix cincticeps. The sequence continues at coordinate 53,303,411 of CM041789.1, read as the reverse complement.
TCAATGATTTAATGGCTCAAAATCCAACGGCGTGGAGGCGGTATCATGCTTAGCCTTATAAGTATATAATTCAGCTGATTCTCATCACAAATAACGCCATTTTCATGTTTATCTTGAAATGATCAGCTTTGCTTTATAAAAAAATAATGAAATAATATGTTTACATAAAATTGATTATAAATTATTTTATTCACTATTTCAAAAAAATATTGCTCATTTGTTTAGTTACATCCTTTTTTAATGGTCATTATTTTAATGGATAGGGTAATAAAACCATATCGGGCCAAGCAAAAGATCTATGTTAGAGAAATTTTGATTTAAAAAATATATATAAATACATTACGCAAAGCCATGTTAGTTACAACATTTTTAACTCGAGAACAGCTGTACTGGTTTTAATGATCTTTGATTTTTTTGGATCAACTCTGCTCTAAGCAGACTAAAGTCACATAGATTACGCGAGTATTATTATAAAAAATGCCATGATTGGAAAAAATGTAATATTTCCTTTAAAGCCGTATTGCAGTTAGGTTTGGGTTTAGGTCGGAAAAGAACATTGTGAATCAATCCACTCAGATTTAATTGTTTTTTGGGAATATGTCCTATCGTTTATGTATTGATATTAACTATGCCACGACCCAAAATATCCAATCTGTCACAACGAATCCAAAGTTAACATGAATTTACTGTTAGACGTTACGAAGTTTACCGGGTCAGGTAGTATGTAGTATTCCATACAATTCAGAATATAAATATAGTTATTCTTAGATACTTATTTTTTATAAATTTCGATAACATAAATAAGAAAACTAGCATTATCACCAAAAATATCATAATTTACTAATAAAGTATATGAATAATAAAAAGTTAAAAGAAATAATAAAATTAATGTTCTTAATCTTTTAATTTAGTTTTTATATTATAGCTTCAATAAAAATACCACACTAAAACAACCACTATTCCTCATATAAATTATATGGTACATATGGTGCTCGATGATACTTTTCCAATCTGGGAGTTTTTAAAGATAAAATGTAATTGACCAAAAATAAGGGAAGAAAGAGGGGGGAATAAGTGGGGAAGGAGAGTCTACAAAAGCAGGGACGGTCAGTTGGACATCCCCTTCCGTGGGGGAAGTTCAAACAATGCGCTGACGATCTTTCGTCTCCGTTTACTGAGATTGAACTCAAATACAGAAAAGGCGATATAATAGAGATAAAAAATATTTTACGTCACACTACTGCGAAATCGACCGTTTTTAATCTATACATAGTGGGTCAAAAGTACAAACCTTTACATTCCTAGGGAGGTAAATGAGTCAGCTGATGTAGAAATCACCATCTGTTCGTTGATAGATTAAAATCAATGCATGTCAATAGTAAGATATTGTTGGTACCAAAATCAACAAACAGTTTTCTGTTTTTTTTATTTTTTATTTTTCTGCTTAGGATCACAGGTATTTTTTCAGTCAGATATATTATAATTAAATACTTCAATAAACTATATTAAGTTTGGTTTTCATTGGAAAATTGAAATTATAATAGTCAATTTATATTTATATCACATGCAATGGAATGTAGTTCCACTAGTTTGATAAACAAAAGAATTTTAGAACAGCTATACAATAATTTTACTTTGCTCTATTTTTTACAATTATAGATTGAAGTACTATACATTATTTATTTTCAATACTAGAGTGATCAAGTATTGATCACTGTGGCGTAGGTTTTGGGCTAACTGTTATCATTAATATTACTAAAATTCGATAAATAGAAAAGGTGAATTTAGTTGTCACAATTGGATGTAGTTATTCTGATAAAAACGTCTACGTAAAGACGTCACGTTACGTAAAGATGAGCTCATAACTTTTACCAAAAACAATGAATTTATAGTAAAAACTAGTAGGTTTTTGAAGCCACAAATTAGAGACACAGTAGCTATAATATTTTTTACATGTTAGAAATACTTAGAAATATGTTACAGATACAACTAAATATTTTTTAATTTAGAACATAATCGAGTCATGATCGACGCATCATTAAAATATCGTTTAGGATAGTACCATTGACTATGGATTAATCTATTAAATCCTTAGTTAAAGGTATTACAGTGCTGCTGGTTGCAGCTTTGCCTATGGTTTTAAATCTATAGTCAAAGGTTTCAGTGAATATTTTGGGCGATTATTGTTAAAATACCAAACATACCTGAATAACTCGTATAAATAATAAAAACACCGTTACGGTAGCTCAAGGGTAAAGCTCTGGCCCAGCAAAAGAAAGGTTGCTTGATCAAAACCAGCGGCCGGGCGACTCCTGTCAGATCATGAGCGGTCACCTCTGGTCGTCCTATGTAACTCACGCAGCTCACTACATTTAATTCACTTCCAAAGTCTTCAGTAAAAATGGTTTTATAATTGAGTTATATTTTTGTTAAATAATCAGGTAGTTACTGTTGTTTACAAAGTTTTGGGGCATACCTAATATTCTTGAAGAAAAAATTGTGAAAAGTTATAAATTAACCAATATCAATTAAATCATCAAAACTATACTAAATTGTAATTGATTTAGTATTATTTCAAAACTAGTTCGAATTAATTTACTAAAAATATGATATACAACGGAATTTTACGTACTTTTCACCACATAAAAAATAACTTTTCACTTTGAATAATGTATTTTCTTTGTCTGAGTTTGCCAAGTTAAGTTAAAGAGCAATTAATTAAAGATCCAGTTAATGGTTCAAGAGTCAGGAGGCAGAGCCGTTCGAGTGTAATTCTCGGAAAAAAATTACAAATTGAACTTTATCCTAAATCAGATGTAACGAACGGTATCAGTGAACTGACACATTAATAAAATTTTATTGTATTCCCAATTTTAAATTTTAAATTCTGATTATTTGATATGTATTCATAAACTTACTCCTCACTAGTAAGTAGTTCAAAACTTGTTGTGGAAACCCAACTCACCTTCAACTCACCTTTGATAGCTGCGTATCAAATTTCATAAAAAACTGTTGAGAAATAAAGAAGAAATTGGTTTAATTTGGTTTTAATTGGATTTAATAATCTCCATAAAAATAACATTGACCACTCTTAGATAACGTACTCTGCTAAACGCAGACAGTAATTTAAATTTATCTTGGAACCACCAGCCACGGACTAATGCATTGGAATACTAACTTGTTTTGATTTCAAAGTGCTATTTATGGTGATAACAAAATTAATATATATAAAGTGATCCTAAACTTTGCTATACACCATGAAACTGTAATAAAAATGGTTACAGCGAAATCGAAAATTCTATATATTATTTACCTTTTAAGAGTTTTTAGGAGTAAAATGTCTTAAAAGATATCAAAAATATATTTATTTATATATTCAAAAAGCACCCTAGTACCATGATATATAAAAATCGCACGATATGTGTGGTCTCAGGATCTGTACACAGGCAGGCATAAATCAAACCGAAAACTAATTTCTTATACATTGAGCCTCAAAACCAATACATATCTACTTTCAACTCCAATTTCAAAATTTTTAGAAAAAAAGTTTTATTTACAAATTATCTAGTTTCTCTAAGTATCTAGAGGGTTTACAGATAAATAACTTTTGTTTTTACACAGTGTATCTACAATTAAGCACATTTTAATGAATGCGCATATGTAATGAGCATGATTTTTTGTCAATTGCTGATTTAAAAGTTACTGTACAGCTGAATTGATACTTATGTTAATTATTTGTTTATTCAACGTATTTGTTCATGTTTGTGATTTAATTAAAACAAAAATTTACGATTACCTATTTCTAGTTTGACCATTACTAATGAAACATCCCAATCAAATGACAACGTTATATATAACTAGCCAAAGTACCCGTTCTTCGCACGGGCTAAAAAGGCTGAAAGGTGTAGGCTCTACTGATACATTTAAGGTATTGTTAATTAATTCTTCATTGTTTACAAAATGACAAAACAGGAGTGTCTACAACATTTCAAAGTAACATATGTCAAATATTGGGAGAGGATAAGGATTAATGTAATAGAGACAGTCGTCGGAAAAAAACTTAAAATCTACCATTCCACTATTTCAAATAATTCACTAATTTCGATCCAGCAGTTTATCTGAAAAATCAACTTTATTTCTTCTTCTTCCCGAACTGTCAAAATATAGTGCAAACGGATGTTGTCATTAGAAAATGTAAACATTGAAACCAAGGACGGTCACGGCAGCTCTTTCTTCTTCTTCTCCTTCTTCTCGAACTGTCAAATTTTAGTATTCACAGCTGTTGACATTCAAGTAATTTTATGTTTTCATTCTCTAAAAATGTAAACATTGAAACTTAGGACGTTCACAGGGCGTAGCCCGAGAGGATTTTAAGGAAATGAGTATGCCTATGTGTTGCATGAGTTTAAGATCTACCTTTGCCTAAAATTTCAAACCGGTCGGTTCAGTATTTTTCGCATTTACTTGCCACAACAAACCCACAAACAAACCCACAAACCCACAAACAAACCCACAAACCCACAAACAAACATACAGAAACCACCTCTTCTTTATAATATTATAGATTATTTTTAGTGGTTTAAACAAATCTTTTACACTTTTGATTTTATACTAAATGAGTGTAATATATTTCATAACAACTCAGTAATTTGTATGCTATAAAAACGTAATTGGGCTTATAGGAATTAAAACTCAGTCCTGAATGAGAAATAGTGTTAATAAGCTGCAGTATATGATATTCAAGACTTACATTCTAATTTTCGTAATATGTTTTTTTATACTTAAGATACATATATATAAATTGAAAAAGTTAATACCAGTACTAATTAGGTTTATTTAGCTAAGTGTAACTAATAGTCATTGGTCATATATATTTATTTTTATGTTTAATAGTTTAGAAAATGATAAAAACAAGCAAACATAAAATCATAAGAATGATTTGTGTTTATTCGTTCGTAGGACACATTTAGTTAGTTTTAAATCTCAAAAATATCATTAACAAATAAACATGATCGTATCAGATGTTTGAATATATGTAGCCAGCCAAAACATAACAACCTTGATCCATTAGTAATGTGTTAGTAATGGACCATTACTAACACAGTAATTCAGTTGTAATGCTAAAAAATATTACAATACACATTACAAAAAACTCTACACTGGAATAACGAGAAGAAAAACATAACAAGTTTACGTCAAGTAGTTTCGCAATGATTCACTAATTCAATAACTTCCAATTTCTCAAGACTCTGTTTTAGATTGCTTTTTTACTTTATTATTCTGCTTCTTTAAAAAGCTAAACGAAAGAAACTTGCGCCTGGGAAAAAGTTTGATCGTTACTGGCGAGTTAGACAATAAAACTTCCGCTGCCGCTGGATGAGATAGCCATTAGGGGGCAGAGCTCTATTATCACCAACTTTCCAAAACAGAAGAAATTATAAAACTACAACTTTCATATTAAACTGCGACTAAAATTAGGTTGATATTTTCATCGCAACAGGTTCATCTGAGGTATGTAACTAGGAGCCACCTATCTCCACGCAAATTAGATGTATGGAACTTAACTTGTGAGATAGCTTATGATATATTAACCTTGATATGATTGACCTTGAACTATCATTAATTGTACTAATTATATTAACTATTATTTAATATTATTAATATTATCATACTAATTATTGTATATTAATTGTACTATTGCAATGGGTGGTATGGTATTTGTCAGCAAGGGACTTGTCTGCTACACAATTTCATCAACAGACTCGGGAAGTGTACGGTGATGCTATTAATAGTGACAGTAAAATGCGTAGGTGGTTGCGAGAATTCAAAGGTGACCGTGATAACATCCATGATGGCTGCCGCTCCAGTAGCCCTTCTTTGGTTACAGATGATTTGGTAGGATAGGTTAGGTTATGCTTCGGTTGATCAAACGTTTCAAAAAGACAGATCTCTCATTGTTTCTGAATCCCTAAAGTTAAGGAAAACTTGGCCCGTTGGGCCCCGTCACAGCATAGTCCCATAAAAACAAAGATTTGAATGTACGCTAGACAAGTAGTAAGCGGTGAGATATATGAACGAACGATATTTTAAATTTCTTCAAATAAAATAATCATTGCTGACTAAGGTACCTTTTCAACTACAAGTTGATTATTCATTAAAACAAAAAATGTATATAAGTTATTTCCTTTTCAACCCATAAACTTTTGTATTTACAAGAATCTAAATTCAAAGTTTAAAGTGCTATTTATATCAAGCAAAAAAAATATGACAGGCGTCCTGACAATGCTGCTTTTTACTCTCTCTACAGCAGAGACTTTTTTACATAATCATAGAGTTATATTGTACAAAAGCATTTTTTCGGGAGAGATCCAAACAGAAAGAGCACCTTGGGATTTCAACCTGTGTCCTCTTGTGCCGAATACACTACGCTTAACACTAGGTTATCAAACACACACACACACACACACACACACACACACACACACACACACACACACACACACAGAGAGAGAGAGAGAGAGAGAGAGAGAGAGACAGACAGACACTTTGCTTTCAATGTTGCATCCATTTATGCATGAAACCACCAATGTTTGTTTTGTTTCCCCATTGAATATTTACATACGAATATCGCACCGTTGAATCGTGTTCTCTAGCGGTATTTGTTATAATAACTACATTTTAAGCCCTCAGTCGTAGTAGAAATATTCATAATTATACAATTTGTGTAACAAATACTAGCAACAACCACTAGTAACTGTCTTACTAGTACTAGTAGATATTAAAACTATCTACGATGATAACTATATATTGAATTAATTCTAAAAATAACTAGTATTATATATTCAAACGATCTACGATGATAACGATTTGTCAATTCAATTATACTGATAACTAGTATTATGTATTTGAATTATCTACGATGATAACTCTATTTGTCGGGTTAATTCTACTAACATCTAGGTCTAGGTTGAACGAAACAATTATTTGTGATAGTTAGTATCGTTAATTTTAGCTTAAAATGTTAACATTTAAAATGTTAGCTAAAGCTACTACCTCAAAATTTGAGTTGAAAACTCCAAAAGTTTTAAAATTTTAGTTAAGATTGTGTGTAAATGAAATTCTATTAATATATATCTAAATTTTTTTTTAAATTTCGAAATGGAAACACATATTAGAATGTTTAGTTTACTGGTACCTTTTATTACTTAATATGTGTCTTAAAACATCGTTACCAGATATATACCGAACTATTTTACTTTGGGTTTTAGCTCTTTGTAACAAAGGGAGGGTACAAAAGAAACATTCCCTTACGACTTTGTTCGTTTCTAAAGATCGACGTCATTTTATTGGCCTCCCCACAAAGAGATTTCAGGACAGGCACTTTCGTTAGACATCTGATCTTTATTGCTGAAACCGAATTGATTCCCGCCCTAACTATAAGTAGGCTGTATAAGTTTAAGTATAGTTCATTTAGTTTAAGCAACATAACTATAGAGTACATATTAGTCTCATTCATTTAAAGTTTTTAAATCGATTGGCACATGCAGTATGTAGAATAATTTTTCTAAATAAGTAACGTTTGAATTAAGTTTAAGGTAGGTAAGGATATTTTTGCTCGGTGCTTGGCAGAAACGTATATTAAAATATATGTATATAGTTCACAGATGAAGGGATGTAAACAATGTCACCTTTATTTTGACGACGTGTTATAACAATAATCCTATTTTTAAATTGTTTACTATTATATTATTAATTGGAACTAGAGAGAAAAATTAATGATGGTTGTTGCTGCAAGAGGAAAGTCTGCGTTTTAGATTTTAAAATGAATTTTTTTTTGAATGAGCATTATTAAAAATATTCGGTTCACGAACAACTTTTACAGTTTTACTTCTTTGTAAATTACATTGGATTAAATACTTTTATAATGTTAAATACAAATTATAATTATTACTCATTATGAATGAGAGATTTTAATAACCGTAGTTTCAAAACAAGAGTTAAGTGAAGGGTTATTAGATTGGTTTATAACCAAGAAGATTTATGTAAACATGTTTTGATCTCTATAAGAAATTGAATTCTATATTACCATTACACCTCTAAGGAGTTGGACGTGATATAAAAAGGATATTTATTTATCAAACTGATATTTTAAATCTAAAAATAATTATACTACAGCTTAAGTATATAATATTACATTTAACTCGCGTTCCTCTGTTATAAATTAACAACTCAGATTTCCATAAACTAAAGTAGTTTATAAGAAAAAAGGGTTGTTAAAATTAATTTATCGTTTTTTCTTGTTTGCTTGAAATTTCAGGAATAAGGTTGATATTAATTTGTTCTGTCTCTGGTGTGACACAATCAACATTCATTTCTTAACTACAATTGCGATTCAAATTATTTTAAAAGCTAATCAATAGTTTACTGATTACATTTAAACAGCCACAAAATCTTCAAAACTAATAAAAAAATAGTTTTTCTCAGCGTTCTTATATTAAGTGTGATTGGATTATTTCTAATAAGCTTACTCAAATAATGAAATATTTAAAAAATAGTTAACACGTTTTGTTATGGTAATTAGTAGTCTGCATTATTCTAGGAATAAGTAGGTTTCTTGAGTAGTAACCGATAAAATAAATCACCCAATAAAAAAACTTTTATAAATAAACAACCCCTACAAATAAGACCAACAACTATTAATTATTAGACCCGATGTATACAATGTACTGTTGACACCCAAAAAGTTTGTCCACTCTTGTCTGCACCTACAGTTTTAAGATTCAACTTGAAAGTTAAAACTTCATCGAACGTTCTTTGTTTGAAAAGTTTTGTTTTGTTACCGAAAGAAGATAAATGAGGCGATGACCTACAAGAAAAATGTCAGAAAACAAACCTCTTAAGATTAAGGTGATAACTGTTTATTGTAACTAAATAGAATATAGAATTATTCAAATGGAAATAAATTTTGTTAAAATAGTACATATTTTGCCCGTTTAAAGTTGGGTATATAGTGTACAAATATACGGTATAATTGACCCATGAGCGCTCAATATTGTTACTCAGGTAGTTTAGATGTAGTACATGCTAAATTTATAATAATTATTTTATATTTTACATGGGTATGTCTTAGCTCTGAGAAGGGGGGTGTTGGCGTTGGCAATTCGGGCGACCAAAATTTGAAACCGTGACGTCAACTGGTAAGTGACATCAAATTGTTAGTGACGTTATAGCTTGGTATTAAAACAGCTGTTTAGATGAACTAAAAACATATCCATGATCTAACCTATTTTACACAGACGTAAATACAAAAATGTTTTACCTCTGAATCATCCCTTGCTAAAGTTTTGAGCAAAATTAATACAGTAGTTTAACAACTTAAATGTATCTAAGAAAAAGATTCATAAAAACATAAAACATGAAATTACTACCCTTTCTTAACAATCTCATAGGTATAATATAGATATATGTTTTCAACCCAAGTAATAAAATGTTTTAGGTTAGTTGAGAGAGCATAATAAAGTAACTAATCGTGTTTTTATCTTTGGAGAGTTTTTATTGAGGCCGACAACAATGGAGACTCCAAACCCCTCGACTGATGACTATTTCATTCAGCAGCTGCAAGTTTTGTTGTTAACTTTCCAATAACGAGCTTACATTTTTCTTACGAATTTCTGCCAAAGAGCCAGAATAAATTCAATTTAATTCAACATTGTTCGTTAAATACTTAAATATGCTTTGTGGGCGTAATTATAATTTATATAATATACTATATACAAATAATTATATAAATAAAGTGATATATTTTAAAATTTGTATAATGAAAAAGTAAGAAAACCCCACTTACTTGAAATGTATATGTTACTGCACATTATAAGTAAAACAATGTTTATACATAACAATAAGAACTTAACAAGTCAATTACCAAAAATACAACAAAAATTAGCAAAATAAGTATTAAAAGTGCTCATGTTTTGCAAAATTGCAAATTATGTCAACGAGAGTCGAAACCCACTAATAAAACAATTATTTCGAAACAAAAAAGTTATTGTTAATTAGTACATAGTTTTTTAGTATTAGTAATGGGCATATATAAAATATATTTCAAACTCTATTTAAACTAAAATAGTTTTATAAAAACTACTATTTGACTAGCGCAGTCACTCTCTCACGGTTGGACTGACCAGTGCTTTACGCGAAAGTAAATAACACTGAATCTAGGAAAGGGGGAGAGCGGGAAGTGATTTAGGCCATTCCTAGAAAGAGGCACGTCAGGTATGGTGGTGATTAATACTGCCGACACACAAGAAGTACAAGTTTTCCTGAAAATAGTACCAACCCGGTCCTTTCGACCAGCATGGGAGTCCTTCCGGATTATTAGGGAACAGCCTAACCTCCGGCCTTGTTGTTCTAACGTCGGCTTGTTGTTCGGGAGCAACATTATGTAATAGTCCAATCATAAAATGTCAACTGACTCCAGATTTGACCATTGTGGAATTCAATCCGGCCACTTTTTACTTTCTCCCCTTATACATAGTATATGGAGAATGTATTGTTTTCGTCAAAATTCTCGAATTTGAGTTTAAAGTGGATATATCTGTTTTGGGGTACCCTGAATAAAAAAATGGGTTTCGACGTGATGTCTGTCCGTCCGTATGTTTGTGTGTGTGTGTGTGTATGTGTGTGCCTAGATGTGTACAGAGCCACAGCCTACCTCGTTGGTCCGATTTAGATGAAATTCGGCATGTATGTATATATTCACCGTATCACCAGGAGTTTTTTTAATTTTTTTAATTTTTGATTTTTAAGGGTAGTTCACTCCTAAAACATCCCTAAAAAACGTAAAAAATCCAAATTTTTCAAAAATGACTCCAACGATTTTTATTAAAACCTTATAGTTTGTTTGCACAGAGTAAATAAATCTCTCATAAAATTCGAACAATTAATATAACTTCCCTTTTGTTATTTTTAGAATTTGGATGATTGTTTTTGAAACAATAAATTTTTACATAATATTTAGAAACATTAAGGAATATGATTGTTTATAACAGTTTGTCGTTTTTAACTTTACTTAATGGAGAAAGTATGTGTCAGTCCACAGATACAGTTTACTTAAGTTGGGAACTATAGCCACTCCGCCATCAAAGTGGTATACGATCAGTTCAGGGGCAACGCACTCATCTAGTAATACGAGTACAAGGGCCACCGGTTCGATTTCGGACCCTTATACCATTTCTAATTGGACAGATAATTACGTGCCTATTTAACGAATGGTAAACATTGAATTGTAACAAGGCTCCGGTTTGGATCGTCCTTATTGAAATACTAGCCAAAGTGCCCGTTCTTCGCACGGGTTAAAAAGGCTGAGGGGTGTTGGTTCTTCTGATACATTTAAGTTATTGTTAATTAATTCTTCATTGTTTACAAAATTACAAAACACGAGTGTCTACAACATGACAAAGTAACATCTGTCAAATATTGGGAGAGGATAAGAATTAACGTAATAGAGACAGTCATCGGGGGAAAAAACTTTAAATCTGCCATTCCACTATTTTGAAATAATAATTCACTAACTTCGATCCAGCAGTTTATCTGAAAAATCAACTTTATTTCTTCTTCTTCCCGAACTGTCGTCAAAATATAGTGCAAACGGATGCTGTCATTAGAAAATGTAAACATTGAAACCTAAGACGGTCACGGCACTTCTTTCTTCTTCTTCTTCCCGAACTGTCAAATTTTAGTGTTTACAGCTGTTGACATTCAAGTAATTTTATGTTTTTATTCTTCGAAAATGTAAGCATTGAAACTTAGAACGTTCATGAGGCGTAGCCCGAGGGGATTTTAAGGGAACTAATATGCCTATGTGTTGCATGAGTTTAAGATCTACCTTTCTGTAAAATTTCAAACCGGACGGTTCAGTATTTTTCGCGTTTACTTGCCACAACAAACCCACAAACTAACCCCCAAACATACCCACAAACATACAGAAACCACCTCTTATTTAAAGTATTATAGATTAAAATATGTCATTTGTGTTAATAAACCCTGAATAACTTACTATAACCATAACTAATACTAATAACTACCATTATACGTGTTGGTTTTACTACAGGATGAACTAATTTGAAGAAATGTAGGCCTAACCTATTGTAATGTGACAAACGGTTCCAGGTTAGAATCCAAAAGAATAGAGGAGGTTTTTTTAGTGGGTAACCCCGCTTCTTAGGGGAGTCCCAAACTACAGGCTGGCAAAAAAAATAGCATGAAGTAAAAACTTACGTTTTTTAACACTGCTTCTTAATATATTTTACACTTTATAACTTTAACTGAATAGTTTTAACACTCATATTATAATTATGTACAATATACAAACGGGAAATATAGACAAAACGTGTTAAATTCGCCAATTCCAAGCCTATTAAATTATGCCAATTTACCACCTTTTGTGTATATTTACCATTTGTATATAATTACAATTTGAGTGTAAATATTTTGAGTAGTAATGGAAAACGTGAGTTTATTCTTCATCCTATTTAATTAAACTCAAAATGATTCAAAAGCATTAGAAAGCCAAACATCTTTTTTAATCCATTGTAAAAGAGTCAAGTTGGAGAGATTTGAAGGCTTTAGAAAAGTATGGATAGGCGTTTTGTGAAACATAGGAGTTAGAGGGAAAATCACGTGATCCGGTCTTGAGCTGTATAGCCTCTGTTGTTTCAAAACAGTTCGTTTCAGGGTTCCAAACCAGAAACCTCAGAGAGAACCTCATATTGGATGTCAAGGATCAAAGGGTCTCGTACAACGAAGAGAGAAAAAGGAACCGAGGGATAAGAGAAACTGTTAACTTTGTTAAGACTTTCCAAAACACTAGGACAACTTTATTTAGATCAATTAACTTATAAGATGTATTGTGTAAAAAACAATACCATAGAGTCATCAAGTAAATAGCTTGAATAGCTTCTGATTTTCAATAATACTTATTCGTTGGTTTTACTCCTGGATGCTTATTTATTTGCAAATATACTATCCATTAAAGTTTAAATCCACATTTATCTGTATTTTTATGGATTTCAAACTATTGAGTTATAAACAAAATTAGCCTTACTAATAAGTATAACGTGTTCTAAAGTTATAAAACGTTATAATTATTATGAGTTGTAATAGTTTTAAAAATTTTCCTATCGAAGGAATTCCAATCTATTGTAATAAAATTGTGTATTATTTTCATATTTAACTTAAACGCTAACAATAAATTTTAACTATTGAAATTTTTTATGGAACCTATTGTAATGTGACAAAAGGTTCCAGGTTAGAATCCAAAAGAATAGAGGAGGTTTTTTTAGTGGGTAACCCCGCTTCTTAGGGGAGTCCCAAACTACAGGCTGGCAAAAAAAATAGCATGAAGTAAAAACTTACGTTTTTCAACACTGCTTCTTAATATATTTTACACTTTATAACTTTAACTGAATAGTTTTAACACTCATATTATAATTATGTACAATATACAAACGGGA